>CM065591.1:111448376-111986617 GCA_033119425.1 Bufotes viridis
GGACCCTTGGTGTTGTACGTGGCTGGATGGAGGAAGAAACCTTCAATGACATCACCGGGACGTGGCTAGCTTGGTATCCAACCTTGTGCAAATGGGGAGTTTGCGGTTGTGCAAATGAACTGTTTGCGGTGCATTAAAAGGGAGTTTGGTCTGTCAATGTCAGTGAAGCGGGCGTAACCCTTACACTACCTGATCGATACAACATCATACCTGATCGTATACACACACTGGATGTTTTAAAGCACGTTATTCCAAACAATTTAGGAATGTTAGTTGATTTATGCCCTTTATGGATTAAAACCCGACTCTGCGTCCACTACGTAATTTTCCATGGGAGTTTTGCCATAGATCCCCCTCCGGCATGCCACAGTCCAGGTGTTAGACCCCTTGAAACAACTTTCTCATCACTATTGTGGCCAGAAAGAGTCCCTGTGGGTTTTAAAATTCGCCTGCCAATTGAAGTCTATGGCGGTTCGCCCGGTTCGCCCGTTCGCGAACATTTGCAGAAGTTCGCGTTCGCTGTTCGCGAACCGAAAATTTTATGTTCGCAACATCACTAGTAATCAGGCCTTTTGTTAGTCAAACGTATCCCGCACTGTCAGTCCCTTCGGGATCCATGACTCATTCATCTTTATGAAGGTAAGGTAATCAACACTTTTTTGACCGAGGCGACTTCTCTTGTCAGTGACAATGCCTCCTGCTGCACTGAAGGTCCTTTCTGACAGGACACTTGAAGCAGGGCAGGCCAGAAGTTCTATCGCAAACTGGGATAGCTCAGGCCACAGGTCAAGCCTGCACACCCAGTAGTGAAGGGGTTCATTGCTCCTTAGAGTGTTGATATCTGCTGTTAAGGCGAGGTAGTCTCATACCTGTCGGTTGAGTCGTTCTCTAAGGTTGGATCCCGAAGGGCTGTGGCGATGAGTAGGACTGAAAAAGCTCTGCATGTCCTCCATCAACAACACATCTGTAAATCGTCCAGTCCTTGCCGCCGTGGTAGGAGGAGGATTTCACTCACCTCTTCCCCTGGCTAGGTTTGTCACCTCCTCAAAAGGACGCATGAGCCTACAGGCATTGAGCATGAGTGTCCAGTAATGTGGCAAAAAAATTCCCAGCTCCGCAGAGGCTGTCCTAGCACCCCGGTCATACAAATACTCGTTGACGGCTTTTTCTTGTTGGAGCAGGCGGTCGAACATTAGGAGTGTTGAATTCTAACGTGTCGGGCTGTTGCAAATCAAGCGCCTCACTGGCATGTTGTTTCGCCGCTGAATATCGGAAAAGTGCGCCATGGCGTGTAAGAACGCCTGAAATGGCCACACACCTTCCTGGCCTGCTTGAGGACGTCCTGTAAGCCTGGGTACTTAGACACAAAGCATTTTACGATGAGATTTAACACATGTGCCATGCACGGCACATGTGACAACTTGCCAAAATTCAATGTCAACAACAAATTTGTTCCATTGTCACACACCACTTTGCCGATCTCCAGTTGGTGCGGGGTCAGCCACTGATCCACCTGTGCGTTCAGGGCGGACAGGAGTGCTGGTCATGTATGGCTCTCTGCTTTCAGGCAAGTCAACCCCAAGACAGCGTGACACTGTCGTATCCGGGATGTGGAATAGCCCCTGGGGAGCTGGGGGGATTCAGTTGATGTGCAGCCAGACGCCGCAGCAGAAGAGGACTCAGCAGAGGAGGATATCGAAGAGGATGGAGTAGGAGTAGAGGAGGTGGCAGTAGGTCTGCCTGCAAGTCCTGGCGGTGTCAACAACTCCGCTGCGTAGCCACGCATTACATGCTTGTCAGCCGTCAGCAGGTTGACCCAATGCGCAGTGTACGTGATATACCTGCCCTGACCGTGCTTTGCAGACCAGATATCAGTGGTCAGATGCACCCTTGCCCCAAAACTGTATGCCAGAGATGCCATGACTTCCTTTTCAATGATATTGTAGAGGTTTAGGATTTTTTGAAGGCCTCAGACTCCACCAGCTGGTATGGTAAAAGCTGGCGGGCTAAGAGTTACGTCAAGCCAGCTGTCAGTCGCCGGGCAAGCGGGTGACTCTGTGACATTGGCTTCTTACGCTCAAACATGTTCTTGACAGGTACCTGACTTTGGGCAGATGAGCAGGAACTGCTGAAGTTGAGAGGCGGAGTGGCGGGTGGTTGAGAGGGGGCAGGGAGGACAGCAGTGGTTGACATGGCTGAAGATGCTGGACCAGGAGGAGCATGGTGGCTTTGAGTTTGTTTGCTGCTTGCACTCATGTGTTGATCCCATAGGCGTTTGTGATGTGAGATCATGTGCCTTCGCAAAGCAGTTGTACTGAGGTGGGTGTTGGACTTCCCACGACTCAGTTTCTTTTGGCACAGGTTGCAAATGGCATTGCTTTTATCAGAGGCAGACACACAAAAAAAATGCCACACTGCTGAGCTTTGCAATGACGGCATTCTGGTGGTCGCAACAGCATGCGTTGACTGGTGTGCGGTCTGGCTGACCCCGGGTGCCGATACATGCTGTCTGACTGTGCCACTAACTCCTTGCGACGACCTCCCCCTGATTCCAACTCGTCTCCTCATTCTCTCTGTCTCCCCTTCTGAATTTCCCCCTCTTCTTCTCTTCGAGCAGGCACCCATGTGGCATCCGTGGACACATCATCATCATCAACCGCTTCACTTGTATCTGACACCTCAGCAAAGGAAGCAGCAGCGGGTACAACATCATCATCATCATCATCATCACACTGTACGTCCATGTGTGTAATCCTGCCTGACTGAGACATATCCCTGTAATCTACATCATCTGGCAATAATGGTTGCGCATCACTAATTGCATCCAACTGATGTGTAAATAACTCCTCTGACGGATCAAGTGAAGCGGCTGTGGTGGCTGTGTTGGTAGTGGTGGTGGTGGGCGGAAGCGTGGTAACTTGACAGCAGGTGACCGAAGCTAAGCTGGAGGAGGATGGTGCGTCAAGGTTCTTAGCGGAAGCTGTTGAAAATTAGGTGTCCTGTCTAAGCCAGTCAACAATGTCCTCAGAATTTTTCGGGTTCAGGGTACGTGGCCTCTGAACACTAGGCATTATTCCAGGGACAGTGGAAATCAAAGCACCACGACCACAACGGCCCCTGCGGGGTGGCCTACCTCTGCCTGTCAATTTTTTTTAGATTAGTGGTACTACGCATGCTAGGTACTGTGCCACCCGGTATGAGTGTTTGGCACTGGCAGTGGGCACACTACAGTCAGTGGACGCGGGCCTGACACACACTGGCAGCAGGCAAGCAACTGAAATTAGACTACTGTCTAAAAATTAAATGCCTCATTTATCGGCAAGCTTTTGTGCCACCCGGTATCAGTGGTTGGCACTGGCAGTGGGCACACTTTAGTCTGTTATAGTGGGCCTGACACACACTGGCAGCAGGCAAGCAACTGAATTTAGACTACTGTGTAAAAATTAAATGCCTTATTTATTGGCAAGCTACTGTGCAGCCCGTTATCACTGGTGGGCACTGGCAGTGGGCACACTCCAGTCAGTGGACGTGGGCCTGACACACACTAGCAGGCAAGCAACTGAAATTACACTAAAGTGTAAAAATGAAATGCCTTTTTTTGATGCAAAGTCCTGTGCCACACGGGATGACAGGGGTGGGCACTGGCAGTGGGCACACTACAGTCTGTGGGCCTGCAGCTCCTCACACACCGGCAGGCCAGGCAACTGCAATATATATATGGAGAGAAGAAAAAAAAAGCAGACTAATGTTGCAGCCCTAAAAAGGGCTTTTTGGGGTGCTGTCAGGACGCTGTCCTTACAGCAGAGATCAGATGAGTCTTTCAGGACTGGAGTGGACACTGAATTCACTAGCCTAGCTATCGATTTCCTTATTAAATCAGCAGCAACTACACTCTCCCTCCTCTTACTAAGACTGCAGCTTCCGAATTAATCTAAAATGGATGCTGTTCAGGAGATGGGAGGGTCTGGGAGGGAGGGTATGCTGCTGATGTCTGCTGACTGTGAGGTACAGGGTCAAAGTTTGCTCAATGATGATGTATAGGAGGCGGACCGAACATCGCATGTGTTTGCCCGCTGCGGCGCTGCATCTTGGCTGCATCTTGGCTGCATCTTGGCTGCATCTTGGCTGCAAAAAAGTGTCACTCATGTGGTATCTCCGTACTCAGGAGAAGTAGGGCAATGTGTTTTGGAGTGTATTTTTACATATACCCATGCTGGGTGAGAGAAATATCTCTGTAAATTGACAACTTTGTATAATTTTTTTTAAAAACTTGTCATTTACAGAGATATTTCTCATACACAGTATGGGTATATGTAAAAATATACCCAAAAACACATTGCCCTACTTCTCCTGAGCACGGAGATACCACATGAGTGACTTTTTTTGCAGCCAAGATGCGCAAAGGGGCCCGAATTCCAATGAGTACCTTTAGGATTTCACAGGGCATTTTTACACATTTGGATTCTCACGCTTTAGGGCCCCTAAAATTCCAGGGCAGTATAAATACCCCACAAGTGACCCCATTTTGGAAAGAAGAAACCCCATGTCGCAAGGGCATGTTGAGTTCACAGAAAAAAATAAATTGGCACAAGTTAGCGGAAATTTATATATATATTTTTTTTATTTTTGTTTTTCACAAAGTCTCAATTTCCACTAACTTGTGACAAAAAATAAAATTTTACATGAACTCACCATACCCCTTACGGAATACCTTGGGGTGTCTTCTTTCTAAAATGGGGTCACTTGTGGGGTATTTATGCTGTCCTGGCATTTTAGGGGCCCCTAAAGCGTGAGAAGAAGTCTGGAATCTAATAGTGTTGAGCGCGAATATTCGAATAGCGAATTTTTTTAGCGAATATCGGCACTTTGCTAATTCGCGAATATTTCGAATATAGTGCTATAAATTCGCTATTTCGAATATTCATTTTTTTTAATTTATTTTTTTAGTTATATTTTTTTCTTTCCCACTTCCCAAAAGTAGTTCGTACCTGTCCTGAGGATTCCTGGCTTCCTGGCTGCTCTAGTCAGTGCCCGTTTCCGCTTCTGCCGACTTCCGTGCTCATGGAGCGTCCCCATCACCATGGGAACATCTCCATATACTAAAATGTACTGTCGGATTTGAGGAATTACGTTGAAATCGCAATGCAATTAATTCAAGTTATATTAATCGCATTGCGATTTCAACTTAGCACTGCTATCTTACATAGGCTAGAATTAACGAATATGGAATATAGCACTAGCAGTGCTAAGTTGAAATCGCAATGCGATTTCAACTTAGCACTGCTGCTATATTCCATATTCGTTAACTTCGTTAATTCTTGCAAGCTGACCCATTATAAACCCAGCTCAAAGTTGAAATCGCAATGCGATTAATATAACTTGAATTAATCGCATTGCGATTTCTACTTAGACCTGGTTTACTATGGTTGGCTTGGTAGTATTAGCGAATATGACGAATGTATTCGTCATATTCCTCAAAACGAAGATAACTAAGTATTCTACATCTTCGTTTTAGCAACCTATTTGTCAACTTAGCTAATTCTAGCAATCAAATAGGAAGGTTGACTATAGAGACAGCTGTGTTAAATTCGCTATGCGTTTTTTTTTTTTTTTAATAGAATAATTATATTACTTGATAATTATTATAATTATTCTATTTATTAAAAAAAAAAGTTATATAATCGCATAGCGAATTAAACACAGCTGTCTCTATAGTCAACCTTCCTATTTGCTTGAATTAGCGAAGTTGACGAATAGGTTGCTAAAACGAAGATGTAGAATACTTCGTTATCTTCGTTTTGAGGAATATGACGAATACATTCGTCATATTCGTCATCTTCGCTATAATTCTAGATATGAAACCATTCAAACCAATAGGAAAGTAGCCTAGATTAAAATCGCAATACGCGATTATTTAAATCGCATATTAATCGCGATAACTAGAATAATGACGAATATTCGATTTCGACGAATATGAAACGAATATTCTTCCGAATATTCGCGAATTTCGTCGAAATCGAATATAGCACCTGCCGCTCATCACTAGAATCTAAGTGCGTAAAAATGCCCTGTAAAATCCTAAAGGTACTCATTAGAATTTGGGCCCCTTTGTGCACCCAGGCTGCAAAAAAGTGTCACACATGTGGTATTGCCGTACTCAGGAGAAGTAGGGCAATGTGTTTTGGGGTGTATTTTCTCATACCCATGCTGGGTATGAGAAATATCTCTGTAAATGACAACTTTTTAAATTTTGTTATACAAAGTTGTCAGTTTACAGAGATATTTCTCTCACCCAACATGGGTATATGTAAAAATACACCCCAAAACACATTGCCCTACTACTTCTGAGTACGGCAATACCACATGAGTGACACTTTTTGCAGCCTGGTGCAAAAGAGCCCAAAGTCCAACAAGTACCTTTAGATTTTACAAGGTTGTTCACAATTTAGCCCGCCCAAAATGCCAGAACAGTAAACACACCCCACAAATGACCCCATTTCGGAAAGTAGACACCCCAAGGTATTCACTGAGGGGCATACTGAGTCCGTGGGAGATTTTTTTTTTTTTTTTTGCCAGAAGTTAGCAGAAATGGAAACTTTATTATGATTTTTTTTCCTCAGAAAGTGTCATTTTCCGCTAACTTGTGAAAAAAAATGAAATGATACATCTCATCTCAATGACACTCACCATGCCCCTCCGCGAATACTTTGGGGTGTCTTCTTTCAAAAATGGTGTCATTTGGGGGGTATTTATACTATACTGGTATTCTAGCACCTGAAGAAACATGACAGGTGCTCAGAAAGTCAGAGCTGCTTCAAAATGCGGAAAATCACTTTTTTGCACCATAGTTTGTAAACACTATAACTTTTACCCAAACCAATAAATATACACTTATTGGATTTTTTTTTTATCAAAGACATGTAGAACAATAAATTGATAGAAAAAATTATATAGAAATGTAGTTTTTAAAAAAAAAATTACAACAGAAAGTGAAAAATGTCATTTTTTTGCAAAAATGTCGTTACATTTTTATTAATAGCAAAAAAAGTAAAAATGACAGCAACAATGAAATACCACTAAATGAAAGCTCTATTAGTTAGAAGAAAAGGAGGTAAAATTCATTTGGGTGGTAAGTTGCATGACGGAGCAATAAACGGTGAAATTAGTGTAGTGCAGAATTGTAAAAAGTGGCCTGGTCATTAAGGGTGTTTAAGCTAGGGGGGCTGAGGTGGTTAATATAGTGGCCATTCTTAGTATGATGTCCTCAGCTAGGTGGTCCTCCCCTCTGCTGCCCCACTCCACCATAGTGCCCCCAGTACCTCTGCAATTATGGTTGGCCTTTCATTATTCATATACCTTACCACACCACCCCACCACACCTAACACTCAGGGTCAGGGAGCCGAGTGACACACACTCACCCTCAGTCACAGCACAGAAGTCGACAGTAGGGCAGCGTCCTGTGGTGTCTGGCTCTGAACATCTGAAGCGGAAGTGTGGCAACGATCTTCTCCTTGCTCCGCACTGTCTTTCCCGCCTGGAAGGTGGGCGGGGCCAGCCCATCATTGAAATGCCGTACTGCCGTTCGCCGCACGGTGAGTGCCCTGGTCTCCCTGCTCTCGGCAGTGCGGCAGTGAACAAAACAACAGCGATTTCAGATTTTTTCCCCTAGTGGATAGCGTCCCCCTGCAGTCTGGCGCCCGGGGTAACGCTCCCCCCCGCCCACCCGCTATGCCCCTAGCACACAGTACTCCATGTGTGGTCTGACCAGTGATTTGTAAAATGGTAGGACTATGTTCTCATGACGGGCATCTATGCCCCTTTTGATGCAACCCATTATCTTATTGGCCCTGGCAGCAGCTGCCTGACAATGGTTTTTACAGCTTAGTTTGCTGTTCACTAAAATTCCTAGGTCCTTTTTCATGTCAGTGTTACCCAGTGTTTTACCATTTAGTATGTACGGGTGACTTGCATTATTCCTTCCCATGTGCATAACCTTAGATTTGTCAGTGTTAAACCTCATCTGCCACTTCTCTGCCCAAGTCTCCAATCTATCCAGATCTCTCTGTAGCAGTATACTGTCCTCTATCAATTAGTTTACACAGTTAAGTGTCATTTACAAAAATTTATATTTTACTGTGGAAGCCTTCTACAAGATCAGTACTGACCCCTGAGGTACTCCACTAGTGACAGTGACCCAATCCGAGTGTGTACCATTAATAACCACCCTCTGTTTTCTATTAATGAACCCACATACAGACATTTTCTCCCATTCTGAGCATTCTCATTTTATCTACTAACATTTTATGCGGTACAGTGTAAAATGCTTTGGAGAAATCCAGATATACGACATCCATTAATTCGCCGCTGTCAAGTCTAGAACTTATCTCCTCATAGTAACTGATTAAATTACCAATCCCTCTTGAAGCCATGTTGATATAGCGTTATTTGCTTATTTTCATTGAGGTGCTCCAAGATAGCATCTCTTAGAAAACCTTCAAACAGTTTACCCACAATGTATGTTAAACTTACCGGCCTATAGTTTCCGGGCTCTGTTTTTGGACCCTTTTTTAATATCCGCACCACATTTGCTATGTGCCAATCCTGTGGAAAACTCCCTGTCAGTATAGAGTCCTTGAATATCAGAAATAAGGGTCTGGCTATGACATTACTTATAATGCCGCTATCAGCGATGAATGCGGCATCTGAGGGGTTTAATGGTGGGGGCGGAGCAATCATTTTCCCCTGTAATTGCACCCACTATTTACAAAGAAATGTGCTTTGTTACCAAGTAATTAGTCACAAAGCAATTATTTTGTAAGATTCGGAAAAGCAGCTGTATTGAATTTTTGAGAACTTTGCTCATCCATGCTTATACACCCATGAATATCTTGCGGAGGGGCTACTGGGGGCATTTGCCCTGAGTGGTTAGCAGACACAGTATGTTCAGGAGTGCAATGTATTGATCTATTGTCTCCTCTTGCATAAGTTCAAGAAAATCTTGCTTGATTTTACTTGACTCTAGTCTGCAGTTCAGTGACTGAATAATTGAAGATCAATATTTTCATTGAAGTTCAAAATAAAATGGATGCACTCAAAATATATTTTTAACCGCTTCAGCCCCCCTAGCTTAAACACCCTTACTGACCAGGCCACTTTTTACAATTCCGCACTACACTACTTTCACCGTTTATTGCTCCGTCATGCAACTTACCACCCAAATGAATTTTACCTCCTTTTCTTCTCACTAATAGAGCTTTCATTTGGTGGTATTTCATTGCTGCTGACATTTTTACTTTTTTTGCTATTAATCAAAAATTACCGAAATTTTTGCAAAAAAATGACATTTTTCACTTTCTGTTGTAAAAATTTTCAAAAAAAACTACATTTCTATATAAATTTTTCTCTAAATTTATTGTTCTACATGTCTTTGATAAAAAAAAGTCCAATAAGTGTATATTTATTGGTTTGGGTAAAAGTTATAGCGTTTACAAACTATGGTGCAAAAAAGTGAATTTCGGCATTCTGAAGCAGCTCTGACTTTCTGAGCGCCTGTCCTGTTTCTTCAGGTGCTAGAATGTCAGGATAGTATAAATACCCCCCAAATGACACCATTTTAGAAAGAAGACATCCCAAAGTATTCGCGGAGGGGCATGGTAAGTTCATGTATCATTTCATTTTTTTTCACAAGTTAGCGGAAAATGACACTTTCTGAGAAAAAAAAAAAAGTTTCAATTTCTGATAACTTCTGGCAAAAAAAAAAAAAATCTCAGACGGACTCACTATGCCCCTCAGTAAATACCTTGGGGTGTCTACTTTCCGAAATGGGGTCATTTGTGGGGTGTGTTTACTGTTCTGGCATTTTGGGCGGGGCTAAATTGTGAGCCGCCATGTAAAACCTAAAGGTACTCGTTGGAATTTGGGCCCCTTTATGCACCAGGCTGCAAAAAGTGTCACTCATGTGATATCGCCGTACTCAGGAGAGTAGGGCAATGTGTTTTGGGGTGTATTTTTACATATACCCATGTTGGGTGAGAAATATCTCTGTAAATTGTCAACTTTGTATAAAATTTTTTAAAAGTTGTCGTTTACAGAGATATTTTTCACACAAAGTATGGGTATATATAAAATACACCCCAAAACACATTGCCTACTTCTCCTCAGTACGACGATACCTATGTGTGCCACTTTTGCAGCCTGGATGCACAAAGGGCCCTAAAACCAATGAGTACCTTTAGGATTTCACAGGGCATTTTACGCATTTGGATTCCAGACTTCTTCTCACGCTTTAGGGGCCCCTAAAATGCCAGGACAGTATAAATACCCACATGTGACCCCATTTTGGAAATAAGACACCCTAAGGTATTCTGTGAGGGGTATGGTGAGTTCATGTAAAATTTTATTTTTGTCACAAGTTAGTGGAATATGAGACTTTGTAAAAAACAAAAAAAAAAAAAAATCAATTTCCGCTAACTTGTGCCAATTTTTTATTTTCTGTGAACTCGCCATGCCCCTCACAGAATACCTTAGGGTGTCTTCTTTCCACAATGGGGTCACATGTGGGGTATTTATAATGTCCTGGCATTTTAGGGGTCCTAAAGCGTGAGAATCCAAATGCGTAAAAATGGCCTGTGAAATCCTAAAGGTACTCATTGGTTTTAGGGCCTCTTTGCGCATCTTGGCTGCAAAAAGTGTCACTCATGTGGTATCGCCGTACTCAGGAGAAGTAGAGCAATGTGTTTTAGGGTGTATTTTACATATACCCATGCTGCGTGTGAGAAATATCGGCTGTAAACGACAACTTTTTACATTTTTTATTCAAAGTTGTCAATTTACAGAGATATTTCTCTCACCCAGTATGGGTATATGTAAAATACACCCAAAACACATTCCCTACTTCTCCTGAGTACGGCGATACCACATGTGTGACACTTTGCAGCCAAGATGCAAAGGGCCCAAATTCCAATGAGTACCTTTAGGAGGGCATTTTACGCATTTTTCTTCTCACGCTTTAGGGCCCCTAAAATGCCAGGGCAGTAGAAATACCCACATGTGACCCCATTTTGGAAAGAAGACACCCCAAGGTATTCCATGAGGGGCATGGCGAGTTCATAGAAGATTTTTTGGCACAAGTTAGTGGAAATTGATTTTTATTGTTTTTCTCACAAAGTCTCCTTTCCGCTAACTTTTGACAAAAAGTTTAATTTTTCATGGACTCATTATGCCCCTCAGCGAATACCTTGGGGTGTCTTCTTTCCAAAATGGGGTCACATGTGGGTATTTATACTGCCCTGGCATTTTAGGGTCCTAAAGCGTGAGAAGAAAAATGCGTAAAAATGCCCTCCTAAAAGGTACTCGTTGAATTTGGGCCCTTTAGCATCTTGGCTGCAAAAGTGTCACACATGTGGCATCGTCGTACTCAGGAGAAGTAGGGCAATGTGTTTGCGGTGTATTTTACATATACCCATGCTGGGTGAGAGAAATATCTCTGTAAATTGACAACTTTGAATAAAAAATTTAAAAAGTTGTCGTTTACAGCGATATTTCTCACACCCAGCATGGGTATATGTAAAAATACACCCCAAAACACATTGCCCTACTTCTCCTGAGTACGGCGATACCACATGAGTGACACTTTTTGCAGCCAAGATGCGCAAAGGCCCTAAACCAATGAGTACCTTTAGGATTTCATAGGCCATTTTTACGCATTTGGATTCTCACGCTTTAGGACCTCTAAAATGCCAGGACAGTATAAATACCCCACATGTGACCTCATTGTGGAAAGAAGACACCCTAAGGTATTCTGTGAGGGGCATGGCGAGTTCACAGAAAAAAAAAATTGGCACAAGTAGCGGAAATTGATTTTTTTTTTTTTTACAGTCTCATATTCCACTAACTTGTGACAAAAATAAAATTTTGCATGAACTCACCATACCCCTCACGGAATACCTTGGGGTGTCTTCTTTCTAAAATGGGGTCACATGTGGGGTTTTGTACTGCCCTGGCATTTGAGGGTCTCCGCAATCATTACACGTATGGCCAGCATTAGGAGTTTCTGCTATTCTCCTTATATTGAGCATACGGGTAATGAGATTTTTTTCCGTTCAGCCTCTGCGCTGAAAAAAAAAAATGAACGGCACAGATTTTTCATTCGCATCGGTCAATGTGGATGAAAAAATCTCTGCCAAAATCAGTGACTGCGGTGCGGTGGGCTGGGCGCTAGCTACCTAACAAGTAGCTAGCTAACTGGTGGTGATAAGGGACCCTTATGCCCCATTCACACGTCCGAAATTCTGTTTGCGGAACGGAATTGCGGACCCATTCATTTCTATGGGGACAGACTTTGTCCCGCTCGGATCCGAATTACGGATCCGCGCTTCCGAGTCTGCACTTCCGTTCCGCAAAAATATAGAACATGTCCTATTCTTGTCCGCAATTGCGGACAAGAAAAAGCATTTTCTATATAGTTCTGGCAATGTGCGGATCTGCAAAATGCGGAAAGCACATTGCCGGTGTCCGTGTTTTGAGGATCTGCGGATCGGATCCGCGATGATCCGTGAATCCACGGATCCGCAAAACACATATGGACGTCTGAATGGAGCCTACAAGGGGTGTGATCAATGACAGGGGGTGATCAGGGGTCTAGATGGGGTGATTAAGGGGTTAATAGGTGAGGGGGTGGGGGGTTAGTGTAGTGTTTGGTGCAACTTTACTGTAGTTACCTGGTCCTCTGGTGGTCGATCCCAGCAAATGGGACCACCAGAGGACCAGGTAGTAGGTATACCAGACGCTGTTCACAAAACAGCGTCTGGTATACATGTTTGATGCGATTTATATCGCATCTACAGCCTGCCAGCGATTGATCATCGTTCACAGGAACTCACCCGTCTCGCGAGAGGACGCGCCGATGCGTCCACTCAGAAGATCCCGGCCGCCCGCAGGACGCAATCCTGCATCGGCGGTCCGGGACCGGTGCCTATTTATTCATGTAGCGTATTACACTAATCCAGGCACAGCAGTAACCACTGATTTAGGGTAATATCTCTTTTAGGGCTAGTATTTAGGCCCTGGATGAAAGGTATCCTTTTATGGACAGATTTACAATTGGCCTGCAACAGCTCGAACACCAGATTCAGGGTATTGCTATTTTGGCAATTGAATTTCACCCCAGAACAAAATATGTCCATTGCAGGACACTATGAAACTTGGTCAGCCAGAGCTGAAACCACTGATTTATGGTATTGCTATTTTGGCAATTGAATTTCACTCCAGCACAAAATATATGTTTTAGCGGACACTATTATAATTTGCCAGCCTGAGCTGAAACCACTGATTTAGAGTATTGCTATTTTGGCAATTGAATTTCACCCCAGAACAAAATATACCCTTTTACGGACAGATTAACACTTGGCCTGCAACAGCTGGGACACCAGATTCAGGGTATTGCTATTTTGGCAATTGAATTTCACCCCAGAACAAAATATATGTTTTGGCGGGACACTATTATACTTTGCCAGCCACAGCTGAAACCACTGATTTATGGTATTGCTATTTTGGCAATTGAATTTCACCCCAGAACAAAATATACCCTTTTACGGACAGATTAACACTTGGCCTGCAACAGCTGGGACACCAGATTCAGGGTATTGCTATTTTGGCAATTGAATTTCACCCCAGAACAAAATATATGTTTTGGCGGACACTGTATACTTTGCCAGCCACAGCTGGAAACCACTGATTTATGGTATTGCTATTTTGGCAATTGAATTTCACCCCAGAACAAAATATACCTGTTATGGACAGAATTAAACTTGGCCTGCAACAGCTGGAACACCAGATTCAGGGTATTGCTATTTTGGCAATTGAATTTCACCCCAGAACAAAATATATGTTTTTGCGGACACTATGAAACTTGGCCAGCCACAGCTGAAACCACTGATTTATGGTATTGCTATTTTGGCAATTGAATTTCACCCCAGAACAAAATATATGTTTTAGCGGACACTATGATACTTGGCCAGCCACAGCTGAACACCACTGATTTATGGTATTGCTATTTTGGCAATTGAATTTCACCCCAGAACAAAATATATGTTTTTGCGGACACTATGAAACTTGGCCAGCCACAGCTGAAACCACTGATTTATGGTATTGCTATTTTGGCAATTGAATTTCACCCCAGAACAAAATATATGTTTTGCAGGACACTATGAAACTTGGCCAGCCACAGCTGAAACCACTAGATTTATGGTATTGCTATTTTGGCAATTGAATTTCACCCCAGAACAAAATATATGTTTTGTGGACACTATGAAACTTGGCCAGCCACAGCTGAAACCACTGATTTATGGTATTGCTATTTTGGCAATTGAATTTCACCACAGAAAATAATCTATCCTTTGCCAGACAGCAGACAGTATTATACTTGGCTAGCCAAAGCTGGAACACCAGATTTAGGGGATTGGTATTTGGGCAATTGTATTTAACCCCTTAATAAAATATAGAAATTGCTATCCTGAGTTTCTAGGGGTGACAATTAGCACAGCCAAGCCCCTGATGTAGGATATAGCAAAAAAAAAAAAAACTAGTATTGATGAATTGATGGACTTGGTGGAAGATTATTCTGGTGCACCACAAGTCACAAAATGTCCACCAATCACCCCAGAAAATAAGTGACAGAAAAACATGTGCAGCCTAAAAACCAGTGAGCAAGTAACTAGCAGAAGTTCAATCATTCACAGCTGTAGATCGATCAGTTCATTAGGTGCTGTTGGTGACTTTTCCCTGCCTAATCTCGCCCTCACAGAAGCTGCGTCCTCTCCCTACACTAATCAGAGCAGTGTGACGTGCGGCGCTACATGACTCCAGCTTAAATAGAGGCTGGGTCACATGCTGCACTTGGCCAATCACAGCCATGCCATTAGTAGGCATGGCTGTGATGGGCTCTTAGGGCAAGAAGTAAAACGCTAGCTGGTTGGCTGCTGTGCAGCCCTTCCGAAAGCGGGAAGTAATCGCCGAACAACGAACCCGAACGCGAACTTTTTTGAAAATGTTCGGGTTCGGGTCCGTGTCCCGAACACCCCAAAATTTAGTACGAACCTGAACTATGCTCGAACTGTTCGCTCAACACTATATGCGACCTCTATCCTCTGTCTGGGTGACGTGGGCTAAATATCTGGAAGTGGCCTTCTCTATTGCTGGGTGACATGAAGCCTGATTCTCTGCTATGCGACCTCTCTCCTCCGTCTGGGTGACAGGGGCCTAATTATCGAAAAGTGGCCTTCTCCATTGGTGGGTGACATGACGCCTGATTCTCTGCTATGCGACCTCTGTCCTCTGTCTGGGTGTCGTGGGCTAAATATCTGGAAGTGGCCTTCTCTTTTGCTGGGTGACATGAAGCCTGATTCTCTGCTATGCAACCTCTCTCCTCCATCTGGGTGCTAGGGTCCTAATTATCAAAAAGTGGCCTTCTCCATTAGTAGGTGACATGACGCCTTATTCTCTGCTATGCTACCTCTCTCCTCCGTCTCGGTGCCGTGGGCTAAATATCTGGAAGTGGCATTCTCTTTTGCTGGGTGACATGAAGCCAGATTCTCTGCTATGCAACCTCTCTCCTCCATCTGGGTGCCAGGGGCCTAATTATCGATAAGTGGCCTACTCCATTGGTGGGTGACATGACGTCTGATTCTCTGCTATGCGACCTCTGTCTGGGTGCTGGAGCCTAAATTATCGAAAAGTGGCCTTCTTCATTGGTGGTTGACATGATGCCTGATTCTCTGCTATGCGACCTCTGTCCTCTGTCTGGGTGATGGGGCCTAAATAAATGAAAGTGGTCTTCTCCATTGGTAGGTGACATGACGCCTGATTCTCTGCTATGCGACCTCTGTCCTCTGTCTGGGTGCCATGGGAAAAATATCTGGAAGTGGCCTTCTCTATTGCTAGTTGACATGAAGCCTAATTCTCTGCTATGTGACCTCTCACCTCCGTCTGATTGCCAGGGGCCTAATTATCGAAAAGTGGCCTACTCTATTGGTGGGTGACATGAAGCCTGATTCTCTGCTATGCGACCTCTGTCCTCTGTCTGGGTGCTGGGGCCTAAATAAATGAAAGTGGGTTTCTTCATTGGTGGGTGACATGACGCCTGATTCTCTGCTATACAACCTCTGTCCTTTGTCTGGGTGACGTGGGCTAAATATCTGGAAGTGGCCTTCTTTATTGCTGGGTGACAGGAAGCCTGATTCTCTGCTATGTGACCCCTCTCCTCCGTCTGGGTGCCAGGGGCCTAATTATCAAAAAGTGGCCTTCTCCATTGGTGGGTGACATGACGCCTGATTCTCTGCTATGCAACCTCTGTCCTCTGTCTGGGTGCCGTGTGCTAAATATCTGGAAGTGGCCTTCTCTTTTGCTGGGTGACATAAAGCTTGATTCTCTGCTATGCAACCTCTCTCCTCCGTCTGGGTGCCAGGGTCCTAATTATCAAAAAGTGGCCTTCTCCATTAGTAGGTGACATGACGCCCTATTCTCTGCTTTGAGACCTCTCTACTCTGTCTGGGTGCTGGGGACTAAATAAATGAAAGTGGCCTTCTCCATTGGTGGGTGACAAGACGCCTTATTCTCTGCTATGCGACCTCTGTCCTCTGTCTGGGTGCTAGGGCCTAAATAAATGAAAGTGGCCCTCTCCATTGGTGGGTGACCTGACGCCTGATTCTCTGCTATGCGTCCGGTGCTGGTGCCTAAATAAATGAAAGTGGCCTTCTCCATTGGTGGGTGACATGACGCCTGATTCTCTGCTATGTGACCTCTCTTCTACGTCTTGGTGCCAGGGGCCTAATTATCGAAAAGTGGCCTACTCCATTTGTGGGTAACATGACGCCTGATTCTCTGCTATGCGACCTCTGTCCTCTGTCTGGGTGCCAGGGGCCTAAATAAATGAAAGTGGGCTTCTCCATTGGTGGGTGACATAATGCCTGATTCTCTGCTATGCGACCTCTGTCCTCTGTCTGAGTGACGTGGGCTAAATATCTGGAAGTGGTCTTCTCTGTTGCTGGGTGACATGAAGCCTTATTCTCTGCTATGCGACCTCTCTCCTCCGTCTTGGTGCCAGGGGCCTAATTATCGAAAAGTGGCCTTCTCCCTTGGTGGGTGACATGACGCCTGATTCTCTGCTATGCGACCTCTGTCCTCTGTATGGGTGCTGGGGCCTAAATAAATGAAAGTTGCCTACTCCATTGGTGGGTGACATGACGCCGTATTCTCTGCTATGAGACCTCTCTCCTCCGTCTAGGTGCCAGTGTCCTAATCATCAAAAAGTGGCCTTCTCCATTAGTAGATGACATGACACCTGATTCTCTGCTATGAGACCTCTCTCCTCTGTCTGGGTGCTGGGGCCTAATAGGCCTAAATAATTGAAAGTGGGCTTCTCCATTGGTGTGTGACAAGACGCCTGATTCTCTGCTATGCGACCTCTGTCCTCTGTCTGGGTGCTAGGGCCTAAATAAATGAAAGTGGCCCTCTCCATTGGTGGGTGACATGATGCTTGATTCTGTGCTATGCGTCCTCTGTCCTCTGTCTGGGTGCTGGTGCCTAAATAAATGAAAGTGGCCTTCTCCATTGGTGGGTGACATGACGACTGATTCTCTGCTATGTGATCTCTCTCCTCCGTCTGGGTGCCAGGGGCCTAATTATCAAAAAGTGGCCTACTCCATTTTTGGGTGACATGACGCCTGATTCTCTGCTATGCGACCTCTGTCCTCTGTCTGGGTGACGTGGGCTAAATATCTGGAAGTGGCCTTCTCTATTGCTGGGTGACATGAAGCCTGATTCTCTGCTATGCGACCTCTCTCCGAACTCGAGTGCCAGGAAGACAATGCACTGTACAACGATCCCAGTCTTTATGACAGATTTCCCTATCGGTACCTCTAATAATTGACTTTCCCAATACCAGCACCTGCTCCGCCTACCCTGCTTTCCTGGTCCCCTCCTTACTGGAGGTGACATTTCCCTGACTAGCAGAGTAAGTGTCTTGCTTGTTCAGTGCTCTCACTGAACTAACATCCCCTCATCTTCAAACCTTGAAAACGTTTTGGGGTGTGTTAGATCATGGCCATCCTCTCTGGCACTGTTCCCTCTACCCTGCTTTCTAACTGTTATCCAGCTACCTACCTCACTTTCCTGAGCTTCCATGCTACCACCCTTCCCCTCATCTATCCCATAGAGTGCCTAATCAGTGAGCAGCAAACTCTTTTCCAAATTGCCAATGTTTCTCAGTGTTGAAACTCATTTATACACGATGTGTGATTCCAAATGAGTAATTTGCTCACATTTTGAACAAAGATATGAACCCTCAAATGGCTGTTTCAGGACTGGATAGATTAGACAAGATGTTCACTGGAATGCGCTGTCAATAATCAAAATTGCATATCCATAAAGCTGCTATGCAATAAACCTGGTAGAAAAAGCAAGCTACAGTGTATAAACTATACTACACTTATCTGACTTGGTATAGAGTACAATATAGTCAGGCACAGCCACTCAGTAATGCGCACAAATAATTTAGCAGACTTTCACAGATATTCCCTCACTGAATCTAAAGTCACACATTTAATACACACACACTTGAAATAATAAACATGAACGCTTGCAAGCTCATGTTGTTTGTCTGATTATATAGGTGCTGCTCCCAAACAACCAGACTGCAGTTTTTTTTTCCCTCTGGATTCAAAGGGACCTTTTTCACTTTTTCTGTCTGGATTACTGTTGATTTATCTTAAATTTAACAGAATACATGTGACTAAAATCTATGAGTGTGTGGAAGTTTATTTAGACCATTGGTAATTGGGATTATACTGCTCTCCAACTGAAGTGATGTTGCTTCTCAATATTTTTAATATAATTTTTACAGTTAACAAAAAAACAAATTTAAGTGTAATAAACTCACCAAATGACCAAATGAATTAGTATTGTGCCAGTACTGCCACAATGATTTTGGCATGACAGAAGCAGATTACATTTAGAATTTGTTATCCCACATGCATATATTTAAAATGTATATTTTGTTTCTTTTTCTTCACAAAAAGTATATGCTTATACACTAGTGTTGAGTGAATCGAAGTTCATGAAGTGGACTTACATACGAGTCTCAGGATAAATTTGATTTGCCCAGAAGCCGACTTTCTTTTTGCCTTTGTGGTATCGAATCAATTTTGCCTGAAATTGCAGTAAAAATAAAAAAAATAAAAAATTATACATCATCCTTTTGAGGAGAAGTGGCTGCATTGGCTATCTTGCTTGAAGATCCCGTGCAAAATATTGTGTGCAGTGACATATGACATCACCACGCCCCCGACATGATGATGTGAGATTTCACGCTGGATTTTCAAGCAAGATGGCTGCATCAGCCTGTTTGTGCTCAAATGGATGGGGTAAGTATGATTTAATTTTTTTTTATCAACTCCTGAAAGGCCTTAATAATTATCTCAGATAGTAACATGGTAACATAGTATATAAGGCCGAAAAAAGACATTTGTCCATTCAGGTCGGCCTGTTATCCTGCAAGTTGATCCAGAGGAAGGCGAAAAATAAAACGTGAGGTAGAAGCCAATTTTTTTTCCAAAGGGGAAAAAAAATTCTTCCCGACTCAAATCAGGCAATCAGATAACTCCCTGGATCAACGACCCATCTCTAGTAGCTATAGCCTGTAACATTATTACGCTCCAGAAATATATCCAGGCCCTTCTGGAACTCTTTTAGTAAACTCACCATCAAAACCTCCTCAGGCAGATAGTTCCATAGTCTCACTGCTCTTACGGTAAAGAATCCTCTTCTATGTTTGTGTACAAACCTTCTTTTCTCCAGATGCAGAGGATGTCCCCTCGTCACAGTCACAGTCCTGGGGATAAATTGATGATGGGAGAGATCTCTGTACTGACCCCTGATATATTTATACATAGTAATTAAATCTCCCCTCAGTCGTCTTATTTCTAAAGTGAATAACCCGAATTCTGATAATCTTTTAGGGTATTATAGTTCCCTGACCAAAGGAATGTATTGGGCGGGCACTTTACGTTACACGTGGTAAATATGAAGTCAAATATTTATTACACATCAAATAAAATCAATAAAAACATTTCAAATAAGAAAAAGGAAATAAAATCCAAGGATAATACTCCCAAATAATAGCAGCACTATAATATCAATGAGCAAATAAGTAGGAAAGTCCAAAATAGCAGTAAAATTGATTCAATAATAGATCAGTCCGTGTTCCAATGTAGACATTCACATATAATGTTCCTATGTCTTTTTAAGCCCACAAATTCTATATAAACCAGATAGCAGCAAATTGTTCTATGCTCCGATATTAGAGTGTTTATATATATATATATATATATATATATATATATATATATATAAATCTCTTGATGCCTATTGCAATCGATATTGTGTAATCCAGATAGCAACAAGATGGCAAAAAGATTTTAATCATGCATTCAGCAAAAGTGTCCAAGATGTATACACAAATTTACTTAAGTCAGAACAATTAGTTCTGTGTGGCAGAATATATCCAAGTAATCAAAATCGCAGACATATCCCAAGTTCCTTAATGGTTCGATTTGTCACGTTCCAAAGGTGTCCTCTTAGAGTCAATTGTATCCTATGGTTTATTGTCCACTATTGATTGGACAAAGAGGTAAGGTGTATTGGAGCAGTATATGTTTATTCAACCCAAAAATCTGGTGAAAAATCGGGCGCCCTTTTAGTCTCATCATATAGGTTCAATAGTAAGATAATTGGACTCCAAACAGATGAGTACACTTACATTCAGGTCACTGCCGGAATTGTTGTGCCTGGTTATTGTTGACTATTTGCAGCTTACCTTCCTTCTTTTGCTTCGTTGGCTGGTTTGGATGGTTTACCGAGGGGTGAGCGTCGCGGGGCAGAGTCGGCGTCTCGCATCACACTCCTCGAGCCTGCAATCGTGAAATCTTGCGGGAGTAGGTGGCGATATTTCAATTTACCTGAGCCGTACGCTGCTTGTTCATAGGGATAGAGGTGCTTGTAATCCTTATTTTTGACTTATTTCAGGATAATCCAAAAAGTCTCTGCATGGCCATGAATATTTATTTGGAGGTCTTTAGATAGATGCGCGGAACATACCAAACGCATTTCGGGATACTTCGCTATCCCTTCCTCAGTGGTCGCGCGACACCTACCTGCCTCCATCTTTTATACTTTTCAAGGTTGAGCCCAATCAATGGAAACTGGATTCAGGGCTGAGGACAGAGTACCTGCGTCTTTTGTGCGTCTTCCTTGCGGTTTTTTTCTTTGCATGCGTTTTCTTGTCCATATAATCTTCAAGTCATATTAGAACTTTGTATGGATCAGAAAGAGTTTCCGGGATTGCATGTGACAGATGATGGGGATTATCTCAATGCTGCCACAATAGGTACATTAAGGGCAATGGACATTAGATTGATCAATGGATAAAATACATTAGTGAGTCAGATGACCTATTAAGAGTTTCTTTTGCCATAATAATGTAAATTGAGAATAAAAAATAAAATTTGATAAAAGTCTCTAGGTATCTTGAAATGGCATCCTGTAATATGACGATGATTCTCATCGAATTTGATAGAAGTGTCTAGGGTGTGCAGGGACATATGACATCACCACGCCCCCGACATGATGATGTGAGATTTCACGCTGGATCTTCCAGCAAGATGGCTGCATCAGCCTGTTTGTGCTCAAATGGATGAGGTAAGTATGATTTAATTTTTTTTTATCAACTCCTGAAAGGCATTAATATTCATCTCAGATAGTAACATAGTAATATAGTATATAAGGCCGAAAAAAGACATTTGTCCATCCAGTTCAGCCTGTTATCCTGCAAGTTGATCCAGAGGAAGGAAGAAAAAAACTGTGAGGAACGGGGGAAAAAATCCTTCCCGACTCCAATCAGGCAATCAGATAACTCCCTGGATCAACGACCTATCTCTAGTAGCTATAGCCTATAGTCTCACTGCTCTTACCGTAAAGAATCCTCTTCTATGTTTGTGTACAAACCTTCTTTCCTCCAGGCGCAGAGGATGTCCCCTTGTCACAGTCAGTCCTGTGGATAAATAAATGATGGAAGAGATCTCTGTACTGATCCCTGATATATTTATACATAGTAATTAAATCTCCCCTCAGTCATCTTTTTTCTAAAGTGAATAACCCTAATTTTGATAATCTTTCAGGGTATTGTAGATCCCTCATTCCAGTAATTACTTTAGTTGCCCTCCTCAGAACCCTCTCCAGCTCTGCTATGTCTGCCTTGTTCACAGAAGACCAGAACTGTACACAGCAGTAGCATAGCATGGGTTGCCAGGACCCGGGGCAAGACAAAAATTGCGCCCGACCCCCCCCCCCCCACACACACACACACACACACCCTGTGGGCATGCCTTTTTTACCAGATAATGTAGTAGATCACTTGCAGTCCTATGTTACACCACAGATAACACAGTTCTAACTCTCTGAGTACAGATAGTGTAGTAGATCACTTGCAGTCCTATATAACAGTACAGATGACACAGTGATAACTCCCTGAGTACAGATAGCGTAGTAGATGTCACTTGCAGTCCTATGTAACACTACAAAAAACACAGTGATAACTCCATTTGTACAGATAATGTAGTAGATGTCACTTGCAGTCCTATGTAACACCACAGATAACACAGTGATAACTCTCTGAGTACAAATAATGTAGTAGATGTCATCTGTAGTCCTATGTAACACCATATAACACAGTGATAACTTCATGAGTACAGATAATGTAGTAGATGTCACCTGCAGTCCTATGTAACACCACAGATAACACAGTGATAACTCTCTGAGTACAAATAATGTAGTAGATGTCACCTGCAGTCCTATGTAACACCACAGATAACACAGTGATATCTCTCTGAGTACAAATAATGTAGTAGATGTCACCTGTAGTCCTATGTAACACCACATATCACAATGATAACTTCATGAGTACAGATAATGTAGTAGATGTCACCTGCAGTCCTATGTAACACCACAGATAACACAGTGATAACTTCATGAGTACAGATGCTGTAGTAGATGGATGGGAGGCCCATGAATTCAGAACATGCACAGTGTGACCTGAAGTCTGGGGCCAGGATGCAGCAGAGTGGGCAAAATTCTATATCCACCCTCCCCTGACGTGAAACAGATATGTGTATGGACATTACTATATACAGCAGAATACAGCAGCACATACCTCATACATCCAGTGACATCTCCTGTGATGTAGACTTTCCTCAGCGTCTTTATTGGGAGATAAGACCGCCATTACATCTTCTTTTAGTCCCATTTCGTCTCTGCAGAGTTTCATAGAAAAAAATGTAGGTTCCACACTTTTACTATTGTCATCCTCTTTCTCCTGGTGCCTCAACACTGTCATCTTGCTGCCCCCAATACTGAGCTAGAGCCATACAGATAGACTCCTATTCTCCATAATATTATTCCCCCTGTATATTATAATGGCCACCCTCTTTATTATAAGTACAATGCCCCCTCTTTATTATTAATGTAATAGCCTCCTCTTTATTAGTAATATAATGGCCCCCTCTATTAGTAATGTAATGGCCTCCTCTTTATTAGTAATGTAATGGCCTCCTCTATTAGTAATATAATGGCCCCTCTATTAGTCATATAATGGCCCCCTCTATTAGTCATATAATGGCCCCCCTGTATTAGTAATATAATGGCCACCCTCTATTAGTAATATAATGGCCCCCCTCTATTAGTAATATAATGGGCCCCTCTATTAGTAATGTAATGGGCCCCTCTAATAGTAATGTAATGGCCCCCACTATTAGTAATGTAATGGGCCCCTCTATTAGTAATGTAATGGCCCCCTCGCTCGCGCGTTCACAGCAAGTTAAAGAACGCAAGTTATACTGCAGCCTGACAGCGATGATCATTCATTGGCAGGCTGTAGATGCAAAATAAATCGCATCAAACATGTATATCAGACGCTGTTTTGTTAACAGCGTCTGATATACCTGCTACCTGGTCCTCTGGTGGTCCCATTTGCTGGGATCGACCACCAGAGGACCAGGTAGCTATGTAAAGTAGCACCAAGCACCACACTACCCCCCCCCCCTCGCCCCCTGTCACTTATTAACCCTTGTTAACCCCTGATCACCCCATATAGACTCCCTGATCACCCCCCTGTCACGGATCACCCTCCTGTAAGGCTCCATTCACATGTCCATATGTGTTTTGCGGATCCACGGATCTGCGGATCAGCAAAACACAGACACCGGCAATGTGCTTTCCGCATTTTGCAGATCCGCACATTGCCAGAGCTATATAGAAAATGCCTTTTCTTGTCCGCAATTGCGGACAAGAATAGGACATGTTCTATATTTTTGCGGAACGGAAGTTCAGACCCGGAAGAGCGGATCCACAATTCCGGATCCGAGCGGGACAAAGTCTGTCCCCATAGAAATGAAAGGGTCCGCAATTCCGTTCCGCAAACAGAACTGCGGACGTGTGAATGGGGCATAAGGGTCCCTTATCACCGCCAGTTAGTTAGCTACTTGTTAGGTAGTTAGCGGCCAGCCCATCGATGCGAATGAAAAATATGTGCCGTTCAATTTTATTTTATTTTTTTAGCCCAGAAGCTGAACGGAAAAAAAAAAATATCATTACCCGTATGCTCAATATAAGGAGAATAGCAGAAACTCCTAATGCAGGCCATACGTGTAATGATTGCGGAGACCCTCAAATGCCAGGGCAGTACAAAAACCTCACATGTGACCCCATTTTAGAAAGAAGACACCCCAAGGTATTCCGTGAGGGGTATGGTGAGCTCATGTAAAATTTTATTTTTTGTCACAAATTAGTGGAATATGAGACTTTGTAAAAAAAAATATATATATTTCAATTTCCGCTAACTTGTGCCAATTTTTTTTTTTTTCTGTGAACTCGCCATGCCCCTCACGGAATACATTGGGGTGTCTTCTTTCCAAAATGGGGTCACATGTGGGGTATTTATACTGCCCTGGCATTTTAGGGGTCCTAAAGCGTGAGAATCCAAATGCGTAAAATGCCCTGTGAAATCCTAAGGCCCCTTTCACACGAGTGTGTCCGGATTAGGTCCGGATGCGTTGCGGATGCGTTCAGTGAAAACTGTGCGATTTTACAGGCAAAGCCATTCAGTTTTGCCTGCGATTGCGTTCAGTTGTTCAGTGCGGGTGCAATGCGTTTTGACGCGTTTTTCACACGCGTGATAAAAAACTGAAGGTTTACAAACAATATCTCCTAGCAACCATCAGTGAAAAACGCAACGCACCCGCACTTGCTTGCTTTTTCACGCAGCCCCATTCATTTCTATGGGGCTAGGGATGCGTGAAAAACGCAGAATATAGAACATGCTGCGATGTTCACGCAACGCACAAGAGATGCGTGAAAATAAACGCTCATGTACACAGATCCATTGAAATGAATGGGTCAGGATTCAGTGCGGGTGCAATGCGTTCACATCACGCATTGCACCCGTGCGGAAAACTCGCCCCTTTGCACATCTTGGCTGCAAACAAGTGTCACACATGTGGTATTGCCGTACTCAGGAGAAGTAGGGCAATGAGATTTGGGGTGTATTTTTATATATACGCATACACTTGTTGTGAGAAATATCGCTGTAAATGACAACTTTTTAAAAAAATGTATACAAAGTTGTCAATTTACAGAGATATTTATCTCACGCAACATGGGTATATGTAAAAATACACCCCAAAACACATTGCCCTACTTCTCCTGAGTACGGCGATATCACATGAGTGACACTTTTTTTCACCCTGGGTGCGCAAAGGGGCCCAAATTCCAAAGAGTACCTTTAGATTTTACAGGGATGCTCACAATTTAGCCCCGCCCAAAATGCCAGGGCAGTACAAACACCCCACAAATGACCCCATTTTGGAAAGAAGACACCCCAAGGTATTTGCTGAGGGGAATAGGGAGTCCATGAAAAATTAAAATTTTTGTCACAAGTTAGCGGAAAGAGAGACTTTGTAAGAAAAAAAAAAAAAAAATCAATTTCCGCTAACTTGTGCCAAAATAAAAATCTTCTATGAACTCGCCATGCCCCTCACGGAATACCTTGGGGTGTCTTCTTTCCAAAATGGGGTCAATTGTGGGGTAGTGATGTCGCGAACATAAAATTTTCCGTTCGCGAACTGTGAACGCGAATTTCCGCTAATGTTCGCAAACTGGCCAACCGTGCGAACCGCCATAGACTTCAATAGGCAGGCGAACTTTAAAACCCACAGAGACTCTTTCTGGCCACAATAGTAATGGAAAAGTTGTTTTTCAAGGGGACTAACACCTGGACTGTGGCATGCCGGAGGGGGATCCATGGCAAAACTTCCATGGAAAATTACATAGTTGACGCAGAGTTGGGTTTTAATCCATAAAAGGCATAAATCACCTAACAATCCTAACAACGTGGTTTAAAACATCTAGTGTGTGTATACGATCAGGTATGATGTTGTATCGATCAGGGTTACGGGGTTGAATCAATAAGGGTTACGGCCGCTTCACAGACATTGACAGACCAAACTCCCCTTTTAATGCACCGCAAACAACTGCAAACAGTTAATTTGCACAACGGCAAACTCCCCATTTGCACAAGGTTGGATACCAAGCTAGCCATGTCCCGGTGATGTCATTGAAGGTTTATTCCTCCACCCAGCCAGGTACAACACCAAGGGTCCCCGAAAGGTGAATTGAATTGATTTTTCGAACGGGAGATGGTTAAAAACGCTGGCTCCTCTCCACTCTGTTTTAATCCACGGTCACTGCGCCTGCGCCGTGCAATTTACTGTCACACCCGATATGAGTGGTATTTTCTGTAGTACTATTCTCATCAGTTTAATCCCTGTTACATCCCATATCAGGGATTGCCTTTTGTGAAAAAAAATTTAGGCCGGGTACCTTCGACTGCCTTCACAGTGACAGACCAAACTCTCATACACCAAACTGAATTGATTTCAGGAACCGGAGATGGAAAAAGCAGCTTGGTCGGTCCTCTTACTCCCAAATTGGGGCACTGCGCGTGCACAGAGCAATGTGCTGTGACACCCTATATGAGTGGTGTCTTAACTAGTACTATTCCTATCAGTTTAATCCCTGTTACATACCCTATCCGGGGACGTCTGTCGAATTGATTAACCATTGTCGAATTAGCGAACCATTACGACATCATGAAATAATTTAGTTCTGAGCTCTGTACTTGCTTTGTATTGGAATTGATGGGGATTTTTTTAATTGTCTGCATTATTTCTAATAAACTATTAAGAGACTTTATTATGATTTTTATTTTATGTATTAAAAACCCATACAACATATAAAAAAAGGTAAATTATTGTTTTTTCTATGAAATATTATCCAGCCGTCCGATCGCTTTTGGTCTGACCATAATGAAGCAACGGCCTTATCATCTAGGGTGTGGCAACATTGCCAACACACTCATAGAGGTGATGATTGCTTCATTGTGATACGCAAGCCCCTTCACCACAACAAGGTAACGATCACGAATGGGAATTGACACTTGTTATGTGCCTTTTTTTTTGGTTTGTTTTTGCAGCCACAGTGCTGCACCATAGGACAGAAAAATTAGGCACGTACACATGCCTGAAAAATAATGGCATTGTTGCAGCCGCTATTGTAGCAGCAGCCGGAAAAATTGATGTTTTTCAGGCAGAAAAGTGACTAAAACATTGCGGCTTGAACCCTAGTTGGTGGTGGAGAATTCACGAAAGTCATCCGGTATGCAGACATTAAATACAGCAGCGTGGGGGCCATTTTGAGGCCAAGGCATGTAATCAATAGAGATGGCCCGAACTATCCGCCGGCGAACAGTTCCCGGCGAACATAGCTTGTTCGCGTTCGCCTCTGCCGGGCAAACATATGCGATGTTCGGTCCGCCCCTATACATCATCATTGAGCAAACTTTGACCCTGTACCTCACAGTCAGCAGACACATTCCAGCCAATCAGCAGCATACCCTCCCCCCCAGACCCTCCCACCTCCTGCACAGCATCCATTTTAGATTCATTCTGAAGCTGCAGTCTTAGTGAGAGGAAGGAGAGTGTAGTAGCTGCTGATTTAATTGGGAAATTGATAGCTAGGCTAGTGAATTCAGTGTCCACTCCAGTCCTGAAAGACTCATCTGATCTCTGCTGTAAGGACAGCGCCCTGACAGCACCCCAAAAGCCCTTTTAGGGCTGCAACATTAGTCTGCTTTTTTTCCTTTATATACATATTGCAGTTGCCTGGCCTGCCTGTGTGTGAGGAGCTGCAGGCCCACAGACTGTAGTGTGCCCACTGCCAGTGCCCACCCCTGTCATTCCGTGTGGTACAGGACTTTGCATCAAAAAAGGCATTTAATTTTTACACTTTAATCTAAGGTTAGTTGCCTGCCAGTGTGTGTCAGGCTGACTTCCACTGACTGTAGTGTGCCCACTGCCAGTGCCCACCACTCATACCGGCTGGCACAGGACTTTGCATAAAAGGCATTTAATTTTTACACTTTAGTGTAATTTCAGCTGCTTGCCTGCTGCTAGTGTGTGTCAGGCCGACTTCAACTGACTGTAGTGTGCCCACTGCCAGTGCCCACCCCCTGTCATCCCGTGTGGCACAGGACTTTGCTTAAAAAAGGCACTTAATTTTTACACTTTAATCTAAGGTTAGTTGCCTGCCAGTGTGTGTCAGGCTGACTTCCACTGACTGTAGTGTGCCCACTGCCAGTGTCCACCACTCATACCGGCTGGCACAGGACTTTGCATAAAAAGGCATTTAATTTTACACTTTAGTGTAATTTCAGCTGCTTGCCTGCTGCTAGTGTGTGTCAGGCCGACTTCAACTGACTGTAGTGTGCCCACTGCCAGTGCCCACCCCTGTCATCCCGTGTGGCACAGGACTTTGCTTAAAAAAAGGCACTTAATTTTTACACTTTAATCTAAGGTTAGTTGCCTGCCAGTGTGTGTCAGGCTGACTTCCACTGACTGTAGTGTGCCCACTGCCAGTGTCCACCACTCATACCGGCTGGCACAGGACTTTGCATAAAAAGGCATTTAATTTTTACACTTTAGTGTAATTTCAGCTGCTTGCCTGCTGCTAGTGTGTGTCAGGCCGACTTCAACTGACTGTAGTGTGCCCACTGCCAGTGCCCACCCCTGTCATCCCGTGTGGCACAGTACTTTGCATCAAAAAAGGCATTTAATTTTTACACTTTAGTGTAATTTCAGTTAGCTTGCCTACTGCTAGTGTGTGTCAGGCTGACTTCCACTGACTGTAGTGTGCCCACTGCCAGTGCCAACCACTGATACCGGGTGGCACAGTAGCTTGCCGATAAATAAGGCATTTAATTTTTAGACAGTAGTCTAAATTCAGTTGCTTGCCTGCTGCCAGTGTGTGTCAGGCCCTCTTCCACTGACTGTAGTGTGCCCACTGCCAGTGCCAACCACTGATACCGGGTGGCACAGTAGCTTGCCGATAAATAAGGCATTTAATTTTTAGACAGTAGTCTAAATTCAGTTGCTTGCCTGCTGCCAGTGTGTGTCAGGCCCTCTTCCACTGACTGTAGTGTGCCCACTGCCAGTGCCAACCACTGATACCGGGTGGCACAGTAGCTTGCCGATAAATAAGGCATTTAATTTTTAGACAGTAGTCTAAATTCAGTTGCTTGCCTGCTGCCAGTGTGTGTCAGGCCCACTTCCACATGACTGTAGTGTGCCCACTGCCAGTGCCAACCACTGATACCGGGTGGCACAGTAGCTTGCCGATAAATAAGGCATTTAATTTTTAGACAGTAGTCTAAATTCAGTTGCTTGCCTGCTGCCAGTGTGTGTCAGGCCCGCTTCCACTGACTGTAGTGTGCCCACTGCCAGTGCCAACCACTGATACCGGGTGGCACAGTAGCTTGCCGATAAATAAGGCATTTAATTTTTAGACAGTAGTCTAAATTCAGTTGCTTGCCTGCTGCCAGTGTGTGTCAGGCCCGCTTCCACTGACTGTAGTGTGCCCACTGCCAGTGCCAACCACTGATACCGGGTGGCACAGTAGCTTGCCGATAAATAAGGCATTTAATTTTTAGACAGTAGTCTAAATTCAGTTGCTTGCCTGCTGCCAGTGTGTGTCAGGCCCTCTTCCACTGACTGTAGTGTGCCCACTGCCAGTGCCAACCACTGATACCGGGTGGCACAGTAGCTTGCCGATAAATAAGGCATTTAATTTTTAGACAGTAGTCTAAATTCAGTTGCTTGCCTGCTGCCAGTGTGTGTCAGGCCCGCTTCCACTGACTGTAGTGTGCCCATCTGCCAGTGCCAACCACTGATACCGGGTGGCACAGTAGCTTGCCGATAAATAAGGCATTTAATTTTTAGACAGTAGTCTAAATTCAGTTGCTTGCCTGCTGCCAGTGTGTGTCAGGCCCACTTCCACAGACTGTAGTGTGCCCACTGCCAGTGCCAACCACTCATACCGGGTGGCACAGTACCTAGCACGCGTAGTACCACTTATCTAAAAAAATGACAGGCAGAGGCAGGCCACCCGCAGGGGCCGTCGTGGTCGTGGTGCTGTGATTTCCACTGTCCCTGGAATAATGCCCAGTTTTCAGAGGCCACGTACCCTGAACCCGAAAAATTCAGAGGACGTAGTTGACTGGCTTAGACAGGACACCCAATCTTCAACAGCTTCCGCTAAGAACCTTGACGCACCATCCTCCTCCAGCTCAGCTTCGGTCACCTGCTCTCGTTACCACGCACCCGCCCGTCGCCACCACCACCACTACCACCACAGCCACCACAGCCGCTTCACTTGATCCGTCAGAGGAGTTATTTACACATCAGTTGGATGCAATTAGTGATGCGCAACCATTATTGCCAGATGATGTAGATTACGGGATATGTCTCAGTCAGGCAGGATTACACACATGGACGTACAGTGTGATGATGATGATGATGATGTTGTACTCCGCTGCTGCTTCCTTTGCTGAGGTGTCAGATACAAGTGAAGCGGTTGATGATGACGATGTGTCCACGGATGCCACGTGGGTGCCTGCTCGAAGAGAAGAAGAGGGGGAAAGTTCTGAAGGGGAGACAGAGAGAATGAGGAGACGAGTTGGAAGCAGGGGGAGGTCGTCGCAAGGAGTTAGTGGCACAGTCAGACAGCATGTATCGGCACCTGGGGTCAGCCAGACAGCACGCCAGTCAACGCATGCTGTTGCCACCACTAGAATGCCGTCATTGCAAAGCTCAGCAGTGTGGCATTTTTTTGTGTGTCTGCCTCTGATAAAAGCAATGCCATTTGCAACCTGTGCCAAAAGAAACTGAGTCGTGGGAAGTCCAACACCCACCTTGGTACAACTGCTTTGCGAAGGCACATGATCTCACATCACAAACGCCTATGGGATCAACACATGAGTACAAGCAGCACACAAACTCAAAGCCACCATGCTCCTCCTGGTCCAGCATCTTCAGCCACGTCAACCACTGCTGTCCTCCCTGCCCCTCTCAACCACCCGCCACTCCATCTCTCACCTTCAGCAGTTCCTGCTCATCTGCCCACAGTCAGGTGTCTGTCAAGGACATGTTTGAGCATAAGAAGCCAATGTCACAAAGTCACCCCTTGCCCGGCGACTGACAGCTGGCTTGACGGAACTCTTAGCCCGCCAGCTTTTACCATACCAGCTGGTAGAGTCTGAGGCCTTCAAAAATTTGTCGCTATTGGGACACCACAGTGGAAGGTACCCGACGAAATTTTTTTCAAAAGGCAATCCCAAACCTCTACCATGTCATTGAAAAGGAAGTCATGGCATCTCTGGCATACAGTGTTGGGGCAAGGGTCCATCTGACCACTGATACCTGGTCTGCAAAGCACGGTCAGGGCAGGTATATCACGTATACTGCGCATTGGGTCAACCTGCTGACGGCTGACAAGCATGGAATGCGTGGCTCCGCAGCGGAGTTGGTGACACCACCACGACTTGCAGGCAGACCTACTGCCACCTCCTCTACTCCTACTCCATCCTCTTCAATATCCTCCTCGGCTGAGTCCTCTTCTGCTGCGGCGTCTGGCTGCACATCAACTGATTCCCCCAGCTCCCCAGGGGCTATTCCACATCCCGGATACGACAGTGTCACGCTATCTTGGGGTTGACTTGCCTGAAAGCAGAGAGCCACACAGGACCAGCACTCCTGTCCGCCCTGAACGCACAGGTGGATCAGTGGCTGACCCCGCACCAACTGGAGATCGGCAAAGTGGTGTGTGACAATGGAAGCAATCTGTTGGCGGCATTAAATTTGGGCAAGATTGTCACATGTGCCGTGCATGGCACATGTGTTGAATCTCATCGTACAACGTTTTGTGTCTAAGTACCCAGGCTTACAGGACGTCCTCAAGCAGGCCAGGAAGGTGTGTGGCCATTTCAGGCGTTCCTACACGGCCATGGCGCACTTTTCCGATATTCAGCGGCGAAACAACATGCCAGTGAGGCGCTTGATATGCGACAGCCCGACACGTTGGAATTCAACACTCCTAATGTTCGACCGCCTGCTCCAACAAGAAAAAGCCGTCAGCAGTATTTGTATGACCGGGGTGCTAGGACAGCCTCTGCGGAGCTGGGAATCTTTTGCCACGTTACTGGACACTCATGCGCAATGCCTGTAGGCTTATGCGTCCTTTTGAGGAGGTGACAAACCTAGTCAGTCGCACCGAAGGCACCATCAGCGACCTCATCCCATTTGTTTTCTTCCTGGAGCGTGCCCTGCGAAGAGTTCTGGATCAGGCTGTAGATGAGCGTGAAGAGGAAGAGGAAGAGTTGTGGTCACCATCACCACCAGAAACAGCCTTGTCATCATCGCTTGCGGACCTGCAGCAACGCTGGAAGAGGAGTATGAGGAAGAGGAGTCAGAGGAGGAATGTGGTGGCTTTGAGGAGGAGGAAGACCAACCACAGCAGGCACCCCAGGGTGCTCGTTGTTGTCACCTATCTGGGACCCATGGTGTTGTGCGTGGCTGGGGGAAGAACAGACCGTCAATGACATCAGTGAGGGCGAGGCGGGAAATGAGTAGCTCTGCATCCAACCTTGTTCAAATGGGGTCTTTCATGCTGTCATGTCTGTTGAGGGACCCACGTATAAAAAGGATAAAGGAGAACGATCTGTACTGGGTGGCCACGCTACTAGACCCCGGTATAAGCAGAAAGTGGCAGAAATGTTGCCAAATTACCGAAAGTCGGAAAGGATGCAGCAGTTCAAAACCAAACTAAAAAATATGCTTTACACAGCTTATAAGGGGATGTCACAGCACAACGGGAATCTAACAGGGAAGAGGTGAGTGTAATCCTCCTCCTACCACGGCGGCAAGGACTGGACGATTTACAGATGTGTTGTTGATGGAGGACATGCGGAGCTTTTCAGTCCTACTCATCGCCACAGCCCTTCGGGATCCAGCCTTAGAAGAACGACTTCGACCGACAGGTAGCAGACTACCTCGCCTTAACAGCAGATATCGACACTCTGAGGAGCAATGAACCCCTTCACTACTGGGTGTGCAGGCTTGACCTGTGGCCTGAGCTATCCCAGTTTGCGATAGAACTTCTGGCCTGCCCTGCTTCAAGTGTCCTGTCAGAAAGGACCTTCAGTGCAGCAGGAGGCATTGTCACTGACAAGAGAAGTCGCCTCGGTCAAAAAAGTGTTGATTACCTCACCTTCATAAAGATGAATGAGGCATGGATCCCGAAGGGACTGACAGTGGGGGATACGTTTGACTAACAAAAGGCCTGATTACATGCCATGGCCTTAAAATGGTCCCCACGCTGCTGTATTTAATGTCTGCATACCGGATGACTTTCGTGAATTCTCCACCACCAACTAGGGTTCAAGCCGCAATGTTTTAGTCACTTTTCTGCCTGGAAAACATAAATTTTCCGGCCGCTGCTACAATAGCGGCTGCAACAGTGCCAGTATTTTTCAGGCATGTGTACATGCCTAATTTTCTGTCCTATGGTGCAGCACTGTGGCTGCAAAAACAAACCAAAAAAAAGGCACATACAAGTGTCAATTCCCCTTCGTGATCGTTACCTTGTTGTGGTGAAGGGGCTTGCGTATCACAATGAAGCAATCATCATCACCTCTATAAGTGTGTTGGCAATGTTGCCACACCCCAGATGATAAGGCCGTTGCTTCATTATGATCAGACCAAAAGCGATCGGGTGGCCACGCTACTAGACCCCAGTATAAGCAGAAAGTGGCAGAAATATTGCAAATTACCGAAAGTCGGAAAGGATGCAGCAGTTCAAAACCAAACTAAAAAATATGCTTTACACAGCTTATAAGGGGGATGTCAATGGGGATTCGACAATGGTTAATCAATTCGACCGGATAGGGTCCGTAACAGGGATTAAACTGATAGCAATAGTACTAGTTAAGACACCACTCATATAGGGTGTCACAGCACATTGCTCTGTGCACGCGCAGTGCCCAATTTGGGAGTAAGAGGACCGACCAAGCTGCTTTTCCATCTCCCGGTTCCTGAAATCCAATTCAGTTTAGTGTACGAGAGTTTGGTCTGTCACTGTGAAGGCAGTCGAAGGTACCCGGCCTAAATTTTTTTCACAAAGGCAATCCCTGATATGGGACGTAACAGGGATTAAACTGATGAGAATAATACTACAGAAAATACCACTCATATCAGTGGAGGGAGCCAGCGTTTTTAACCATCTCCCGTTCAAAAATCTATTTAATAAATGGCCCCCAGATTGGGAGTCGGGGACGTTAGAGGATTAAACTGATGAGAATAGTACTACAGAAAATACCACTCATATCGGGTGTGACAGTAAGTTGCACGGCGCAGGCGCAGTGACCGTGGTTTAAAACAGAGTGGAGGAGCCAGCGTTTTTAACCATCTCCCGTTCGAAAAATCTATTCAATAAATGGCCCCAGATTGGGGACGTTAGAGGATTAAACTGATGAGAATAGTACTACAGAAAATACCACTCATATCGGGTGTGACAGTAAATTGCACGGCGCAGACGCAGTGACCGTGGTTTAAAACAGAGTGGAGGGAGCCAGCGTTTTTTAACCATCTCCCGTTCGAAAAATCTATTCAATAAATGGCACCCAGATTGGGGACGTTAGAGGATTAAACTGATGAGAATAGTACTACAGAAAATACCACTCATATCGGGTGTGACAGTAAATTGCACGGCGCAGACGCAGTGACCGTGGTTTAAAACAGAGTGGAGAGGCCAGCGTTTTTAACCATCTCCCCGTTCGAAAAAATCTATTCAATAAATGGCCCCCAGATTGGGGGCGTTAGAGGATTAAACTGATGAGAATAGTACTACAGAAAATACCACTCATATCGAGGTGTGACAGTAAATTGCACGGCGCAGACGCAGTGACCGTGGTTTAAAACAGAGTGGAGGGAGCCAGCGTTTTTAACCATCTCCCGTTCGAAAAATCTATTCAATAAATGGCCCCAGATTGGGGACGTTAGAGGATTAAACTGATGAGAATAGTACTACAGAAAATACCACTCATATCGGGTGTGACAGTAAATTGCACGAGCGCAGGCGCAGTGACCGTGGTTTAAAACAGAGTGGAGGAGCCAGCGTTTTTAACCATCTCCCCGTTCGAAAAATCTATTCAATAAATGGCACCCAGATTGGGGACGTTAGAGGATTAAACTGATGAGAATAGTACTACAGAAAATACCACTCATATCGGGTGTGACAGTAAATTGCACGGGCGCAGACGCAGTGACCGTGGTTTAAAACAGAGTGGAGGGAGCCAGCGTTTTTAACCATCTCCCCGTTCGAAAAATCTATTCAATAAATGGCCCCCAGATTGGGGACGTTAGAGGATTAAACTGATGAGAATAGTACTACAGAAAATACCACTCATATCGGGTGTGACAGTAAATTGCACGGCGCAGGCGCAGTGACCGTGGTTTTAAAACAGAGTGGAGAGAGCCAGCGTTTTTAACCATCTCACCGTTCGAAAAATCAATTCAATTCATCTTTTGGGGACCCTTGGTGTTGTACGTGGCTGGGTGGAGGAAGAAACCTTCAATGACATCACCGGGACGTGGCTAGCAGTATCCAACCTTGTGCAAATGGGGAGTTTGCGGTTGTGCAAATGAACTGTTTGCGGTGCATTAAAAGGGAGTTTGGTCTGTCAATGTCAGTGAAGCGGGCGTAACCCTTACACTACCTGATCGATACAACATCATACCTGATCGTATACACACACTGGATGTTTTAAAGCACGTTATTCCAAACAATTTAGGAATGTTAGTTGATTTATGCCCTTTATGGATTAAACCCGACTCTCGTCCACTACGTAATTTTCCATGGGAGTTTTGCCATAGATCCCCCTCCGGCATGCCACAGTCAGGTGTTAGACCCCTTGAAACAACTTTCTCATCACTATTGTGGCCAGAAAGAGTCCCTGTGGGTTTAAAATTCGCCTGCCAATTGAAGTCTATGGCGGTTCGCCCGGTTCGCCCGTTCGCGAACATTTGCAGAAGTTCGCGTTCGCTGTTCGCGAACCGAAAATTTTATGTTGCAACATCACTAGTAATCAGGCCTTTTGTTAGTCAAACGTATCCCCCACTGTCAGTCCCTTCGGGATCCATGACTCATTCATCTTTATGAAGGTAAGGTAATCAACACTTTTTTGACCGAGGCGACTTCTCTTGTCAGTGACAATGCCTCCTGCTGCATTGAAGGTCCTTTCTGACAGGATACTTGAAGCAGGGCAGGCCAGAAGTTCTATCGCAAACTGGGATAGCTAAGGCCACAGGTCAAGCCTGCACACCCAGTAGTGAAGGTTTTCATTGCTCCTCAGAGTGTTGATATCTGCTGTTAAGGCGAGGTAGTCTGATATCTGTCGGTTGAGTCGTTCTCTAAGGCTGGATCCCGAAGGGCTGTGGCGATGAGTAGGACTGAAAAAGCTCTGCATGTCCTCCATCAACAACACATCTGTAAATCGTCCAGTCCTTGCCGCCGTGGTAGGAGGAGGATTCCACTCACCTCTTCCCCTGGCTAGGTTTGTCACCTCCTCAAAAGGACGCATGAGCCTACAGGCATTGCGCATGAGTGTCCAGTAACGTGGCAAAAAAATTCCCAGCTCCGCAGAGGCTGTCCTAGCACCCCGGTCATACAAATACTCGTTGACGGCTTTTTCTTGTTGGAGCAGGCGGTCGAACATTAGGAGTGTTGAATTCTAACGTGTCGGGCTGTCGCAAATCAAGCGCCTCACTGGCATGTTGTTTTGCCGCTGAATATCGGAAAAGTGCGCCATGGCCGTGTAGGAACGCCTGAAATGGCCACACACCTTCCTGGCCTGCTTGAGGACGTCCTGTAAGCCTGGGTACTTAGACACAAAGCATTTTACGATGAGATTTAACACATGTGCCATGCAGGGCACATGTGACAACTTGCCAAAATTCAATGTCAACAACAAATTTGTTCCATTGTCACACACCACTTTGCCGATCTCCAGTTGGTGCGGGGTCAGCCACTGATCCACCTGTGCGTTCAGGGCGGACAGGAGTGCTGGTCCTGTTTGGCTCTCTGCATTCAGGCAAGTCAACCCCAAGACAGCGTGACACTGTCGTATCCGGGATGTGGAATAGCCCCTGGGGAGCTGGGGGGATTCAGTTGATGTGCAGCCAGACGCCGCAGCAGAAGAGGACTCAGCAGAGGAGGATATCGAAGAGGATGGAGTAGGAGTAGAGGAGGTGGCAGTAGGTCTTCCTGCAAGTCGTGGCGGTGTCACCAACTCGGCTGCGTAGCCACGCATTACATGCTTGTCAGCCATCAGCAGGTTGACCCAATGCGCAGTGTACGTGATATACCTGCCCTGACCGTGCTTTGCAGACCAGATATCAGTGGTCAGATGGACCCTTGCCCCAAAACTGTATGTCAGAAATGCCATGACTTCCTTTTCAATGATATTGTAGAGGTTTAGGATTGCCTTTTTTGAAAAAAAAAATTCGTCCGGGTACCTTCCACTGTGGTGTCCCAATAGCGACAAATTTTTTGAAGGCCTCAGACTCCACCAGCTGGTATGGTAAAAGCTGGCGGGCTAAGAGTTACGTCAAGCCAGCTGTCAGTCGCCGGGAAAGCGGGTGACTCTGTGACATTGGCTTCTTACGCTCAAACATGTCCTTGACAGGTACCTGACTTTGGGCAGATGAGCAGGAACTGCTGAAGTTGAGAGGCGGAGTGGCGGTTGGTTGAGAGGGGGCAGGGAGGACAGCAGTGGTTGACATGGCTGAAGATGCTGGACCATGAGGAGCATGGTGGCTTTGAGTTTGTGTGCTGCTTGCACTCATGTGTTGATCCCATAGGCGTTTGTGATGTGAGATCATGTGCCTTCGCAAAGCAGTTGTCCCGAGGTGGGTGTTGGACTTCCCACGACTCAGTTTCTTTTGGCACAGGTTGCAAATGGCATTGCTGTTATCAGAAGCAGACACACAAAAAAAATGCCACACTGCTGAGCTTTGCAATGACGGCATTCTGGTGGTCGCAACAGCATGCGTTGACTGGCGTTCGGTCTGGCTGACCCCGGGTGCCGATACATGCTGTCTGACTGTGCCACTAACTCCTTGCGACGACCTCTCCCTGCTTCCAACTCGTCTCCTCATTCTCTCTGTCTCCCCTTCTGAACTTTCCCCCTCTTCTTCTCTTCGAGCAGGCACCCACGTGGCATCCGTGGACACATCGTCATCATCAACCGCTTCACTTGTATCTGACACCTCAGCAAAGGAAGCAGCAGCGGGTACAACATCATCATAATCATCATCACACTGTACGTCCATGTGTGTAATCCTGCCTGACTGAGACATATCCCTGTAATCTACATCATCTGGCAATAATGGTTGCGCATCACTAATTGCATCCAACTGATGTGTAAATAACTCCTCTGACGGATCAAGTGAAGCGGCTGTGGTGGCTGTGTTGGTAATGGTGGTGGTGGCGGTGGGCGGAAGCGTGGTAACTTGAGAGCAGGTGACCGAAGCTAAGCTGGAGGAGGATGGTGCGTCAAGGTTCTTAGCGGAAGCTGTTGAAAATTGGGTGTCCTGTCTAAGGCCTCATGCACACGACCGTTGTTTGATTCCGTGTCCGTTGCTCCGTTTTTCGTGATTTTCTGCGGACCCATTGGTTTTCAATAGGTCCGTGGAAACCTCGGCAAATGCACCGTTTGTCCTCCGCGTCCGTGGTCCGTGATTCCAGTCCGTCAAAAAAATATAACCTGTCCTATTCTTGTCCGTGAAAAACGGTTCACGGACCCATTCAAGTCAATGGGTCCGTGAAAAATGAGGATGGCCATCCGTGTGTCATCCGTGATCCGTGTCCGTTTTTTTTGCGGATCCCTTGGCAGGCACTTGGGAAACATTGTCAGCCTGTCTTTTGGTAAAATCTTTTGGGTCATGTCCGCTAAAAAAACGGAAGACACACGGAAACACAACGGAAGGCAAAAACGGACACGGATCACTGAACAACGGAACCCCTTTTTGCGGACAGCATAAAAAAACGGTCGTGTGCATGAGGCCTAAGCCAGTCAACAATGTCCTCAGAATTTTTCGGGTTCAGGGTACGTGGCCTCTGAACACTAGGCATTATTCCAGGGACAGTGGAAATCAAAGCACCACGACCACGACGGCCCCTGCGGGGTGGCCTACCTCTGCCTGTCATTTTTTTTTAGATTAGTGGTACTACGCATGCTAGGTACTGTGCCACCCGGTATGAGTGTTTGGCACTGGCAGTGGGCACACTACAGTCTGTGGAAGTGGGCCTGACACACACTGGCAGCAGGCAAGCAACTGAATTTAGACTACTGTGTAAAAATGAAATGCCTTATTTATCGGCAAGCTACTGTGCAGCCCGGTATCAGTGGTGGGCACTGGCAATGGGCACACTACAGTCAGTGGACGCGGGCCTGACACACACTGGCAACAGGCAAGCAACTGAAATTAGACTACTGTCTAAAAATTAAATGCCTCATTTATCGGCAAGCTTTTGTGCCACCCGGTATCAGTGGTTGGCACTGGCAGTGGGCACACTTCAGTCTGTTATAGTGGGCCTGACACACACTGGCAGCAGACAAGCAACTGAATTTAGACTACTGTGTAAAAATTAAATGCCTTATTTATTGGCAAGCTACTGTGCAGCCCGGTATCACTGGTAGGCACTGGCAGTGGGCACACTCCAGTCAGTGGACGTGGGCCTGACACACACTAGCAGGCAAGCAACTGAAATTACACTAAAGTGTAAAAATTAAATGCCTTTTTTTGATGCAAATTCCTGTGCCACACAGTATGACAGGGGTAGGCGCTGGCAGTGGGCACACTACAGTCCGTGGAAGTCGGCCTGACACACACTAGCAGGCAAGCAACTGAAATTACACTAAAGTGTAAAAATGAAATGGCTTTATTTGATGCAAAGTCCTGTGCCACACGGGATGACAGGGGTGGGCACTGGCAGTGGGCACACTACAGTCTGTGGGCCTGCAGCTCCTCACACACAGGCAGGCCAGGCAACTGCAATATATATATGGAGAAAAAAAAAAAAAGCAGACTAATGTTGCAGCCCTAAAAAGGGCATTTTGGGGTGCTGTCAGGACGCTGTCCTTACAGCAGAGATCAGATGAGTCTTTCAGGACTGGAGTGGACACTGAATTCACTAGCCTAGCTATCGATTTCCTTATTAAATCAGCAGCAACTACACTCTCCCTCCTCTCACTAAGACTGCAGCTTTTGAATTAATCTAAAATGGATGCTGTTCAGGAGATGGGAGGGTCTGGGAGGGAGGGTATGCTGCTGATTGGCTGGAATGTGTCTGATGACTGTGAGGTACAGGGTCAAAGTTTGCTCAATGATGATGTATAGGAGGCGGACCGAACATCGCATGTGTTTGCCCGCTGCGGCGAACGCGAACAAGCTATGTTCGCTGGGAGCTGTTCGCCGGCAGATAGTTCGGGCCATCTCTAATGTGGGGTATTTCATACTGCCCTGGCATTTTAGGGGCCCTAAAGCGTGAGAAGAAAAATGCGTAAAAATGCCCTCCTAAAAGGTACTTATTGGAATTTGGGCCCCTTTGAGCATCTTGGCTGCAAAAAAGTGTCACTCATCTGGTATCTCCGTACTCAGGAGAAGTAGGGCAATGTGTTTTGGAGTGTATTTTTATATATACCCATGCTGGGTGAGAGAAATATCTCTGTAAATTGACAACTTTGTATAAAAATTTTTAAAAACTACAGAGATATTTCTCATACACAGTATGGGTATATGTAAAAATATACCCAAAAACACATTGCCCTACTTCTCCTGAGCACGGAGATACCACATGAGTGACTTTTTTTGCAGCCAAGATGCGCAAAGGGGCCCTAATTCCAATGAGTTCCTTTAGGATTTCACAGGGCATTTTTACGCATTTGGATTCTCACGCTTTTGGGCCCCTAAAATTCCAGGGCAGTATAAATACCCCACAAGCGACCCCATCTTGGAAAGAAGAAACCCCATGTCGCAAGGGCATGTCGAGTTCACAGAAAAAAAAAAATTTGGCACAAGTTAGCGGAAATTTATATATATATATTTTTTTATTTTTGGTTTTCACAAAGTCTCAATTTCCACTAACTTGTGACAAAAAATAAAATTTTACATGAACTCACCATACCCCTTACGGAATACCTTGGGGTGTCTTCTTTCTAAAATGGGGTCACTTGTGGGGTATTTATGCTGTCCTGGCATTTTAGGGGCCCCTAAAGCGTGAGAAGAAGTCTGGAATCTAATAGTGTTGAGCGCGAATATTCGAATAGCGAATTTTTTTAGCGAATATCGGCACTTCGCTAATTCGGGAATATTTCGAATATAGCGATATAAATTCGCTATTTCGAATATTCGTTTTTTTTATTTAGTTTTTTAGTTATATTTTTTTCTTTCCCACTTCCCAAAAGTAGTTCTTACCTGTCCTGAGGATAAAATGTACTGTCGGATTTGAGGAATTACGTTGAAATCGCAATGCAATTAATTCAAGTTATATTAATCGCATTGCGATTTCAACTTAGCACTGCTATCTTACATAGGCTAGAATTAACGAATATGGAATATAGCACTAGCAGTGCTAAGTTGAAATCGCAATGCGATTACTTCAATTAAGTAATTTCAACTTAGCACTGCTGCTATATTCCATATTCGTTAACTTTGTTAATTCTTGCAAGCTGACCCATTATAAACCCAGCTCTAAGTTGAAATCGCAATGCGATTAATATAACTTGAATTAATCGCATTGCGATTTCTACTTAGACCTGGTTTACTATGGTTGGCTTGGTAGTATTAGCGAATATGACGAATGTATTCGTCATATTCCTCAAGACGAAGATAACGAAGTATTCTACATCTTCGTTTTAGCAACCTATTTGTCAACTTCGCTAATTCTAGCAATCAAATAGGAAGGTTGACTATAGAGACAGCTGTGTTAAATTCGCTATGCGTTTTTTTTTTTTTAATAGAATAATTATATTACTTGATAATTATTATAATTATTCTATTTATTAAAAAAAGTTATATAATTGCATAGCGAATTAAACACAGCTGTCTCTATAGTCAACCTTCCTATTTGATTGCTAGAATTAGCGGTTGACTAATAGGTTGCTAAAACGAAGATGTGAATACTTCGTTATCTTCGTTTTGAGGAATATGACGAATACATTCGTCATATTCGATCATCTTCGCTATAATTCTAGATATGAAACCATTCAAACCAATAGGAAAGTAGCCTAGATTAAAATCGCAATACGCGATTATTTAAATCGCATATTAATCGCGATAACTAGAATAATGACGAATATTCGATTTCGACGAATATGAAACGAATATTCTTCCGAATATTCGCGAATTTCGTCAGAATCGAATATAGCACCTGCCGCTCATCACTAGAATCTAAGTGCGTAAAAATGCCCTGTAAAATCCTAAAGGTACTCATTAGAATTTGGGCCCTTTGTGCCCAGGCTGCAAAAGTGTCACACATGTGGTATTGCCGTACTCAGGAGAAGTAGGGCAATGTGTTTGGGGTGTATTTTCTCATACCCATGCTGGGTATGAGAAATATCTCTGTAAATGACAACTTTTTAAATTTTGTTATACAAAGTTGTCAGTTTACAGAGATATTTCTCTCACCCAACATGGGTATATGTAAAAATACACCCCAAAACACATTGCCCTACTTCTTCTGAGTACGGCGATACCACATGAGTGACACTTTTTGCAGCCTGAGTGCCAAAGGGCCCAAATTCAACAAGTACCTTTAGATTTTACAAGGTTGTTCACAATTTAGCCCCAGCCCAAAATGCCAGAACAGTAAACACACCCCACAAATGACCCCATTTCGGAAAGTAGACACCCCAAGGTATTCACTGAGGGGCATACTGAGTCCGTGGGAGATTTTTTTTTTTTTTTTGCCAGAAGTTAGCAGAAATGGAAACTTTATTATGATTTTTTCCTCAGAAAGTGTCATTTTCCGCTAACTTGTGAAAAAAATGAAATGATACATCTCATCTCAATGACACTCACCATGCCCCTCCGCGAATACTTTGGGGTGTCTTCTTTCAAAAATGGTGTCATTTGGGGGTATTTATACTATCCTGGTATTCTAGCACCTGAAGAAACATGACAGGTGCTCAGAAAGTCAGAGCTGCTTCAAAATGCGGAAAATCACTTTTTGCACCATAGTTTGTAAACACTATAACTTTTACCCAAACCAATAAATATACACTTATTGGATTTTTTTATCAAAGACATGTAGAACAATAAATTGATAGAAAAATTTATATAGAAATGTAGTTTTTAAAAAAATTTACAACAGAAAGTGAAAAATGTCATTTTTTGCAAAAATGTCGTTACATTTTTATTAATAGCAAAAAAGTAAAAATGATCAGCAACAATGAAATACCACCAAATGAAAGCTCTATTAGTTAGAAGAAAAGGAGGTAAAATTCATTTGGGTGGTAAGTTGCATGACGGAGCAATAAACGGTGAAAGTAGTGTAGTGCAGAATTGTAAAAAGTGGCCTGGTCATTAAGGGTGTTTAAGCTAGGGGGCTGAGGTGGTTAATATAGTGGCCATTCTTAGTATGATGTCCTCAGCTAGGTGGTCCTCCCTCTGCTGCCACACTCCACCATGGTGCCCCAGTACCTCTGCAATTATGGTTGGCCTTTCATTATTCATATACCTTACCACACCACCCCACCACACCTAACACTCAGGGTCAGGGAGCCGAGTGACACACACTCACCCTCAGTCACAGCACAGAAGTCGACAGTAGGGCAGCGTCCTGTGGTGTCTGGCTCTGAACATCTGAAGCGGAAGTGCGGCAACGATCTTCTCCTTGCTCCGCACTGTCTTTCCCGCCTGGAAGGTGGGCGGAGCCAGCCCATCATTGAAATGCCGTACTGCCGTGCGCCGCACGGTGAGTGCCCTGGTCTCCTGCTCTCGGCAGTGCGGCAGTGAACAAAACAACAGCGATTTCAGATTTTTTCCCTAGTGGGTAGCGTCCCCTGCAGTCTGGCGCCCGGGTAACGCTCCCCCGCCCACCCGCTATGCCCCTAGCACACAGTACTCCATGTGTGGTCTGACCAGTGATTTGTAAAATGGTAGGACTATGTTCTCATGACGGGCATCTATGCCCTTTTGATGCAACCCATTATCTTATTGGCCCTGGCAGCAGCTGCCTGACAATGGTTTTACAGCTTAGTTTGCTGTTCACTAAAATTCCTAGGTCCTTTTTCATGTCAGTGTTACCCAGTGTTTTACCATTTAGTATGTACGGGTGACTTGCATTATTCCTTCCCATGTGCATAACCTTAGATTTGTCAGTGTTAAACCTCATCTGCCACTTCTCTGCCCAAGTCTCCAATCTATCCAGATCTCTCTGTAGCAGTATACTGTCCTCTATCAATTAGTTTACACAGTTAAGTGTCATTTACAAAAATTTATATTTTACTGTGGAAGCCTTCTACAAGATCAGTAATAAACACTTGAAGAGGATAGTGCCAGTACTGACCCCTGAGGTACTCCACTAGTGACAGTGACCCAATCCGAGTGTGTACCATTAATAACCACCCTCTGTTTTCTATTAATGAACCCACATACAGACATTTTCTCCCATTCTGAGCATTCTCATTTTATCTACTAACATTTTATGCGGTACAGTGTAAAATGCTTTGGAGAAATCCAGATATACGACATCCATTAATTTGCCGCTGTCAAGTCTAGAACTTATCTCCTCATAGTAACTGATTAAATTACCAATCCCTCTTGAAGCCATGTTGATATAGCGTTATTTGCTTATTTTCATTGAGGTGCTCCAAGATAGCATCTCTTAGAAAACCTTCAAACAGTTTACCCACAATGTATGTTAAACTTACCGGCCTATAGTTTCCGGGCTCTGTTTTTGGACCCTTTTTAATATCGGCACCACATTTGCTATGTGCCAATCCTGTGGAAAACTCCCTGTCAGTATAGAGTCCTTGAATATCAGAAATAAGGGTCTGGCTATGACATTACTTATAATGCCGCTATCAGCGATGAATGCGGCATCTGAGGGGTTTAATGGTGGGGTGGAGCAATCATTTTCCCCTGTAATTGCACCCACTATTTACAAAGAAATGTGCTTTGTTACCAAGTAATTAGTCACAAAGCAATTATTTTGTAAGATTCGGAAAAGCAGCTGTATTGAATTTTTGAGAACTTTGCTCATCCATGCTTATACACCCATGAATATCTTGAGGAGGGGCTACTGGGGGCATTTGCCCTGAGTGGTTAGCAGACACAGTATGTTCAGGAGTGCAATGTATTGATCTATTGTCTCCTCTTGCATAAGTTCAAGAAAATCTTGCTTGATTTTACTTGACTCTAGTCTGCAGTTCAGTGACTGAATAATTGAAGATCAATATTTTCATTGAAGTTCAAAATAAAATGGATGCACTCAAAATATATTTTTAAATATACTTACAAATATGCATCTATGTTTAATGTGTGTATTATGTTTGTATATACATGTATGTATGTTTGTGATGTGTTTGAATAAGGCCCCTTTCACACGGGCGAGTTTTCCGTGCGGGTGCAATGCGTGACGTGGATGCATTGCACCCGCACTGATTCCTGACCAATTAATTTCTATGAGGTTATGCACATGAGCGGTGCCCCATAAAAGTGAATAGAGCTGCGTAAATATCGCAAGCATCTGCAATCAAGTGCGGATGCGGTGCGATTTTCCCGCAAGGTTGCTAAGAGACATGACCCGATCTTTATTATTTTCCCTTTATTATTTTATAACATGGTTATTAGGAAAAATAATAGTATTCTCATGCCACATCACATGGTCCAATCACATGGTCCATCACCATGGTGATCTACCATGTGATTGGACCATGTGATGAGCGTAGTGATGTCATCACAGGTCCTTTAGCCGGCAGCTAATGCTTGAAAAAGAGAGAAGAGATCGCGACTACGCGATCAAGTGGCTAAGGTGAGTTATGTTTTTTATTTTTAACCCCTTAATCCACATTTTACGAAGCATTCTGTAGTGAGAATGCTATTATTTTCCCTTATAACCATGTTATAAGGGAATATAATAAAATATACAAAATAATCAACCCGAAACCGGACTTCAGTGATTAAGTCCGGCTTCGGGTCTGGGTACCAAACATGCAGATTTTCGCACATTTTTGCACAAGCACGGAAAAATTGTGCATTTTCCATAACGCACCCGCCTCTTATCCGGGTGTCAAACATGACGCCCGTGTGAAAGGGGCCTAACCCTGGGTTCAGACCTGAGCATTTTGAAACCTGCGTCTGACGCGTTTTTGTAGCGTATTTTAGCACGTTTTGCAAATAGGAAACGTCATACGCTGCGTTCGTGATTCTGTAGACCAATAGAAAAGGCATATCTGCACTTTAACGCTGCTCCCATTGAAGTCTATGGGAGGAAAAGAGCGACAAACGCCCAAAGAACGCTCCTGAACAAGCTATGCGTGCGGCGCTTTACAGCGTTCTACGCGCTGTAAACGCTCAAGTGTGAACTACCTCATAGGGATGCATTGGTTGTCATTTGTTGAGCGCTTTACAGCGCGCTTGAGCGCTGAAAAGCACCAGGTGTGAACCTAGGATGAGTGTTTAATGTTTAATACTGCATAAAATTTCCCAATCTCTCATTTGCTGAATAAATGGGCGAAGGTCAGTCAAAATGGGTCACATTGCACTCCGCTATTATAAAGAGAAAATACATATTTCATCAGGACAGTCTTAAAAGGGAGTTTATTGAACCAAAATACTGTATTATACAGTACTACAAAGATTTTCTTTTGTAACATAGCTTTAAAATGGCTGATTTTTAAATAAGAATTGTTTTTTTACGTTGATATCATGCTTTTACCTGTATTGTTATAATGCCAATGCCTACTATACACATAGACTGCTTTCTGTTGTGTCCTGCCAATCTCTATGAAGTGGCATAATATCAAAAAGATGCTGCATTTCATTACTGGAAATCTCTGTGGCATATGTGTGAGTCTAGTTCATTTGTTTTGACCCTAAATCAAAAGCTGAAATAAAACGCCGCAAAGGAAAAAGATCTATGTCCAAATTAATTACGCAATCTGCTTCTGTAAAATCTGTCAACCAAGTACAATACAAAAACATTATGAACAATATCTCAAGTTCTCATTCAGCAGCCTCCTGCAGTATAGTGTATTTTTAAAGCTCTGAACGCCACCAGCTGGCTTGCTTGTAGCTACGATCTTGCTGCTAGGATGACATAAATTCATTTATCTCCACTTGAAAGTTTGTTGGTTTAAAGGACTGGGAATAATTAAATATACACTGTTATTTGTTATTTGATGAAGTCATTAGAGAGTAAAAATCTGTGTGAGTGAACAAACACGGTGAATTAGTATGTAAATGAATGTATGTATGCATGTTCATTATGTGTTTGCTTAATTAATGCATTTTATTCATAATTTTATTTACCCTGTTCTGAATTGCATTTGCACAAATAAATATTAATAATTAAAGAAAATGGATGTACAGTATGTCAATCAATATCGACCTCTGTATCCCACCTGTAGCTATTTGTCCATGCTTATTTTATTGAATACCTCGAGCCTAATTGAATGAGTCCTGGATAGAAAATGGACATGAATAATGTACACTGTAAGTTTTGCTGCATGGACATCCAAATTGAAAAACATGAGTGTGAATTGAATCATTGTCTCTAATGGGTCTGTGTGCTGTCCATGTGCAGTCTGTGGTACATATGAATATGCAAAACTGAAAAAGGCCATAGAAAGAAGAGAACACATCTAGGGTGGTACTGTAAATGCTGTACTATAGTAGTAAAAAAAAAAAAAAGCAGAAGTACAAAAACATAAAAAAAAACTATAAGGCCCCTTTCACACGGGCGAGTTTTCCGCGCGGGTGCCATGTGTGAGGAGGACGCATTGCACCCGCACTGAATCTGGACCCATTCATTTCTATGGGGCTGTGCACATGAGCGGTGATTTTCACGCATCACTTCTGCGTTGCGTGAAAATCGCAGCATGTTCTATATTCTGCGTTTTCACGCAACGCAGGCCCCATAGAAGTGAATGGGGCTGCGGGAAAATCGCAAGCATCCGCAAGCAAGTGCAGATGCAGTGCGATTTTCCTGCATGGTTGCTTAGCAACGGGACCAGATCTTTATTATTTTCCTTTATAACATGGTTATAAGGGAAATAATAGCATTCTTAATAAAGAATGCATAGTTAAAATGAAGAGGAAGGGGTTAAAAATAATAAAAATTAACTTACCTTAGCCACTTGATCGCGTAGTTGCGATCTGTCCTCTCTTTCCCAGCATCAGCTAAGAACTAAAGGACCTGTGATGATGTCACATCACATGGTCCATCTTACCATGGTGATGGACCATGTGATGTGACATAGTCAGACATGAGCTTTAAAGGCTGAAAGGGGTCTTAAACCCAGGCCCACTGGACTCAGGACAAGTTCACTATCACTGAGCTATAAGCTTGGTTGGTGTTACTATGGCATTTTATTCATCTATGCCATTCAGTATATGAAAAGTAGAATGAACCTAAAATTAGGAGCGAGGCTGACGCCTGACTTGGGTCAGTAGTCAGACATCAGCGTCACACATGATTTGAATTTGCCTCATATCTAGGGCTTAAGAAGTTTCTGTCACTAGGATTACACTATAAGCTGTCTGACATTAGCTATGTGCTAATGTCAGATCAGCTTGATAATATGCTTTATATGTATTTCTGATGTATATTTAGGCATAAAAAACGTCTTTTATAATATGTAAATTAGCCTCTAGGAGCAGGGAGTTGCCCCTGCTCCTGAGAAGCTCCGTCTGCCAACCTGCTGTCACGCCCTTCTTTCTTTGATTGACAGTGCCAGGCAGCGATCCTCTCCTGCCTTCAGCACTGTTCCCTGCTAAATCACGCCTGCGCCGCTGTTCTGTGTCCGGCGCAGGCGCGGTGAGCTGAGGACAGCAGGCACCAGCGTCCTCTGCTCACCGCGCCTGCGCCGTTGCAGAGCTGGCGCGCAGGCGCGGGATTTAGCAGGAGACAGTGCCGGAGGCAGGAGAGGATCGCTGCCCGCACTGTCAATCAAAGAAAGAAGGAAGGGCGTGGCAGCAGGTTGGCACATGAAGCCTCTAGGAGCAGGGGCAACGCCCCTGCTCCTAGAAGGCTAATTTACATATTATAAAAGACTTTTTAGCCGAAGTATACATCAGAAATACATATAAGCACATTATCAAGCTGATCTGACATTAGCACATAGCTATGTCGAACAGCTATAATGTGTAATCTGGTGACAGAAACCCTTTAATAAATGTTAAGGCCTAGATATGACCTTGGGTCAGTAGTCAGACATCAGCGCCACACATGATTTGAATTTGCCTCGTATCTAGAGCTTAATAAAATGTTACATTTTTTAAAGGCTGAGGTGTCTGAACCCAGGTCCTCTGGACTCAGGACAAGTGCAGTATCACTGAGCTAAAAGCTTGGTTGTTGTTACTACTGCATTTTATTCATCTATGCCATTCAGTATATGAAAAGTAGAATTGACCTAAAATTAGGAGCGAGGCTGACGCCTGACTTGGGTCAGTAGTCAGACATCAGCGTCACACATGATTTGAATTTGCCTCATATCTAGGGCTTAATAAAATATTACATTTTTTAAAGGCTGAAAGGTGTCTTGAACCCAGGCCCTCTGGACTCAGGACAAGTGCAGTATCACTGAGCTATAAGTTTGGTTGGTGTTACCATGGCATTTTATTCATCTATGCAATTTCGCATACACATACATAGTACATCTATAACTCATTCTCACTTCGACCCTGACCTATGAAAAGCATTATTCAAACTCAGTTGTCAGGTGTCAGGGTCAGGTGTCAGGGTCAGGTGTCAGGATCAGGTGTCAGGGTCAGATGGCAGAGTCAGAGTCAGGTGTCACAATGGCATTATTTTGATACTTGAATATGATATCTGACCATGTCCTAAAATGAACACTGTACAGTAGCAATCAGGTAAAATTACTACTCAGCTGTGCCATTCACTTTAATGGGACGACTCCTTCCTATTCAATTGAATAGGGCGGAACTGTTCCATTAAAGTGACTGGGACTGAAGACTTGTAATTACACCGCCACAACAATGCGATGGCAACAGCGAGCAGGTAAACAGAGAAGAGAAAAAAGTGATCATACGAGCGCTGCCTTCTCTCAAACAGCTGAACGGCAAGGGTGTCAGGAGTCGACTCTCCCCCTGATCCTGAGGATAGGTCATCAATATTACAAAAGCAGGCAACCTTTAAGGTCCTAAACAGGTAAGGGCTTGCAGGGTTAACATGTGTGCAAAAATCATTTTATCTATATCCCTCAAACTTTACACACATGTTTTGACTCCATTATTCTTCTTCATTTTTATTTTCGGAGGGACGGGGGCTAAACCATTTTTATAATAGGTTTTTATTAAAAATGTAACTTTGTTTATCTTCTGCAGCTTCTATGTTTCACAATATTTATCAGCCAAAGATAAATCTGTAACATTGGCTTTCTGACAGCTTGGTCTCCAGATCCTCTCTCCTCTTCTAAGCTGAATAATCGTGAGAAGAAGTCTGGAATCTAATAGTGTTGAGCGCGAATATTCGAATAGCGAATTTTTTAGCGAATATCGGCACTTAGCTAATTCGGGAATATTTCGAATATAGCGATATAAATTCGCTATTTCGAATATTCGTTTTTTATTTAGTTTTTAGTTATATTTTTCTTTCCCACTTCCCAAAGTAGTTCTTACCTGTCCTGAGGATAAAATGTACTGTCGGATTTGAGGAATTACGTTGAAATCGCAATGCAATTAATTCAAGTTATATTAATCGCATTGCGATTTCAACTTAGCACTGCTATCTTACATAGGCTAGAATTAACGAATATGGAATATAGCACTAGCAGTGCTAAGTTGAAATCGTAATGCGATTACTTCAATTAAGTAATTTCAACTTAGCACTGCTGCTATATTCCATATTCGTTAACTTTGTTAATTCTTGCAAGCTGACCCATTATAAACCCAGCTCTAAGTTGAAATCGCAATGCGATTAATATAACTTGAATTAATCGCATTGCGATTTCTACTTAGACCTGGTTTACTATGGTTGGCTTGGTAGTATTAGCGAATATGACGAATGTATTCGTCATATTCCTCAAGACGAAGATAACGAGTATTCTACATCTTCGTTTTAGCAACCTATTTGTCAACTTAGCTAATTCTAGCAATCAAATAGGAAGGTTGACTATAGAGACAGCTGTGTTAAATTCGCTATGCTTTTTTTTTTTTTTTAATAGAATAATTATATTACTTAATAATTATTATAATTATTCTATTTATTAAAAAAAAAATTATATAATTGCATAGCGAATTAAACACAGCTGTCTCTATAGTCAACCTTCCTATTTGATTGCTAGAATTAGCGAAGTTGACAATAGGTTGCTAAAATGAAGATGTGAATACTTCGTTATCTTCGTTTTGAAGATATGACGAATACATTCGTCATATTCGATCATCTTCGCTATAATTCTAGATATGAAACCATTCAAACCAATAGGAAAGTAGCCTAGATTAAAATCGCAATACGCGATTATTTAAATCGCATATTAATCGCGATAACTAGAATAATGACGAATATTCGATTTCGACGAATATGAAACGAATATTCTTCCGAATATTCGCGAATTTCGTCAGAAATCGAATATAGCACCTGCCGCTCATCACTAGAATCTAAGTGCGTAAAAATGCCCTGTAAAATCCTAAAGGTACTCATTAGAATTTGGGCCCTTAGTGCACCAGGCTGCAAAAGTGTCACACATGTGGTATTGCCGTACTCAGGAGAGTAGGGCAATGTGTTTGGGGTGTATTTTCTCATACCCATGCTGGGTATGAGAAATATCTCTGTAAATGACAACTTTTTAAATTTTGTTATACAAAGTTGTCAGTTTACAGAGATATTTCTCTCACCCAACATGGGTATATGTAAAAATACACCCTAAAACACATTGCCCTACTTCTTCTGAGTACGGCGATACCACATGAGTGACACTTTTTTGCAGCCTGGGTGCGCAAAGGGGCCCAAATTCCAACGAGTACCTTTAGATTTTACAAGGTTGTTCACAATTTAGCCCCAGCCCAAAATGCCAGAACAGTAAACACACCCCACAAATGACCCCATTTCGGAAAGTATACACCCCAAGGTATTCACTGAGGGGCATACTGAGTCCGTGGGAGTTTTTTTTTTTTTTTTTTTTTGCCAGAAGTTAGCAGAAATGGAAACTTTATTATGATTTTTTTTCCTCAGAAAGTGTCATTTTCCGCTAACTTGTGAAAAAAAATGAAATGATACATCTCATCTCAATGACACTCACCATGCCCCTCCGCGAATACTTTGGGGTGTCTTCTTTCAAAAATGGTGTCATTTGGGGGGTATTTATACTATTCTGGTATTCTAGCACCTGAAGAAACATGACAGGTGCTCAGAAAGTCAGAGCTGCTTCAAAATGCGGAAAATCACTTTTTTGCACCATAGTTTGTAAACACTATAACTTTTACCCAAACCAATAAATATACACTTATTGGATTTTTTTATCAAAGACATGTAGAACAATAAATTGATAGAAAAATTTATATAGAAATGTAGTTTTTAAAAAAAAAAATTACAACAGAAAGTGAAAAATGTCATTTTTTTGCAAAAATGTTGTTACATTTTTATTAATAGCAAAAAAAGTAAAAATGACAGCAACAATGAAATACCACTAAATGAAAGCTCTATTAGTTAGAAGAAAAGGAGGTAAAATTCATTTGGGTGGTAAGTTGCATGACGGAGCAATAAACGGTGAAAGTAGTGTAGTGCAGAATTGTAAAAAGTGGCCTTGTCATTAAGGGTGTTTAAGCTAGGGGGGCTGAGGTGGTTAATATAGTGGCCATTCTTAGTATGATGTCCTCAGCTAGGTGGTCCTCCCCTCTGCTGCCACACTCCACCATGGTGCCCCCAGTACCTCTGCAATTATGGTTGGCCTTTCATTATTCATATACCTTACCACACCACCCCACCACACCTAACACTCAGGGTCAGGGAGCCGAGTGACACACACTCACCCTCAGTCACAGCACAGAAGTCGACAGTAGGGCAGCGTCCTGTGGTGTCTGGCTCTGAACATCTGAAGCGGAAGTGCGGCAACGATCTTCTCCTTGCTCCGCACTGTCTTTCCCGCCTGGAAGGTGGGCGGAGCCAGCCCATCATTGAAATGCCGTACTGCCGTGCGCCGCACGGTGAGTGCCCTGGTCTCCCTGCTCTCGGCAGTGCGGCAGTGAACAAAACAACAGCGATTTCAGATTTTTTCCCCTAGTGGGTAGCGCCCCCCTGCAGTCTGACGCCCGGGGTAACGCTCCCCCCCGCCCACCCGCTATGCCCCTAGCACACAGTACTCCATGTGTGGTCTGACCAGTGATTTGTAAAATGGTAGGACTATGTTCTCATGACGGGCATCTATGCCCCTTTTGATGCAACCCATTATCTTATTGGCCCTGGCAGCAGCTGCCTGACAATGGTTTTTACAGCTTAGTTTGCTGTTCACTAAAATTCCTAGGTCCTTTTTCATGTCAGTGTTACCCAGTGTTTTACCATTTAGTATGTACGGGTGACTTGCATTATTCCTTCCCATGTGCATAACCTTAGATTTGTCAGTGTTAAACCTCATCTGCCACTTCTCTGCCCAAGTCTCCAATCTATCCAGATCTCTCTGTAGCAGTATACTGTCCTCTATCAATTAGTTTACACAGTTAAGTGTCACTTACAAAAATTTATATTTTACTGTGGAAGCCTTCTACAAGATCAGTAATAAACACTTTGAAGAGGATAGTGCCCAGTACTGACCCCTGAGGTACTCCACTAGTGACAGTGACCCAATCCGAGTGTGTACCATTAATAACCACCCTCTGTTTTCTATTAATGAACCCACATACAGACATTTTCTCCCATTCTGAGCATTCTCATTTTATCTACTAACATTTTATGCGGTACAGTGTAAAATGCTTTGGAGAAATCCAGATATACGACATCCATTAATTTGCCGCTGTCAAGTCTAGAACTTATCTCCTCATAGTAACTGATTAAATTACCAATCCCTCTTGAAGCCATGTTGATATGGCGTTATTTGCTTATTTTTTTTACCCACAATAGATGTTAAACTTACCGGCCTATAATTTCCAGGCTCTGTTTTTGGACCCTTTTTTAATATCGGCACCACATTTGCTATGTGCCAATCCTGTGGAAAACTCCCTGTCAGTATAGAGTCCTTGAATATCAGAAATAAGGGTCTGGCTATGACATTACTTATAATGCCACTATCAGCGATGAATGCGGCATCTGAGGGGTTTAATGGTGGGGGTGGAGCAATCATTTTCCCCTGTAATTGCACCCACTATTTACAAAGAAATGTGCTTTGTTACCAAGTAATTAGTCACAAAGCAATTATTTTGTAAGATTCGGAAAAGCAGCTGTATTGAATTTTTGAGAACTTTGCTCATCCATGCTTATACACCCATGAATATCCTGAGGAGGGGCTACTGGGGGCATTTGCCCTGAGTGGTTAGCAGACACAGTATGTTCAGGAGTGCAATGTATTGATCTATTGTCTCCTCTTGCATAAGTTCAAGAAAATCTTGCTTGATTTTACTTGACTCTAGTCTGCAGTTCAGTGACTGAATAATTGAAGATCAATATTTTCATTGAAGTTCAAAATAAAATGGATGCACTCAAAATATATTTTTAAATATACTTACAAATATGCATCTATGTTTAATGTGTGTATTATGTTTGTATATACATGTGTATGTATGTTTGTGATGTGTTTGAATAAGGCCCCTTTCACACGGGCGAGTTTTCCGTGCGGGTGCAATGCGTGACGTGGATGCATTGCACCCGCACTGATTCCTGACCAATTAATTTCTATGAGGTTATGCACATGAGCGGTGCCCCATAAAAGTGAATAGAGCTGCGTAAATATCGCAAGCATCTGCAATCAAGTGCGGATGCGGTGCGATTTTCCTGCAAGGTTGCTAAGAGACATGACCCGATCTTTATTATTTTCCCTTTATTATTTTATAACATGGTTATTAGGAAAAATAATAGTATTCTCATGCCACATCACATGGTCCAATCACATGGTCCATCACCATGGTGATCGACCATGTGATTGGGCCATGTGATGAGCGTAGTGACGTCAGAACAGGTCCTTTAGCCGGCAGCTAATGCTTGAAAAAGAGAGAAGAGATTGCGACTACGCGATCAAGTGGATAAGGTGAGTTTATTTTTTTATTATTTTTAACCCCTTGATCCACATTTTACTAAGCATTCTGTAGTGAGAATGCTATTATTTTCCCTTATAACCATGTTATAAGGGAAATATAATAAAATCTACAAAATAATCATCCCGAAACCAGACTTCAGTGATTAAGTCCGGCTTGGGGTCTGGGTACCAAACATGCAGATTTTCGCACATTTTTGCACAAGCACGGAAAAATTGTGCATTTTCCCGCAACGCACCCGCCTCTTATCCGGGTGTCAAACATGACGCCCGTGTGAAAGGGGCCTAACCCTGGGTTCAGACCTGAGCATTTTTGAAACCTGCGTTTTACGCGCGTTTTTGTAGCGCGTATTTTAGCACGTTTTTGCAAATAGGAAACGCACGTCATACGCGCGTTCGTGATTCTGTAGACCAATAGAAAAAGGCATATCTACACTTTAACGCGCGTTCCCATTGAAGTCTATGGGAGGAAAAGAGCGACAAACGCCCAAAAAAACGCTCCTGAACAAGCTTATGCGTCGGGCGTTTTACAGCGCGTTTTTACGCGCTGTAAAACGCTCAAGTGTGAACTACTCCCATAGGGATGCATTGGTTTTCATCTGTTGAGCGTTTTACAGCGCGTTTGAACGCGCTGAAAAACGCTCAGGTGTGAACCTAGGGTAAGTGTTTAATGTTTAATACTGCATAAAATTTCCCAATCTCTCATTTGCTGAATAAATGGGCGAAGGTCAGTCAAAAATGGGTCACATTGCAGCCGCTATTATAAAGAGAAAATACATATTTCATCAGAACAGTCTTAAAAGAGAGTTTATTGAACCAAAATACTGTATTAAACAGTACTACAAAGATTTTCTTTTGTAACATAGCTTTAAAATGGCTGATTTTTAAATAAGAATTGTTTTTTTACGTTGATATCCTGCTTTTACCTGTATTGTTATAATGCCAATGCCTACTATACACATAGACTGCTTTCTGTTGTGTCCTGCCAATGTCTATGAAGTGGCATAATATCAAAAAGATGCTGCATTTCATTACTGGAAATCTCTGTGGCATATGTGTGAGTCTAGTTCATTTGTTTTGACCCTAAATCAAAAGCTGAAATAGAACGCCGCAAAGGAAAAAGATCTATGTCCAAATTAATTACGCAATCTGCTTCTGTAAAATCTGTCAACCAAGTACAATACAAAAACATTATGAACAATATCTCAAGTTCTCATTCAGCAGCCTCCTGCAGTATAGTGTATTTTTAAAGCTCTGAACGCCACCAGCTGGCTTGCTTGTAGCTACGATCTTGCTGCTAGGATGACATAAATTCATTTATCTCCACTTGAAAGTTTGTTGGTTTAAAGGACTGGGAATAATTAAATATACACTGTTATTTGTTATTTGATGAAGTCATTAGAGAGTAAAAATCTGTGTGAGTGAACAAACACGGTGAATTAGTATGTAAATGAATGTATGTATGCATGTTCATTATGTGTTTGCTTAATTAATGCATTTTATTCATAATTTTATTTACCCTGTTCTGAATTGCATTTGCACAAATAAATATTAATAATTAAAGAAAATGGATGTACAGTATGTCAATCAATATCGACCTCTGTATCCCACCTGTAGCTATTTGTCCATGCTTATTTTATTGAATACCTCGAGCCTAATTGAATGAGTCCTGGATAGAAAATGGACATGAATAATGTACACTGTAAGTTTTGCTGCATGGACATCCAAATTGAAAAACATGAGTGTGAACTGAATCATTGTCTCTAATGGGTCTGTGTGCTGTCCATGTGCAGTCTGTGGTACATATGAATATGCAAAACTGAAAAAGGCCATAGAAAGAAGAGAACACATCTAGGGTGCACTGTAAATGCTGTACTATAGTAGTAAAAAAAAAAAAAAGCAGAAGTACAAAAACATAAAAAAAAACTATAAGGCCCCTTTCACACGGGCGAGTTTTCCGCGCGGGTGCCATGTGTGAGGAGGACGCATTGCACCCGCACTGAATCTGGACCCATTCATTTCTATGGGGCTGTGCACATGAGCGGTGCGTGAAAATCGCAGCATGTTCTATGTTCTATATTCTGCGTTTTTCACACAACGCAGGCCCCATAGAAGTGAATGGGGCTGTGGGAAAATCGCAAGCATCCGCAAGCAAGTGCAAATGCAGTGCAATTTTCCTGCATGGTTGCTTAGCAACGGGACCAGATCTTTATTATTTTCCTTTATAACATGGTTATAAGGGGAAATAATAGCATTCTTAATAAAGAATGCATAGTTAAATGAAGAGGAAGGGGTTAAAAATAATAAAAATTAACTTACCTTAGCCACTTGATCGCGTAGTTGCGATCTGTCCTCTCTTTCCCAGCATCAGCTAAGAACTAAAGGACCTGTGATGACGTCACATCACATGGTTCATCTTACCATGGTGATGGACCATGTGATGTGACATAGTCAGACATGAGCTTTAAAGGCTGAAAGGGGTCTTAAACCCAGGCCCACTGGACTCAGGACAAGTTCACTATCACTGAGCTATAAGCTTGGTTGGTGTTACTATGGCATTTTATTCATCTATGCCATTCAGTATATGAAAAGTAGAATGAGCCTAAAATTTGGAGCGAGACTGACGCCTGACTTGGGTCAGTAGTCAGACATCAGCGTCACACATGATTTGAATTTGCATCATATCTAGGGCTTAAAGGGTTTCTGTCACCAGGATTACACATTATAAGCTGTCTGACATTAGCTATGTGCTAATGTCAGATCAGCTTGATAATATGCTTTATATGTATTTCTGATGTATATTTAGGCAAAAAAACGTCTTTTTATAATATGTAAATTAGCCTCTAGGAGCAGGGGGGGAGTTGCCCCTGCTCCTAGAGGCTCCGTGCGCCAACCTGCTGTCACGCCCCTTCTTTCTTTGATTGACAGTGCCAGGCAGCGATCCTCTCCTGCCTTCAGCACTGTTTCCCTGCTAAATCCCACGCCTGCGCCGCCGTTCTGTATTCGGCGCAGGCGCGGTGAGCTGAGGACAGCAGGCACCAGCGTCCTCTGCTCACCGCGCCTGCGCCGAATACAGAGCGGCGGCGCAGGCGCGGGATTTAGCAGGGAGACAGTGCCGGAGGCAGGAGAGGATCGCTGCCCGGCACTGTCAATCAAAGAAAGAAGGAAGGGGCGTGGCAGCAGGTTGGCGCACGGAGCCTCTAGGAGCAGGGGCAACGCCCCCCTGCTCCTAGAGGCTAATTTACATATTATAAAAAGACTTTTTTTAGCCGAAATATACATCAGAAATACATATAAAGCACATTATCAAGCTGATCTGACATTAGCACATAGCTAATGTCAGACAGCTTATAATGTGTAATCCTGGTGACAGAAACCCTTTAATAAAATGCTAAGCCCTAGATACGACCTTGGGTCAGTAGTCAGACATCAGTGTCACACATGATTTGAATTTGCCTCGTATCTAGAGCATAATAAAATGTTACATTTTTTAAAGGGGGTTTGAACCCAGGCCCTCTGGACTCAGGACAAGTGCAGTATCACTGAGCTATAAGCTTGGTTGTTGTTACTACGGCATTTTAGTCATCTATGCCATTCAGTATATGAAAAGTAGAATGGACCTAAAATTAGGAGCGAGGCTGACGCCTGACTTGGGTCAGTAGTCAGACATCAGTGTCACACATGATTTGAATTTGCCTCATATCTAGGGCTTAATAAAATATTACATTTTTTAAAGGCTGAAAGGTGTCTTGAACCCAGGCCCACTGGACTCAAGACAAGTGCAGTATCACTGAGCTATAAGTTTGGTTGGTGTTACCATGGCATTTTATTCATCTATGCAATTTCGCATACACATACATAGTACATCTATAACTCATTCTCACTTCGACCCTGACCTATGAAAAGCATTATTCAAACTCAGTTGTCAGGTGTCAGGGTCAGGTGTCAGGATCAGGTGTCAGGGTCAGATGGCAGAGTCAGAGTCAGGTGTCACAATGGCATTATTTTGATACTTGAATATGATATCTGACCATGTCCTAAAATGAACACTGTACAGTAGCAATCAGGTAAAATTACTACTCAGCTGTGCCATTCACTTTAATGGGACGACTCCTTCCTATTCAATTGAATAGGGCGGAACTGTTCCATTAAAGTGACTGGGACTGAAGACTTGTAATTACACCGCCACAACAATGCGATGGCAACAGCGAGCAGGTAAACAGAGAAGAGAACAAAGTGATCATACGAGCGCTGCGTTCTCTCAAACAGCTGAACGGCAAGGGTGTCAGGAGTCGACTCTCCCCCTGATCCTGCGGATAGGTCATCAATATTACAAAAGCAGGCAACCTTTAAGGTCCTAAACAGGTAAGGGCTTGCAGGGTTAACATGTGTGCAAAAATCATTTTATCTATATCCCTCAAACTTTACAGACATGTTTGGAGCCATTATTCTTCTTCATTTTTATTTTCGGAGGGACGGGTGCTAAACCATTTTTAAATAGGTTTTTAATAAAAATGTAACTTTGTTTATCTTCTGCAGCTTCTATGTTTCACAATATTTATCAGCCAAAGATAAATCTGTAACATTGGCTTTCTGACAGCTTGGTCTCCAGATCCTCTCTCTCCTCTTCTAAGCTGAATAATGACCAATTCAAGAGGCTTAGGCCCCTTGCAGACGAGCGTGTCCGGATTAGGTCCGGATGCGTTGCAGATGCGTTCAGTGAAAACTGTGCGATTTTACAGGCAAAGCCATTCAGTTTTGCCTGCGATTACGTTCAGTTGTTCAGTTTTTTCCGCGCGGGTGCAATGCGTTTTGACGTGTTTTTCACGCGCGTGATAAGAAACTGAAGGTTTACAAACAACATCTCCTAGCAACCATCAGTGAAAAACGCAACGCACCCGCACTTGCTTGCGGATGCAATGCGTTTTTCACGCAGCCCCATTCACTTCTATGGGACTAGGGATGCGTGAAAAACGCAAAATATTGAACATGCTGTGATTTTCACGCAACGCACAAGTGATGCGTGAAAACAAACGCTCATGTACACAGATCTATTGAAATGAATGGGTCAGGATTCAGTGCGGGTGCAATGCGTTCACATCATGCATTGCACCCGCGCGGAAAACTCGCTCGTGTGAAAGGGGCCTTAGGCGGATCTTCTATGACTGCTGGCAGGGTTCTGTCAAAGTAGGCCACCACCTGCTGGTTCAGGTCCTGCTCCAGGTCTACCTGCTACTGCTGGTGAGTAGTTTTTCACTATGCGGGTAAATAAATCTGCTCATCAGCGACTCTAGACTTCGGCTGCAGGTGCTGCTGTCACTTGCGACGAAGTCGAAGATCGACTGAACCAATCAAGTACTGCTGGGTTGTTGATCAAGACACGACCACTAGCTGACATGTGGACCTGAGGCCTTGGGAACAAACCCTTGCTGCCATGCCCCATTTCTCTGCTGCGATCTATGGCTGTGCCAGAATCATTTACGCCTCTGCCAATCCCATGTGCAGGGCCTGGCACTTCTCTGTCTGACATACTTTTAGCTGAACTAAATAAATTAAAAGCTAATTAAAACACCCCTAAAAGCGCCTAATATATTATACTGAGATAGGCAACTAAAGGATTTGAAATTGGCAACAAAACAATTTTAGGGTAAGTAACAGCGAACTGCGCATATATTTCTCGTATTGGACTAAAATAGGCCACTAAACTGCCTATATTTTTCTCTATCTCTCTTTAAATATGGCAATAAACACTTTTAGCGCAAATACCGTAACGCTTTTAGCGCAAATAACATCAAATGTGAACTGCGTCTATTTTTCTCGTATTGGAGTAAAATATGACAAGAAACGCTTTTAGCACAAATAAGAGCACATATAAAGTTAGTCTATTTTCCTCTAGAAATATGACATTAAACGCTATTAGCGCACATAACACCAAATATGAACTTAGTCTATTTTTCACGTATTGTAGTGAAATATTACAATAAACGCTTTCAGCGCAAATAACACCAAAGATGAATTGCATCTATTTTTATCGTATTGTAGTGAAATATGACAATAAACGCTTTCAGCGCAAATAACACCAAATGTGAACTGCCTCTATTTTTCTCATATTGTAGTAAAATCTGACAAGAAATGCTTTTAGCGCAAATAACAGCAAATATGAACTTACTCTATTTTTTTCTTTTTCTCTAGAAATATGGCAATAAACGCTTTTAACGCAAATACCAACAAAATTGACCTGTGTATATATTTTTCGCATTGTATTGAAATTGGCGTCTAAATGAGATCAGCACAGTAATCAGCAAAAGTGACCTGCTCATATATTTATCTTTTTCTATAGATAAAAGCCAATAAAGGATTTTCAACATAGCACTTGCACCTCAATAACTATTTATTAGAATGACAGAGCTGTATTATGAGAATATCTGGATCCCCAAGTAACGTTTTCCTGCACTTGTAAGTTGCTTTTTTTTCACAATGAGGATTTTCCTATGACTGACCCTAGCGTCTGCACACGTCTCGCCCTGTCTGTGAAATGATTCCGCTCACTATCCTTACCTTGCACTAGTAAATCGCTTCTTTCCAGTTTCCAGTTTTTCTTTCACTCTCCCTAGCGCCTGCATGCACGTCTGTCCCTGAACAAAGTACGATTTTTAATGGCAGAATCTAAGATGGCTGCCGTATTTATAGGGCTGTGACATCACCGGGCTGGCTGGCTGCTGATTGGCTGCATGCATGGCAATATGGGTCATCCCGCCTTCCCAGAGTTCCTTGCCCCATGTCCTCACACGTGTCGCCGCCATTTTTGCCCCCATTGTAGCCACGTAGCCGCCATGTTAGGAAAAATTGTGATTCATTACCACGGAGCGCAAGGAAATTCGCTTTCGTTCAGAATTACATTTTTCCTGAAATTCTGAACTAATTCCACTTTGTCAGCTTTGATTCGCTCATCTCTATTGACAGCCATATACTAACTCAAAAGGTGAAAACCCTGTAGAAGCCTGGGGCACCTCTCTGATAGAAAACATAAGGTAGGGTAGGAGGCAGTCCCAGTCCCAAGCATTCATTTCTACCACTTTTTTAACATCTGCTTCAGGGTCTTGTTGAATCTCTCAACCAACCCGTCTGTCTGGAGGTGATACACAGATGTACGAATGTGGGCGATTTTGAACAATTTGCATACAGTAGTTCATCATCCTAGGCATAGAGGGTGTACCCTGGTCAGACAGAATCTCTCTAGGTATCCCTGTGTGTGAAAACATGTGAAATAATTCCCTGGCAATATTTTTGGAGGCCATATTTCGTAGGGGAACTGCTTCCAGGTAACGAGTGGCATAGTCCAATACATCCAAAATGTATTGATGTCCCCTAGGTGACGTGACAATGGGACCCACCAAATCCATAGCAATTCTTTCGAATGGTACCTCAATGATGGGAAGAGGACTTTCGAAGTGTGATGCTGGGGCACTTATCTGATAGGTGGGGCACAACTTGCTGTATGATTTTACTTCCTCATAAACTCCAAGCCAGTAAAACCTTTGTAGTACCCTCTCCTATGTTTTGCTAGAATCCAAATGACCCCTAAGTATGTGGTTATGTGCTAGGTCTATTACCATACGTCAGTAGAGTTTTGGTATCAGAAGCTGCTCCACAATTTCGTTGTTGCATTTGATAACCCGGTACACTACATTTCCATTCATGGCAAAATATGGAAATTTCTGTTCAGCTTCTGGTTCCTATTGTTCACCATCCAACACGGTAACGTTTCCTCGAGCATTTGCGAGTGGGGTCTCTCAATTGCTCAGTACTGTACCAAAGTTATCCCAAGACACTTCTAAGTACAACACATTTTGCCCAGATGGGGAAGCTTCTTCTTCCCCAGATAACACCTGCAACGGAAAAGTGTCATCATCATCATGCATTTCACATAACCCTACATTTTCACTACGCATTTCATTTGAACCATTGATTTCAATGGCCAGTTCACTGAAATGACCATTTAAAGGGGAAGGAACATATTCTGCAGGAGTTTCTTCACCGGTTGCATTTCTTCTTCCCCCATAACTTCCAAAACAATGTGAAATCCTGGCCCAATATCACATCATGCATAAGTCTTTTGACCACCCTGACTTCATATGTCACAGTTCCAGCTGGAGTCACCAACTTAACCCAAGCCACTGCGTAAGACTTGACATCCCCTTAAATGCACAACACATTTATGATTTTATCTGGCACATACTTCCCAGCCACAAAGTTGGCATACACTAAGGTGACTAGACTACCAGAGTCCAAAAGAGCCCTGGCGGAGCAGTCATTTACCACCATGGTAATTATCTGCTGCTCAGTCTCTAGACCTGAGGCGGCAGCACAAACTGACACCGCATACAGCGACTGTCTCCGGCAAGCCTCACACCCCATGTGCTCTGAGGTAAGAGGGCAATGGGCAGCAATGTGTCCCCACTAATGGCACCTCCAGCACTGGAGCATCCCAAGTATCCTCGGTGGTAAGCCCTCTCCGGGACCAGACTGCCTGCGGGACTCAGTCTTATGCCTACGCCCAACCTCTAGAGACTTGCTCCCTCTTGCACCCTTCCAAACAAAACAATAGCTGATCTTAGGCAGATCAGCTACAGAAAACACTGCAGAGCCTCATTTAAGAGTCTCAACACAGCAATCCAAAGTGCAAAGCTCCCGCTTAATATGGTGGATTTGGTGATATCTGTAATGGGGACACCACTTTGCTCGGTTTTCCTTCCTTTGAGGGATATCTGGCTTTCATTGTGTTGTAGACCCAATACTGGCGCTCCACATTTATTTTGCATATCACTGTTTCCCAGGGAGCTTTGCAGTTTGGATTGCTGTGTTGAGACTCTTTAATGAGGCTCTGCGGTGCTTTCTGTAGCTGGTCTCCCTGAGATCAGCTATTGTTTTGTTTGAGTAGTCTCCAAGGCATTGCTCCTGATTTGCTAGAATCCTACTCCACACTGATGAGGGGCAACACCCCAAAACAGCTGTATGTGGATGGATAACTGGCTTAGGTCTTCCCCGTCACATCCTTAAAGCTTGTAAAAAAGCAGGATCTTGACATAGGGGCTCGCCTAATATGGTGGATTTGATGATCTCTGTAATAGGGACACCACTTTGCTCAGTTTTCCTTCCTTTGAGGGATATCTGGCTTTCATTGTGTTGTAGACCCAATACTGAGGCTCCACATTTATTTTTCACCCTTCCACACACCCTCAACAGCCGAAACTCTCTTACCGACAGATGACACGGGTCTGATATTCCGGAGAGGTGTTGGTGCGGCAGGGACATCACAGAGGTAGTCCTCAGTAGCTAGGAATCTTTTCACCAGGTTGACAAGCTGGTCAGCAGTTTAGGGATCTCCATGTCCGACCCACAGTTGTAGCTCCAAAGGGAGGACTCTGAAATAATAAACCCCCAGCACTTTTTCCACGATCTGGTCCTGTATAGTTGACTCAGGTTCCAGCCACTTCCGTATGAGATGGATGAGGCCATACATCTGAGATCGGGTAGGCTTGTCCATGGTGTAGCTCCACGTGTGGACCCTTTAGGCATGAACTGCAGGTGTAATGCCTAAGTGAGCAAGGACCTCCATTTTTAATTTTGTATAGTCCCTGACAACCTGCTCTCTGAAGTCTTTTTGTGGTTTACCGGAGAGAAAGGGTTTAAGGACCTTTGCCAATTCTGCTACTGGCAGTCTCTCTCTCTTCGCCACTCTTTCAAACACTGTGAGGAAGACAAACCAGACAAACAATACTGACGCCATCGCTCGAGCATTAGCGCCAAAACTCTGCTTCATCCCAGAGCGCTACATGTCGCGGACCACAGCGTGGGTCCCGTGCAAACCACTCCGATCCTACCATGAATACCAGTGCCTTCCTGAGAGATTCTGCTGTCGCCCAGCTGTAAGGAGCCTCCACACCATGCTGCTGTATCCTAGAGCTGACCCAGAGGTAGTGAAATCAGCTGAATCGGCGTCAGCCTGGGCCCACAGGTGCCTATAAATAGCCTAGCAATCAGCCAGCCTAGGCCCACAGCTGCATATAAATAGCCTTGTAGTCAGCCTCCCCTCCCACAAATACAGCAATACTTGCTTAATACATTATATATATATATATATATATATGTATATATATACACATAGAGCTGTTTCTTCATGCAATCTTGTAGTATGCATGATGAAGGGACTAATTTTGTCTCGAAAGCTCGCTTTGTAACATCATTGCTTCTATTTTTTTTAGCCATTAAAGGTTAGCTAAATCTGCAAAACTTGCAAAACTCTTAATTTGTTTCCCTTAATGAGAGCATTAAACTAGTTTTCTAGAGGCTAACACGGTACCAGATGTTTTCCTTTTTCTTTAAACAATGAAATTAAAACAGAAACATGTTTTAACTGCTGGTCAACAACTTGAAAAAGACCCAGCAGTAGCCAGGATTTGGAATGTCGCCATTTCTCTGTATCCTATTGTTGGATTAATAAAGATGGTACATTCAATGTGGATGCAGTGGTTACATCTGTATATCCATCTTGAGGATTTTGTGGTGACTGAATATAAAAAACTGGTCCTGCAATAAAAAAAAGACCTCATATAATGGTGTCAACACCAAAACTAAAAAAGTTATACATTTCTGAATTTCAAAAAAAGGAAAAAAATCTTTAAGACTAAAAAAGAGAAGGTTAAAGGGGTATTGTGAGACTTATATACTGAGGACCTATCCTCTGGATAGGTCATTAGTATCTGATTGGTGCAGGTTCGACACCTAGGGTCCCCACAAATCAGCTGTCTGATTGCACCAACACTAAGTAGTGCTCCTTCCTTCTCTTAGCTTTCCCTAGGCCATGTGATGTCACATTTATCAGTCATATGGCCTAAGTGCAGCTCAGCCCCATTGAAGTGAATGAGGCTGAGCTGCGATACCAAACACAGCTGCTATCAAATGGATACTGCTGTACTTAGTGAGCAGAAAAAAGGTTGCGGCACTACTGCAAGTGTAGTGCCCTGGAGAGGTGGACTGTGAAGTCTGGACATTTGTGGACATTTACCTTTGTTTCCCCTATGCAAAGTTATAAATGTCTTACTTTATTTCACTTGAAAGGGTTAACTTGCACTGTTTAATACTGTTAAACTGCATTTTATATGTATGTTATGATATATATCCTGTTCATTTGTACTGTATTTGTGAGGCTTTGTGGAAAGGGTTAATGAATACTTACAGACTTTTGGGACTTTGAATGAGAAGCTGGTAATTTTCCACAGCTGTATAAGCCATAAGAAGAGTATATTTTGGAGGGGGGAAAAAACAGACTTATTTACCTCAAAAACTAGGCAGACTGACCTTTTAACTGTCTAGTTTAGCTATGTTGTTATGTTTGGAAACTTGTATTTGTTTGGAAAAACTGCAGTATTATTGCCATTGAATATCATTAAAGCCCTAATGTAAGCCCATGAGAGATGGAAAGTGTAACAATGTATCTGTTTGTTCTTATTTTCTCCACTCCACTCCTCCCACTAGAAAGTTCTAGTTCAGCCAGAAACTGTATATAAGGAGAGCAGTCAGAGCCCCTAATGTTATGCAGTTGGGGACCAGTGCTTGGAGGGGAGACTAATGTCAGTCTGCATGAGTGACCAGAAGAAGGTGCTGAAATGGGGACGCTAAACGCTAAACCACAGACCATGGGTCACCAGCCCTGTGACCAAGCAGCCACCTGGACTACTGAGCTACAGATCGTGGGCCTACAGCCTTTGGCCAGAGTACCAGCCTTTTGAAGAGAGAGAAGAACAGCTAGCTCAGTCCCTTCCTTAGTATCAAACTCTTCTTCTGCCAGGGAGGAGACTGGAGGAGCCAGCAGCCCTATGCCTCGCCTGTATTGTTTTGCACCTGAATTCCTCCAGTAAAGAAGCACACTCGTTAACTACAGAACCTGATTCTCTGGACTTATTTCCTATTGAGGTACACCACGCCTTACTATCCCTTTCGGAGAATAGCAACACATGATGACACCTCGACGGTGTCAGGAGGACCCAGCATAGCATTGGGGCCACCCCAAACATAGCCACTGCATGAGCACTGGTGCCATCTTCATCAGCTAATCGGCAGGGAGTCCCAGGTGCCCACTGATAAGATACTGATGACTGATCCAGATGGGGGTCATCAGAAAAAAAGTATTTGAAAACTCTTTTAATAACAGGATTACTGTAATTTTAAGAAACATGCTCCATTCTTGGATTAGTGAATACATCATCTTTTTGGTTCTATTCAAATAAAATAAAAGTATAAATTGCATTCTATAGCTTGACTCAAGGTCAAATTTAAAATTTGTAAAATTCCAATAGCAGAGATAATAAACCTAAGATGCAATGGCAGTGGACAATATTGAAACAAACAGGTTATTAGTAAAGTAAAATGAAATGGATTAAAGAGGACCTTTTACTTCACTTGACATATTTGTTTACTAACCACTGTACATGCATTTCCCATGCAATAACAATTCTGGGACATCAATTCTTATAACTCTTTGTAGTGCCATTCCTCTGGTATTAATTCTAGATATTTATGAATGAATTGCCAACAGTCTGCAAAAATGGTCCAACTGTGTTTTGCCACTTGGTCATGTGTCCCTGCACAGTCTCACACTATCCAATCAGTGATGCCAATGTAAGACAGTTCAGACATTTATAGTAGGCTGCTGACAATTCATCCATAAACTTCTAGAAGAAATTATAGAGGGATGGGACCTAAACTCATTAACAAATGTCCTTTAATCATTGTAACAGTTCACTAATTAACTATTACACTTTATTTGGTTGTTTTGTTGTTTCTTGTTTTAAAAGCTATGGTCACTTTTTTAACAATAGTTAATTGATTTGGATATATTTTGGACAAAAAAACTTTTTTAGTAGGTTTTTATTAGAAATGTGACTTTGGGCATATGAAGCTTATATTTTTCACATCACATAGCAAAATAATTCTGTTCACAATGAAACCCTTCAGACTCGTTTTCTCCTCTGTCTGTAAGGCTGGGTTCACACGAGCATGTCCGGATTAGGTCCGGATGCGTTGCAGGTGCGTTCAGTGAAAACTGTGCGATTTCACAGGCAAAGCCATTAACTTTTGCCTGCGATTGCGTTCAGTTGTTCAGTTTTTTCCGCGCGGGTGCAATGCGTTTTGATGCAGTCAAACTGGATTTTTGGCCGCAAATGGCCGAGTTTACCCTGGAAAAGCTGTCTTGCCCGGCCAGTAGTGTGGCATCAGAGCGGGTGTTTAGTGCGGCGGGGGTCATAGTTACCCCAAGAAGAACTTGCTTGTTCACCCAAAATGTGTAGTGACTTACTTTTGTCAAGATGAATCAGGCGTGGATCAGCCAGGATTTCCACTCACCAATGCCTGATGCGTCAGATAAGATCCTCCACCTCCTCACTATGTCACCGTGCCACCCTGTGGTATCAGGCTGCTGCTTTTGCTGCCATGTTCACACTATGACACCATTAGAGTTGAGCGAACACCTGGATGTTCGGGTTCGAGAAGTTCGGCCGAACTTCCCGAAAATGTTCGGGTTCGGGATCCGAACTCGACCTGAACTTCATCTCGTACCCGAACCCCATTGAAGTCAAAGGGGACCCAAACTTTTGGGCACTAAAAAGGCTGTAAAATAGTCGAGGAAAGGGCTAGAGGGCTGCAAAAGGCAGCAAAATGTGGGTAAATGCCCTGCAAACAAATGTGGATAGGGAAATGAATTAAAGAAAAATAATAAATAAAAATTAACCAATATCAATTGGAGAGGTCACATAGCAGAGAATCATGCATCATATCATCCACCAATGGAGAAGGCCACTTTCAGTTATTTAGGCCCCAGCACCCAGACAGAGGAGAGAGGTCCCACAGCAAGGAATAAGGCGTCATATCACCCACCACTGGAGGAGGCCACTTTCAGTTATTTCGACCCCAAAACCCAGATAGAGGAGAGAGGTCCCACAGCAAGGAATAAGGCGTCATATCACCCACCACTGGAGAAGGCCACTTTCAGTTATTTAGGCCCCAGCACCCAGACATAGGAGAGAGGTCCCACAGCAAGGAATAAGGCGTCATATCACCCACCACTGGAGAAGGCCACTTTCAGTTATTTAGGCCCCAGCACTCAGACAGAGGAGAGAGGTCCCACAGCAATGAATAAGGCATCATACCACACACCACTGGAGGAGGCCACTTTCAGTTATTTAGGCCCCAGCACCCAGACAGAGGAGAGAGGTCCCACAGCAGAGAATCATGCGTCATATCACCCACCACTGGAGAAGGCCACTTTGAGTTAGTTAGGCCCCAGCACCCAGACAGAGGAGAGAGGTCCCACAGCAGTGAATCATGAGTCATATTACCCACCACTGGAGAAGGCCACTTTCAGATATTTAGGCCCCAGCACCCAGACAGAGGAGTGAAGTGCCACAGCAGAGAATCATGTGTCATATCACCCACCACTGGAGAAGGCCACTTTCAGTTATTTAGGCCAGAGTACCCAGACAGAGGAGAAAGTTCCCACAGCAAGGAATCATGCGTCATATCACCCACCACTGGAGAAGGCCACTTTCAGTTATTTAGGCCCCAGCACCCACACAGAGGAGAGAGGTCCCACAGCAAAGAATAAGGCATCATATCACCCACCACTGGAGAAGGCCACTTTCAGTTATTTAGGCCCCGACGCCCAGATTGAGGAGAGGTTCATTCAACTTTGGGTTGCACCGCAAGATCATGGTAAAGTTAAAAAAATGAGGATTCAATAAAGAAGTGCCCCGGAGTACAAGAATACATGGTTGAGGGGGAGGCAGTTATAAATGTCTATTCTGCACAAGGGAGGGACAGGTCCTGTGGGATCCATGCCTGGTTCATTTTTATGAACGTCAGCTTGTCCACTTTGGTTGTGGACGGACGGCTGCATTTGTCAGTAATGACGCCCCCTGCCGTGCTGAATACACGTTCAGACAAAACGCTGGCCGCCGGGCAGGCCAGCACCTTCAAGGCATAAAATGCTAACTCTGACCACGTGGACAATTTGGAGACCCAGAAGTTGAATGGGGCTGAACCATCAGTCAGTACGTGGAGGGGTGTGCAGACGTACTGTTTAACCATGTTAGTGAAATGCTGCCTCCTGCTAACCCATTCCGTATCAGGTGGTGGTGCAGTTAGCTGTGGCATGGAGACAAACCTTTTCCACATTTCTGTCATGCTAACCCTGCCCTCAGAGAAGCCGGCCGTGACACAGCTGCGTTGGCGACCTCTTGCTCCTCCTCTGCCTTCACCTTGGGCTTCCACCTGTTCCCCTGTGACATTGGGAATGATCTCAGGAGCGCGTCTACCAGCATGCGCTTGTACTCGTGCATCTTCTTATCACGCTCCAGTGCAGAAAGTAAGGTGGGCACATTGTCTTTGTACCGGGGATCCAGCAGGGTGGCAACCCAGTAGTCCGCACATGTTAAAATGTGGGCAACTCTGCTGTCGTTGCACAGGCACTGCAGCATGTAGTCGCTCATGTGTGACAGGCTGCCCAGAGGTAAGGACAAGCTGTCCTCTGTGATAGGCTTATCGTTATCGTCCTCCGAATCCCCCCAGCCACTCACCAGTGATGGGCCTGAGCTATGTTGGGTGCCACCCCGCTGTGAACCTGCTTCATCATCATCCTCCTCCACCTCCTCCTCATCTTCCTCATCCTCCAATAGTGGGCCCTGGCTGGCCACATTTGTACCTGGCCTCTGCTGTTGCAAAAAAAACTCCCTCTTAGGCACATCTAACAGACTGGCCTGAAAGTGCTAAAAATGACCCCTCAACCTCCTCCTCCTCCTGGGCCACCTCCTCTTCCATCATCGCCCTAAGTGTTTTCTCAAGGAGACATAGAAGTGATATTGTACCGCTGATAACGGCGTCGTCGCAACTGGCCATGTTGGTGGAGTATTCGAAACAGCGCAACAGGGCACACAGGTCTCGCATGGAGGCCCAATCATTGGTGGTGAAGTGGTGCTGTTCTGTAGTGTGACTGACGCGTGCATGCTGCAGCTGAAACTCCACTATGGCCTGCTGCTGCTCGCACAGTCTTTCCTGCATGTGCAAGGTGGAGTTCCACCTGGTGGGCACGTCGCATATGAGGCGGTGAGCGGGAAGGCCGAGGTTCCGCTGTAGCGCAGACAGGCGAGCAGCAGCAGGATGTGAACGCAGGAAGCGCGCACAGACGGCCCGCACTTTATGTAGCAGCTCTGACATGTCGGGGTAGTTGTGAATGAACTTCTGCACCACCAAATTCAGCACATGTGCCCATTATCGCACACCACCAGGCCGGGCATAAGGCCCACCGGCAGAAAACACTCGTCGGTCTGTTGTTCAATACCCCGCCACAACTCCTGCGCGGTGTGGGGCCTGTCCCACAAACATATGAGTTTCAGAATGGCCTGCTGATGTTTTCCCCGGGCTGTGCTGAAGTTGGTGAAGGTGTGTGGCTGACTGAATGAGCTGGTGGAAGCAGAGGAGGAGGAAGCCGAGTAGGAGGAGGAGGCTACAGGAGGCAAAGAATGATGCCCTGCGATCCTTGGCGGCGGAAGGACGTGCGCCAAGGAACTCTCCACCTGGGGCCCAGCCGCCACTACATTTACTAAGTGTGCAACCAGAGACGTGCTTACTGGTCCACGTATCTGTGGTTAGGTGGACCTTGCCACAGATGGCGTTGCACAGTGCACACTTGATTTTATCGGATACTTGGTTGTGCAGGGAAGGCACGGCTGTCTTGGAGAAGTAGTGGCGGCTGGGAACAACATACTGTGGGACAGCCATGGACATCAGCTGTTTGAAGCTGTCTGTGTCCACCAGCCTGAATAACAGCATTTCAAAGGCCAGTAGTTTAGAAATGCTGGCATTCAGGCCCAGAGCTCGAGGGTGGCTAGGTGGGAATTTATGCTTTCTCTCCAAGGTTTGTGAGATGGAGAGCTGAATGCTGCCGTGTGACATGGTGGAGATGCTTGGTGACGCAGGTGGTGGTGTCGGTGGCACATCCTCTGTTTGGTGGGCGGCAGGTGCCAACATTCCTCACGAGGCTTAGGAAGAGGCCGAGGCAGCAGCATAAGAGGGAGCAGGGGGAGCCTGAGTGAGTTCCACTGCAGTTCATGCTTTGCATGTAGATGCCTGGTCATGCAGGTTGTGTTAAGGTTCAGAACGTTAATGCCTCGCTTCAGGCTCTAATGGCACAGCGTGCAAACCACTCAGGTCTTGTCGTTAGCACATTGTTTAAAGAAGTGCCATGCCAGGGAACTCCTTGAAGCTGCCTTTGGGGTGCTCGGTCCCTGGTGGCGGTGGCCAGTAGCAGGCAAACTCTCTTGGCGGCGGCTGGTCTGCTTTTGCCCCCTGCTCCCTCTTTTGCTACACTGTTGGCTCGGTCTCACCAATGCCTCTTCCTCTGAACTATGAAAGTCTGTGGCACGACCTTCATTCCATGTGGGGTCTAGGACCTCATCGTCCCCTGCATCGTCTTCCACACAGTCTTCCTTCCTGACCTCCTGTTCGGTCTGAACACTGCAGAAAGACACAGCAGTTGGCACCTGTGTTTCGTCATCATCAGAGACGTGCGGACTCCGATGAGGTGGTATTCCCATGTCCTCATCATCAGGAAAATCAGTGGTTGTGCATCAGTGCATTCTATGTCTTCCACCACTGGAGAAGGGCTAGGTGGATTCCCTTGGGAAACCCTGCCAGCAGAGTCTTCAAACAACATAAGAGACTGCTGCATAACTTGAGGCTCAGACAGTTTTCCTGATATGCATGGGGGTGATGTGACAGACTGATGGGCTTGGTTTTCAGTTGCCACCTGTGCGCTTTCTGCGGATGACTGGGTGGGAGATAATGTTGTGAACGTGCTGGATCCACTGTTGGCCACCCAATTGACTAGCGCCTGTACCTGCTCAGGCCTTACCATCCTTAGAACGGCATTGGGCCCCACCAAATATCGCTGTAAATTCTGGCGGGTACTGGAACCTGAGGTAGTTGGTTCACTAGGACGTGTGGCTGTGGCAGAATGGCCACGTCCTCTCCCAGCACCAGATGGTACACTAACACCACCACGACCGCGTCCGCGTCCCCTACTAGATGTTTTCCTCATTGTTACTGTTCACCAAGCACCACAACAAGGAAAAAAATATTTGGCCCAATGTATTGATTTCAAATTTAGGCCTTTTTTTACAGGCACCTAACACTATCTGCCTATTTGTTTATGTAGCGTATTACACTAATCCAGGCACAGCAGTAACCACTGATTTAGGGGAATATCTCTTTTAGGGCTAGTATTTAGGCCCTGGATGAAAGGTATCCTTTTATGGACAGATTTACACTTGGCCTGCAACAGCTGGGACAACAGATTCAGGGTATTGCTATTTTGGCAATTGAATGTCACCCCAGAACAAAATATATGTTTTGGCGGACACTATTATATTTTGCCAGCCACAGCTGAAACCACCGATTTATGGTATTGCTATTTTGGCAATTGAATTTGACCCCAGGCCAGAACAAAATATATGTTTTTGCGGACACTATGAATCCTGGCCTGCAACAGCTGGGACACCAGATTCAGGGTATTGCTATTTTGGCAATTGAATTTCACCCCAGAACAAAATATATGTTTTGACGGACACTATGAATCCTGGCCTGCAACAGCTGGGACACCAGATTCAGGGTATTGCTATTTTGGCAATTGAATGTCACCCCAGAACAAAATATATGTTTTTGCAGACACTATGAATACTGGCCTGCAACAGTTGGGACACCAGATTCAGGGTATTGCTATTTTGGCAATTGAATGTCACCCCAGAACAAAATATATGTTTTGCAAGACACTATGAATCCTGGCCTGCAACAGCTGGGACACCAGATTCAGGGTATTGCTATTTTGGCAATTGAATGTCACCCCAGAACAAAATATATGTTTTGACGGACACTATGAAACATGGCCTGCAACAGCTGGGACACCAGATTCAGGGTATTGCTATTTTGGCAATTTAATGTCCCCCCAGAACAAAATATATGTTTTTGCGGACACTATGAATCCTGGCCTGCAACAGCTGGGACACCAGATTCAGGGCATTGCTATTTTGGCAATTGAATGTCACCCCAGAACAAAATTTATGTTTTGACGGACACTATGAAACGTGGCCTGCAACAGCTGGGACACCAGATTCTGGGTATTGCTATTTTGCAAGATTAATTTCACCCCAGAACGAAATATATGTTTTAGCGGACACTATGAAATCTGGCCTGCAACTGCTGGGACACCAGAATCAGGGTATTGCTATTTTGCCACATTAATTTCACCCCAGAAAAAAATATATGTTTTAGCAGACACTATGAAATCTGGCCTGCAACTGCTGGGACACCAGATTTAGGGTATTGCTATTTTGGCAGATTAATTTCACCCCAGAACAAAATATATGTTTTGGCGGACACTATTCTATTTTGCCAGCCACAGCTGAAACCACTGATTTATGGTATTGCTATTTTAGGAATTGAATTTCACCCCAGAACAAAATATATGTTTTAGCGGACACTATGAAATCTGGCCTGCAACTGCTGGGACACCAGATTCAGGGTATTGCTATTTTGCCAGATTAATTTCACCCCAGAACAAAATATATGTTTTAGCAGACACTATGAAATCTGGCCTGCAACTGCTGGGACACCAGAATCAGGGTATTGCTATTTTGCCAGATTAATTTCACCCCAGAACAAAATATATGTTTTAGCGGACACTATGAAATCTGGCCTGCAACTGCTGGGACACCAGATTCAGGGTATTGCTATTTTGCTAAATTAATTTCACCCCAGAACAAAATATGTGTTTTGGCAGACACTATGAAATCTGGCCTGCAACTGCTGGGACACCAGATTCAGGGTATTGCTATTTTGCAAAATTAATTTCACCCCAGAACAAAATATATGTTTTAGCGGACACTATGAAATCTGGCATGCAACTGCTGGGACACCAGATTCAGGGTATTGCTATTTTGCCAGATTAATTTCACCCCAGAACAAAATATATGTTTTAGCGGACACTATGAAATCTGGCCTGCAACTGCTGGGACACCAGATTCAGTTTATTGCTATTTTGCAAAATTAATTTCACCCCAGAACAAAATATGTGTTTTGGCAGACACTATGAAATCTGGCCTGCAACTGCTGGGACACCAGAATCAGGGTATTGCTATTTTGCAAGATTAATTTTACCCCAGAACAAAATATATGTTTTGGCGGACACTATTCTATTTTGCCAGCCACAGCTGAAACCACTGATTTATGGTATTGCTATTTTGGCAATTGAATTTCACCCCAGAAAATAATCTATCCTTTGCCAGACAGCAGACAGTATTATACTTGTCTAGCCAAAGCTGGAACACCAGATTTAGGGGATTGGTATTTGGGCAATTGTATTTAACCCCTTAATAAAATATCGAAATTGCTATCCTGAGTTTCTAGGGGTGACAATTAGCACAGCCAAGCCCCTGATGTAGGATATAGCAAAAAAAACTAGTATTGATGGATTGATGGACTTGGTGGCAGCTTCTTCTGGTGCACCACAAGTCACAAAATGGCCGCCGATCAACCCAGAAAATAAGTGACAGAAAAACGCTCTGTGCAGCCTAAAAACCAGCAAGCAAGTAACTAGCAGAAGTTCAATGATTCTCAGCTGTAGATCGATCCGTTCATTAGGTGCTGTTGCTGACTTTAACCTGCCTAATCTCGCCCTGACAGAAGCTGTGTCCTCTCCCTACACTAATCAGAGCAGTGTGAAGTGCGGCGCTACGTGACTCCAGCTTAAATAGAGGCTGGGTCACATGCTGCACTTGGCCAATCACAGCAAGAAGTATAACGCTAGCTGATTGGCTGCTGTGCAGCCCTTCAGAAAGCGGGAAGAAATCGATGAACAACGGACCCGAAGCCGAACTTTTTTGAAAATGTCCGGGTTCGGGTCCGGGTGCCGGACACCCCAAAATTCGGTACAAACCCGAACGATGCTCGGACTGTTCGCTCAACACTAATCATTACCTCTATGAGTGTTCGCAATGTTGCCACACCCCAGATGATAAGGCCGTTGCTTCATTATGGTCAGACCAAAAGCGATCGACTGGATAATATTTCATAGAAAAAACATTAATTTACCTTTTTTTTTTTAAGTTGTATGGGTTTTTAATATATAAAATAAAAAATCTTAATAAAGGCTCTTAATAGTTTATTAGAAATAATGCAGACAATTAAAAAAATCCCCATCAATTCCAATACAAAGCAAGTATAGAGCTCAGAACTAAATTATTTCATTATGGTGTAATGGTTCGTTAATTCAACAATGTTTAATCAATTCGACACACTTTCCCCATATAGGGTACGTAACAGGGATTAAACTGATAGGAATAGTACTAGTTAAGACACCACTCACATATGGTGTCACAGCACATTGCTCTGTGCACGCGCAGTGCCCCAATTTGGGAGTAAGAGGACCGACCAAGCTGCTTTTTCCATCTCCGGGTTCCTGAAATCAATTCAGTTTGGTCTGTCACTGTGAAGGCAGTCAAAGGTACCCGGCCTAAATTTTTTTTCACAAAAGGCAATCCCTGATATGGGATGTAACAGGGATTAAACTGATGAGAATAGTACTACAGAAAATACCACGCATATCGGGTGTGACAGTAAATTGCACGGCGCAGACGCAGTGACCGTGGATTAAAACAAAGGGGAGGGAGCCAGCGTTTTTTTAACCATCTCACCGTTCGAAAAATCTATTCAATAAATGGACCCCAGATTGGGGACGTTAGAGGGATTAAACTGATGAGAATAGTACTACAGAAAATACCACTCATATCAGGTGTGACAGTAAATTGCATGGCGCAGACGCAGTGACCGTGGATTAAAACAGAGTGGAGGGAGCCATCGTTTTTTTAACCATCTCCCCGTTCGAAAAATCAATTCAATAAATGGACCCCAGAATGGGGACGTTAAAGGAATTAAACTGATGAAAATAGTACTACAGAAAATTCCACTCATATGGGGTGTGACAGTAAATTGCACGGCGCAGATGCAGTGACGGTGGATTAAAACAATGGGGAGGGAGCCAGCGTTTTTTTTAACCATCTCCCCATTCGAAAAATCAATTCAATAATAGGACCCCAGATTGGGGACGTTAGAGGGATTAAACTGATGAGAATAGTACTATAGAAAATACCACTCATATCGGGTGTGACAGTAAATTGCACGGCGCAGTGACCGTGGATTAAAACAGAGTGGAGGGAGCCATCGTTTTTTTAACCATCTCCCCGTTTGAAAAATCAATTCAATAAATGGACCCCAGATTGGGGACGTTAGAGGGATTAAACTGATGAGAATAGTACTACAAAAAAAATACCACTCATATCGGGTGTGACAGTAAATTGCACGGCGCAGACGCAGTGACCGTGGATTAAAACAAAGGGGAGGGAGCCAGCGTTTTTTTAACCATCTCCCCATTCAAAAAATCAATTCAATTCACCTTTTGGGGACCCTTGGTGTTGTACGTGGCTGGGTGGAGGAAGAAACCTTCAATGACATCACCGGGACATGGCTAGCTTGGTATCCAACCTTGTGCAAATGGGGAGTTTGCCGTTGTGCAAATGGACTGTTTGCGGTTGTTTGCGGTGCATTAAAAGGGGAGTTTGGTCTGTCAATGTCTGTGAAGCGGGCGTAACCCTTACACTACCTGATCGATACAACATCATACCTGATCGTATACACACACTGGATGTTTTAAAGCATGTTAATCCAAACAATTTAGGAATGTTAGTTGATTTATGCCCTTTATGGATTAAAACCCGACTCTGCGTCCACTACGTAATTTTCCATGGGAGTTTTGCAATGGATCCCCCTACGGCATGAAAATTTTATGTTCGCGACATCACTACATCAGGGGTTGAGCAGCTGTGCTTACTGTCACACCTTGAAAAACAGGATAGAAATTGCTATATTTTATTGAGGGGTGAAATTGAATTGCCAAAATACCGATTCCCTACATCTGGTGTTTCAGCTGTGGCTGGCCAAGTGTAATACTGTCCGTCAAAGGATATATTTTTTATGGGGTGAAATTCAATTGCCAAAATACCAATCCCCTAAATCTGGGGTTCCAGCTGTGGCTGGCCAAGTGTAATACTGTCCGTCAAAGGATAGATTTTTTTTTCTGGGGTGAAATTCAATTGCCGAAATACCAATCCCCTAAATCTGGTGTTCTAGCTGTGGCTGGCCAAGTGTAATACTGTCCGTCAATGGATATATTTTTTATGGGGTGAAATTCAATTGCCAAAATACCAATCCCCTAAATCTGGGGTTCCAGCTGTGGCTGGCCAAGTGTAATACTGTCCGTCAAAGGATAGATTTTTTTTTCTGGGGTGAAATTCAATTGCCGAAATACCAATCCCCTAAATCTGGTGTTCTAGCTGTGGCTGGCCAAGTGTAATACTGTCCGTCAATGGATAGATTTTTTGCTGGGGTGAAATTCAACTGCCAAACTACCAATCCCCTAAATCTGGGGTTCCAGCTGTGGCTGGCCAAGTTTAATACTGTCCGTCAAAGGATAGATTTTTTTCTGTGGTTAAATAAAATCCCTGAAATATAAATCCAAAACATCTGTGCTTTCCACTGTTCCTCTCCAAGTGCAATTCTGTCCGCAATAGGGTATATTATATTCAGCGTGTCGGCGTCTAAATACAAGGCCTGAAAAATAAATCCTATATATTTGCACACGCTACTGTGCATCTCCAAGTGTATTTCTGTTCGTAAAAGGGTATATTACACTTAAGGTCTAAATACAAGTGCTGAAAGCGTAATCCACTATATATGCACATGCTATTGTGCATCTCCAAGTGTATTTTTTGTCTTTAAAAGGGTATATTACACTAGGTGTCTAAATACAAGGCCTGAAAGCATAATATTTTATATTTGCACACGCTATTGGTCATCCCCAAGTGTAATTCTGTCCGTAAATGGATAACTTTCAGCCAGGGCCTAAATACTAGGACTAAATTTGATATTCCCTTTAATCTGTGGTTTCTGCTGTGCCTGTATTAGAGTGATACGGTACATAAATAGATAGCTAGATAGTGTTAGGTGCCTGTAAATAAAGGCCTTAATTTGAACTCTATAGATTGGGCCAAATAAGTTTTTCCTTATTGTGGTGAATGGTAACAATGAGGAAAACATCTAATAAGGGATGTTGACATGGTCGTGGTGGTGTTAGTGGACCCTCTGGTGCTGGGAGAGGACGTGGCTATTCTGTCACAGCTACACGTCCTAGTGAACCAACTACCTCAGGTCACATTAGCCACCAGAACTTACAGCGATATTTGGTCAGGCCTAATGCCGTTCTAAGAATGGTAAGGCCTGATCAAGTACAGGCGCTAGTCAATTGGGTGGCCGACAGTGGATCCAGCAGGTTCACATTATCTCCCACCCAGTCTTCTGCAGAAAGCATACAGGTGGCGCCTGAAAACCAATCCCATCAGTCTGTCACCTCACCCCCATGCATATCAGGGGACCTGTTTGAGCCTCAAGTTATGCAGCAGTCTCTTATGCTGTTTGAAGAATCTGCTGGCAGGGTTTCCCAAGGTCATCCACCTAGCCCTTCCCCAGCGGTGGAAGACATAGAATGCACTGACGCACAACCACTTATGTTTCCTGATGAGGACATGGGAGTACCACCTCAGCAGAGTCAGAACGTCTCTGATGATAAAGAAACAGAGATGCCAACTGCTGCGTCTTTCTGCAGTGTGCAGACCGAACAGGAGGTCAGGGAGGAAGACTGTGTGGAAGACGATGCAGGGGACGATGAGGTCCTAGACCCCACATGGAATGAAGGTCATGCCACTGACTTTTAGAGTTCAGAGGAAGAGGCAGTGGTGAGACCGAGCCAACAGCGTAGCAAAAGCGGGAGCAGGGTGCAAAAGTAGTACAGCTGTCGCCAAAAGAGTTCGCCTGCTACTGGCCACCGCCACCAGAGACCGAGCACACCAAAGGCAGCTTTAAGGAGTTCCCTGGCATGGCACTTCTTCACACAATGTGCTGCTGATGACAAGACCCGAGAGGTTTGCACGCTGTGCCATCAGAGACTGAAGCAAGGCATTAACGTTCTGAACCTTAGCACAACCTGCATGATCAGGCATCTACATGTGAGACACGGGCTGCAGTGGAGTAAGCACCTTCAAAACCAAGAAAGGGCACAGGCCTCTCCTGCTCCCTCTTCTACTGCTGCCTCGGCTGCTTGCTCAGCCTCTGGAAGAGCGTTGGCAGTGGCACCTGCCGCCTAGCAAACAGAGGATGTGCCACCAACACCACCACCTCTGTCACTAAGCTTCTCCACCATGTCACACGGCAGCGTTCAGCTCTCCATCTCACAAACCATGGTGAGAAAGCGTAAATTCCCACCTAGTCACCCTCGATCCCTGGCCCTGAATGCCAGCATTTCTACTGGCCTTTGAAATGCTGTCATTCAGGCTGGTGGACACGGACAGCTTCAATTAGCTGATGGTGGTTGCTGTCCCACAGTACGTCTTTCCCAGCCGCCACTACTTCTCCAAGAGAGCCGTGCCTTCCCTGCACAACCAAGTATCGGATAAAATTAAGTGTGCACTGCACAATGCCATCTGTGGCAAGTTCCACCTAACCACAGATACGTGGACCAGTAAGCACGGCCAGGGACCCTTTATCTCCCTAACTGCACACTGGGTTAATGTAGTGGCGGCTGGGCCCCAGGCGCAGAGCTGTTTGGCGCATGTCCTTCTGCCGCCAAGGATCGCAGGGCATCATTCTTTGCCTCCAACTCGGCTTCCTCCTCCTCTTCTTCCACCTGCTCTTGCGGTCAGCCACAGACCTTCACCAACAACTTTAGCACAGCCCGGGGTAAACGTCAGCAGGCTGTTCTGAAACTCATGTGTTTGGGGGACAGGCCCCACACCGCGCAGGAGTTGTGGCGGGGTATAGAAAAACAGACCAACGATTGGTTGCTGCAGGTGAGCCTCAAGCCCGGCCTGCTGGTGTGCGATAATGGGCAAAATCTCGTTGCAGCTCTGGGACTAGCCGGTTTGACGCACATCCCTTGCCTGGCGCATGTGCTGAATTTGGTGGTGCAGAAATTCATTCACATCTACCCCGACATGTCAGAGCTGCTGCATAAAGTGCGGGCCATCTGTGTGCGCTTCCGGCGTTCTCATCCTGCCGCTGCTCGCCTTTCTGCTCTACAGCGTAACTTCGGCCTTTCCGCTCACCGCCTCATATGCGACGTGCCCACCAGGTGGAACTCCACTTTGCACATGCTGGAGAGACTGTGCAAGCAGCAGCAGGCCATAGTGGAGTTTCAGCTGCAGCACGCACGGGTGAGTCGCACTGCGGAACAGCACCACTTCACCACCAATGACTGGGCCTCCATGCGAGACCTGTGTGCCCTGTTGCGCTGTTTCGAATACTCCACCAACATGGCCAGTTGCAAAGACGCTGTTATCAGCGTTACAATACCACTTCTATGTCTCCCTGAGAAAACACTTAAGGCGATGATGGAAGAGGATGTGGCCCAGGAGAAGGAGGAGGAGGAAGGTGGGTCATTTCTAACACTTTCAGGCCAGTCTTTTAGAAGTGGTTCAGAGGGAGGTCTTTTGCAACAGCAGAGGCCAGGTACAAATTTGGCCAGCCAGGGCCCACTACTGGAGGACGAGGAGGATGAGGAGGAGGTGGAGGAGGATGAGGATGAAGCATGTTCACAGCGGGGTGGCACCCAACGCAGCTCGGGCCCATCACTGGTGCGTGGCTGGGGAGAAACGGAGGACGATGACGATATGCCTCCTACAGAGGATAGCTTGTCCTTACCTCTGGGCAGCCTGGCACACATGAGCGACTACATGCTGCAGTGCCTGCGCAATCACAGCAGAGTTGCCCACATTTTAACATGTGCGGACTACTGAGTGGCCACTCTGCTGGATCCCCGATACAAAGACAATGTGCCCACCTTAGTTCCCGCACTAGAGCGTGATAGGAAAATGCGCGAGTACAAGCGCACGCTGGTAAACGCGCTCTTAAGAGCATTCCCAACTAACACGGGGGGAGAAGTGGAAGCACAAGGCGAAGGAAGAGGAGGAGCAAGAGGTCGCTAATGCAGCTGTGTCACGGCCAGCTACTCTGAAGGCAGGGTTAGCATGGTCGAGATGTGGAAAAGTTTTGTCACAGCGCCACAGCTAACTGCACCACTAGCTAATAGGGACTGTGTTAGCAGGAGGCAGCATTTCAACAACATGGTTAAACAATACATGTGCACACGCCTCCACTTACTGATTGATGATTCAGTCCCATTCAACTTCTGGGTCTCCAAATTGTCCACATGGCCAGAGCTGGCCTTTTATGCCTTGGAGGTGCTGGCCTGCCCTGCGGCCAGAGAATTGTCTGAACGTGTATTTAGTAAGGCAGGGGCGTCATTACAGACAAACGCAGCTGCCTGTCCACAGCCAACGTGGACAAGCTGATGTTTATAAAAATGAACCAGGCATGGATCTCATAGGACCTGTCCTTGTGAAGAATAGACATTTATAACTGCCTCGCCCTCAACCATACATTCTTGTACTCCAGGGCACTTCTTTATTGAATTCTCTTTTTTTTAATTGTAACATTATTTTGGGGGGCAACACCAAGTTGAATGAACATCTCCTCTGTCTGTGTGCCAAGGGCCTACATTTCAGCTAATTGCCTGCTGCTTTGGAGCGTGACATTAACCGCTTTTTGCTGTCAAATGACCTGTCTGGGGGTCAGGGCCCTAAATAACTAAAAGTGGCCTGTTCCATTGGTTGGTAACATGATGCCTGTTTTGCTGCTATGGGACCTGTCTCCTCTGTCTTGGTGCTGGGGCCTAAATAAATTATAGTGCCCTGTTCCATTGGTGGGTAACATGATGCCTGTTTTGCTGCTATGGGGCCTCTCTCCTCTGTCTGGGTGCTGGGGCTTAAATTACTGAAAGTGGCCTGTCCCAATAGAGGGTAACATGATACCTCTTTTGCTGCTATGGGACCTTTCTCCTCTGTCTGGGTGCCAGGGGCCTACATTTCAGATAATTGCCTGTTGCTTTGGTGGGTGACATTATCCTCTTTTAGATGTCGAATGACCTCTACTCTGTCTGGGTGTCAGGGGACTATATTTCGTTTACTTGCTTGCTGTCTTGGTGGGAGACAATTAACTCTTTTTACTGTCAAATGACTGCCCCATTGTGTGGGTGTCAGGGACCTCTATGTCTTTTAATCATTTGTTGCTTTGTTGGGTGACATTTTACTCTTTTTACCGTCAAATGACCTCTACATTGTCTGGTTGTCAGTGGCCTATATTTTGTTTCATCGCTTGCTGCATTGGTGGGAGACATTAAACTCTTTTTTTACTGTCAAATGACCTCTCCTTTGTCTGGGTGTCAGGGGCCTACATAAATGATAATGGCCTGTTCCATTGCAGGTTGACCTAAGGCCTGTGTTGCTGTTACGAGACCGCTCTCCTCTTTGCGGGTGCTATAGTCCTCCTGAATTAGTAAATGAGGCCTGTGGCACTGCTGGGATAAATCAATACTGTCTTGGCATGATTTTAACTCCCCTTTTTTTGGATCCCGTGGGCCTGAATGTTTGAATAAGGCCTGTGGCCCTGCAGGCAGACATGATTTCTTCTTGGCTGTGATGACAACTTCAACTCCCATGTATGGTTGCCATTGGCCTAAGTCTGTAAGTGAGGTCTGTGACACTGCTGGCAGACATGAATCCTTCTTGGCTGTGATGTGAACTTCAACTCCCATGTATGCTTGCCATGGCCCTGAGTCTGTGAATGAGGCCTGTGGCACTGCAGGCAGACATAAATCCATTTTGGCTGTGATGAGAACTTCAACTCCCATAGCATTCTCACCTGACCCCACCCCAACCTCCTATTCCACCTCCTCCTCCAAGTTGCCAATGGATATTGGTTAATTTTTATTTATTTTATTTTATTTCAAGTAATTTTCCTATCCACATTTGTTTGCAGGGGGTTTACCTACATTTTGATGTCTTTTGCAGCCCTCTAGCCCTTTCCTGTGCTATTTTACAGCCTTTTTAGTGCCCAAAAGTTTGGGTCCCCTTTGACTTCAATAGGGTTGGGGTTGGGGTTCGGGTTCAAGTTCGGGTCGAGTTCGGATCCCGAACCCGAACATTTTCGTGAAGTTCGGCTGAACTTTTCGAACTCTAGTTAGGTCATGTGTTAAGGTACTTTCACACTAGCGGCATGGCTATCCGGCACGCTGTTCCGGTGGGTGAACAGCCTGCCGGATCCACCATGCCACAAGTACCCGTGTGCTGTCGTGCTGTGCAGTGCACGGCCGTCAATTTGGACAGAGCAGCAGCACGGCAGCACACGGGTACTTGATGCATGGCAGACCCGTCGGAACAGCCTGCCGGATAGCCATGCCGCTAGTGTGAAAGTACCCTTAGTTTTCTAGAGCAGGTTGTTACAGACGCGACAATACTTAATTTAAGTTTTACACAATAATATCATTTTTAAACCAAAAAAATATCATGTTTTAATGCCTCCATAGTCTGAGAGCCATATTTTTTTAATTTTTTTGGGCGATTGTCCTATGTAGGGTATCGTCTGTGAAGGTTCTCATTTTTCCAGTTGCCTTGATTTATTCTTTACAGATATGTAGGGTATAATTTTTTGCGGGATGAGATGGTGGTTTGATTGCCACTATTTTGGGAGACATAACGTTTTGATTGCTTGCTATTACATTTTTTGAGGCTGTTTTTATAAAAAAAAATTTACGGTATTTACCTGAGAGGTTAGATCATGTGATATTTTTATATAGCAGGTTTTTATGGATGCAGTGATTCCTAATATGTATACTTTTCTTATTTATTTAACTTGTTAACCTGAGGGGTGATATTTTTATAGAGCAGGTTTTTACGAACGAGGCAATTCATAATTAGCAGAAGTCTGATAAGAGTTACCATTACCATGGCAAGCAGGATGCTTGTGAAGGCATTATGTTGCCATGGTAACCATCACCCGCTGCCAGAACATAGCAGCGGGTGATGGGGAGGGAGGGGGCCCCCTCCCTCTGTGATCCCATCAAGAATCGGGGGCTGCAAAGGCACAGCAGCCCCCGATTGGAGAGGGAGGGAACTTCCTCCCTGTTAACCCCTTCAATACAGAGGTCCCTACAGACTGTGACATAGAATGGGTTAAACGTCTGGCATCTGCACCAGCACAGATGTCGGCCGTTTATAGCAGGGTGTCAGCAATGTGCTGCTCTGCTCCCACCGCCCGCCGCACTTATAGTGCCGCCCGCAGACTCCCCCTGCACTGCCCACCAGCCATCTCAAAGAGGGCTGCAGGGGGGGAATAAAAACAAAAAAAAAAAAAATTTTTAAGTTTCTGATCCCGTACAGAAACTTCAGAAAGCGCTGCAAACCGCAGGTCTGAATTAACCTGCGCTTTGCACCAATTGACGATACGGGGGGTCACAGGACCCTCGGCATTGTAACAAGGTACCTGCTGAATGATTTCAGCAGGTACCTTGTTCCAATCACCGCACACTGCACAGCGGTGATCGGAAATACACAGTTACACCCTGTGTCCTTAAGTACCACGACATCAGGGCGTACTAAAAACCTAGAAAACATTAAGGGTGAGGGCCGGCTGATGAGTTGACCCTCTAAAACATTATGGTTGAGGGTCTGTTGGTGAGCTGACCCTCTAAAACATTATAGGTTAGGACCTACTGGTGAGCTGACCCTCGCAAATATTATGTTTGAGAGTCTGCTGGTGAGCGGACCCGCTTTAAAAATTGTAGTGGAGGGAATATATACAATCTGGATCTGGATACAATTGTGGTGCATGGGAATACACTACAGTAGACTGAGTACATTATAAACAATAAATTGAAATTGGCTTGATGTTCATCATCAGTTCAGCGCTACTCTCCTCTGGTGGTGTTGAGAAGTCAGGGGCAATCCAGGCCTTGTTCATTTTTATCTGAGGCAACCTGTCAGCATTGTCAGTGGACAAGCAGATAAGCTTATCAGTTATAATGCCACCAGCGGCACTAAATACACACTCAGACAAAATGCTGGCAGCAGGGCAGGCCAGCACCTCCAAGGCGTAGAGTGCAAGTTCATGCCACGTGTCCAGCTTGGACACCCAATAGTTGTAAGGCACTGAGGGATCATTTAGGACGCTGACACGGTCTGTGATGTATTCCTTCACCATCTTCCAAAACTGTTCCCTCCATGTAGTACTAGGCCGCGCTTAAGGGTGAGGTTGCTGGCGGGGTGTCATGAATGTGTCCCATGCCTTGGAGAGTGTTGCCCTGCCTCTGTAGGAACTGCTGTGTGTACCCTTTGTCTCCCTTACTCGGTTGCCTAAGGAAGTACGGACTCTGCCAGCCGTGCTGTCAGACGGAAAATTTTGGAGCAATCTCTCAACAAGGACCTCGTATTGCACCGTTTTACTCGTTCTCTCCACCACAGGAATGAGAGATGAGAAGTTCTCTTTGTAGAGGGGGTCGAGTAGGGTGAACAGCCAGTAATCTGTGTTATCTAAAATGCGTATAACGCGAGGGTCGTGGGAAAGGCAGCCTAACATGAAGTCAGCCATGTGTGCCAGAGTACCAACAGGCAAGACGTTGATGTTAACATCAGGAGGACTCTCCATCCCCTCATTCTCCTCCTCCTCTTCTGCCCATCCACGCTGAAAAGATGAAATTAAAGTTCCATGGGTACTACCCTCTGTAACAGAGACAACTGTCTCCACCTCCTCCTCCTCCTCTTCTTCATGGCCCAATTCGCGCTGAGAAGGCGAACTGTGGGTGGTCCGGCTATCACCCTGTGTAATGTTCTTCCCCATTTCCTCGTCTGCCAAAATCAAAGCGTCCTCCTTAATTGTGAGCAGTGATCATTTGAGTAGACACAACAGTGGGATGGATATGCTGATAATAGCGTTATCGCCACTAACCATCTGTGTGGATTCATCAAAGTTTTTTAAAACCTCACATAGGTCTGAAATCAATGCCCACTTCTCGCTTGTGAATAGTGGCAGTTGACTGGAAAGGCGACGACCCTGTTGCAGCTGGTATTCAACAACTGCCCTCTGCTACTCACAAAGCCTGGCCAACATGTAGAGCGTAGAGTTCCAGCGCGTGGTCACATCACACAACAGTCGGTGAGCTGGAAGCCGCAAGCGCTGCTGCACCGTTGACAGACTGGCTGAAGCTGTGGACGACTTGCGGAAATGGGCACACACGCGGCATTCCTTCACTAGTACCTCTGCCAAATTGGGGTAGGTTTTTATAAACTGCTCAACCACTAAGTTTAAGACATGGGCTAGGCATGGGATATGTGTCAGGTTGCCAAGCTCCAAAGCCGCCGCCAAGTTACAGCCATTGTCAGACATAACCATGCCTAGTTGTAGGTTGAGTGGCTAGAGCCACAGCTCGGTCTGGTCCCTTATACCCTGCCATAGCTCTGTGGTGGTGTGCTGTTTGTTCCCTAAGCAGATCAGCTTCAGCACGGCCTGTTGACGCTTACCCACAGCAGTGCTACACTGCTTCCAGCTAGCGACTGATTGCTGACTACTGTTGTAGGTGGAAGTGGAGGAGGAGGAGACGGAGGAGGAGAAGTGGGGGTTGGAGCCAGTAACATAGCTGCTGGCGGAGACCCTGATGGACATAGGGCCTGCAATCCTGGGCAAGGGTAGCACCTGTGCCATCCCAGGGTACGACTCACTCCTGGCCTCCACAACATTCAGCCAGTTTGCAGTCAAGGAACTGTAGCGTCCCTGGCCACCAGCACTTGTCCATGTGTCCGTGGTGAGGTGGACCTTCCCAGTAAATTTGTTGGTCAGGGCACGGGTGACGTTCTGAGACACATGCTGGTGTAGGGCGGGCGCGGCACAACGTGAAAAATAGTGGCGGCCGGGAACTGCATACCGAGGGACGGCCACTGACATCAGGCTGTGGAAGGCCTCAGTGTCCACAAGCCTAAATGGCAACATTTCAGGGGCCAGTAATTTCAAAAGTTGTGTAGTTAGTGCTATGGCCTGTGGGTTGGTATTTGTGCTTGCGTTCAAATGCCTGTCTTATTGACATTTGGACGCTGCGCTGGGACAGGGAATGGGATGTTGTTGCTGACGGTTCATGCAAAGGTCCAGGTGCAGGGCGAGGGGCATCTAGGCCTGCGCCTTTAACAGGGGATTGGCCGTCAGTGCATAACACAAGGGAAGAGGAGGCAGTGGTGTGACCTGCAGACCCAGATTGTGGATCCAGGCATTCGGCCCACTTATTAGGGTGCTTGGATGCCATGTGGCGGATCATGCTGGTGGTGGTGAGGTTGCTAGTGTTCATGCCCCGGCTCATTTTGGCATGGCACAGGTTGCAAACTACCACTCTTTTGTCATCTGCACTTTTCTCAAAAAAGCACCATACTACAGAACACCAACCCCTTGGCAAAGTAGATTTACGCATGGGGGTGCCCGTTGTAACGTTTTCCGGCCTGTTTGGTGTGGGCCAAGTTCTCCCTTTTGCAACCCCACTGCCTCTTTCAGACTGTTGTGGTGCTGCGGATCCCTCCCCCTCTGTACTGCTGTCCTCGCTCAGTTCTTCACCCATGTTGGGTCAGTGACCTCATCATCCACCACCTCCTCTTCCACTTCCTCAGTCTTCTCATCCTCCTGACTTGACCTAACCACAACCTCAGTGATTGACAACTGTGTCTCATCATCATCCACCTCGTGAACGAATGATTGCTGTTCACCACCGTCATCTTCTGGAAAACCAAGTACTGGTGATGAAAAGAGGTGATGTGAATTTCCGAGTGTGAGATCACTTGTTTGGCCAGACTTGACATGGTGGGAGGAAAAAGCATCAGAGTGAGGATTCGGTTGACCAGACTATTGGCTACAGAGACTGGACTTAGTGGAAGAGAGGGTGGTGCTTAATCGACTGGAAGCATTATCTTCAGCAATCCAACCGACCACCTGTTCGCACTGGTCCGACTTGGACAGTGTTGTCCTGCGCCGCCTAGCTAAGTTGGACATGAAGCTGGGTAAGGTGGATTTTTTAGTTTTTACTGGCTCACTGGCAGCAGGCACAGTTTCATTGTGCCCAGGGCCACGGCCTCTGCTTGCACCATCAACATCACGCCCACTTCCCCATCCCTTTGTGCTTGCCTTCTTCATATTTATGGTTTTGTCTGTAGATGTGTCGCAGTTTATTTTACTGTCTGCTAAAGACACAGTTTTCTGATGCTGGACAGTATTGGTTACAGAACACCACAGATTTTGAACACTACACTATGCCCAGATTAATGAAAGTTGAAATATACACAGTGTTTTCAGATTCAGGTCAGTAAGGGATACAAAAACCCACAGAATATTCAAATAGCGAATTTTAATCCCAAATATCGCAACTTTGAGAATTAGCGAATATTTTGAATATAGTGAGATATATTCGTAAAAACTAATATTCGTCTATTTTTTTTCATCTCAACCCATTAACTTACCTGGGCTTATGCTCTTTGATCAAACTGTATACCAATGCCTCTTATGCACAGCATACAATGTATTACAAATTGGGCGGATACGCCACGTAATTATGCTGATACAGTCATTACATCAAAAGCATAGTGTTGTAGGATGTGCGATCCAGATTCACTCTCTAGTATATATCCCAAATTACTTATTCGCTTTTTTCTTTTTCTGGTATCAGCACTCCTCCCCATTTGGACTAGGTGTTTTTAATTAGCCTTAGCTGCAAGGGGTTTATAAACTCCCACTATCTCTCAGATGCATTTCCTGAGGGTCGTGACTGGGTGAGCTCTTTGCACTCGTTCACATGGTGCAGTACTGCGTGTCTGCCATTGCTGCCTCAGTGCTGTGCTGGCGGGGCTGTGGGTCCCAGAGCCAAGGAGGCTTTGCTGCACAGTGGGGTTTCTGTGTGGCTCCTGGGTCCCGCTGTCTGCTGCTGGTGCGGTGCTGAGGCGCTGGTGGTCGCCGCGCATGTCTGCGCCATTTATAGATTAGAGTAGTTTCCCACTTGCAGAGGCATCCTTGTCGTGGAAAGTGGGCTTATGCTCTTTGATCAAACTGTATACCAATGCCTCTTATGCACAGCATACAATGTATTACAAATTGGGTGGATACACCACGTAATTATGCTGATACAGTCATTACATCAAAAGCATAGTGTTGTAGGATGTGCGATCCAGATTCACTCTCTAGTATATATACCATTACCTGCCTGCTTCTTGCTTGTGGGCCAATGTTAGAAGACTGCAATATTTATAGACTGCATTATTTAATATGGTTTATGTTATGCGAAAAATGGATAATTAAATATGCGCATTAATCGAATCTCGTAAGGGCGTTAAGCAACTTTCCTATTGGGTTGGTTCGGTAGAATTGTAAAATATGTAGAATATAGTGCTATATTCATAAGTTATGAATATTGCGCTATATTCTACATATTCGACAATACTACCAAGCCAAGCCAACCCAACAGTTGCTTAATGCCCTTACGCAATTCGATTAACGCGCATATTTAATTGAAGATTTTTCGCATAACATAAACTATATTAAATAATGAAGAAAATTCTAAATCAGTAATGACTCATTACTGACTTGTGGGTCAATTCAATTTGAGAATATTTCTCATTTTTTTCCATCTGAAATCATGATTCCTCCCTGCTTAATTTGCTTTTGGGCCAATTGGGTTCACATTAAATTGGAAAAAACTGATGAATATTCTAAAAAAGAATACATATTCGTGTTTTAGAATATTTGCATTACGTGAATATTACATTGCCAATTTTTCGCAATCAATAGAATAATCTCGAATACGAATATTCGCAAATTAATTACGAATATTCTAACAAATATTTGCGAAATATCGCAAATTTGAATATTGCCCCTGCCACTCATCACTACTTGGTAGACCTTAGTTATGACCTTATGTGCTGGCAATTTACATTTTTGCAGACCTATCCTATATTTACCATCAAACAATGCCAATTTGGATGGTATAATACTAGTGTTAAATATTTCAGTGTGGAATTTTCCAAATTTGCAATTTCATGTTTTTTGTTTCTCTATATTCAAAATTTCTCTCCTCTATTTTTGAATTTGCTGTTGCTCCCAACCATCACTGAAAGTTAAATGTTGCTTACAACATACAAAAATTTGGGTACCTCAGTATCCCTCAGTGTACCTTATAGCACAATTTGTAGTTCCTTTGTTAGTGGTTTGGAAACAACAAGTAGGGAAAAAAGTGAGACTTTAGGCTGAAAAACAAGCCATTATTTGATTATTGTGATACTATGGTACTATTGTTCTCACAAACAGTGCGGCAACTCAGGGCTATAATAAACGATCTCCCCACGAAATATCTGTTATCTGCTCCTGAGGAATGAAATAAAGAGCAACAGGAGCAGCCAGGATACTTTTTTTTTTATTAAACTGATTTGGACATGATGTATTTGGAAATAAACACTTTTGGGGAAAAATGGTTTACACTGGTTAAAATAGCTAGTAGCATTTTGGGTTTATAATAACTGTTCTACATTTCTCATGCTAATTTAAATAGCTTTTATTTATATTTTTTGTTCAAAGTACTTGATTTGTTACAGATTCAATACCATTTATTGATAATGTAGATATTTAATGCAGGCTCTTCTAAATATACAGCTTTAGGAGGAAAAAATAGAAATATTACCCAGTTTGTTTTAACGGAGTCATCTTTCAACTCTTACTTCTGAATCTTCAGTAATTTTGTCCAAAATCAATGTATTTAAATTAAAACAATTTCCAAAAGATAATATTGATAGATTTTACAGAAGAATTTGTATCATTAAATGAGCTATGTGTCAATTATAAAACTGCCAAGAGTCTGTTTTACTTTACAAAGAGGCTTACTCATTGATATGCATTCATAACTGCAACATTTCTTAGCATATATATTAATCAACGTCAGTTACTCTTGAAAAAATCCATCAGTGTATATCATGAATCATTGTGATCACACTTTTATTCAAATAGCCCGGGGCTAGTAAAGAAAAGAAATTAAAATAAAAATGTGTAGAATGTCAAACGAATCAATTCTAACTTATTTGCGTATACCGAAACATTATTCTTACAATCCTCGGGCTATTACAGATTTATTCTTTCAAAGTGGCGTTTAAGCAATTAAAAATCAATTGTTCAAGACAAAAAATACAGGGTTTTGCCACATGGCTAAACATATTAAATCTTATGATTATTGCTTTATACTTAAAGTGGTTGTTTCACTTCATCAAGTGGCATTTATCATGTAGAGAAAGTTAATACAAGGCAGTTACTAATGTATTGTGATTGTCCATATTGCCTCCTTGGCTGGCTTGATTCATTTTTCCATCACATTGTACACTGCATGTTTCCATGGTTACAATCCATCAGTGGTGCTTGTGTTTGCTAGTGATGAGCGGCAGGTGCCATATTCGATTTCGACGAAATTCGCGAATATTCGAATGAATATTCGTTTCATATTCGTCGAAATCGAATATTCGTCATTATTCTAGTTACCGCGATTAATATGCGATTTAAATAATCGTGTATTGCGATTTTAACTTAAGGCTACTTTCCTATTGGTTTCATATCTAGAATTATAGCGAAGATGACGGATATGACGAATGTATTCGTCAATTCCTCAAAACGAAGATAACGAAGTATTCTACATCTTCGTTTTAGCAACCTATTCGTCAACTTCGCTAATTCTAGCAATCAAATAGGAAGGTTGACTATAGAGACAACTGTGTTTAATTACGCTATGCGTTATTTATATATTTTTTTAATAAATAGAATAATTATAATAATTATATCAAGTAATATAATTATTCTATTAAAAAAAAAATCGCATAGCGAATTTAACACAGCTGTCTCTATAGTCAACCTTCCTATTTGATTGCTAGAATTAGCGAGGTTGACGAATAGGTTGCTAAAACGAAGATGTAGAATACTTCGTTATCTTCGTTTTGAGGAATATGACGAATACATTCGTCATATTCACTATTCGCTAATTCTACCAAGCCAACCATAAAGTTCCTTGCTCATGGAGCGTCCCCATCACCATGGGAACATCCTCATATACTAAAATGTACTGTCGGATTTGAGGAATTACGTTGAAATCGCAATGCGATTAATTCAAGTTATATTAATCGCATTGCGATTTCAACTTAGAGCTGGGTTTATAATGGGTCAGCTTGCTAGAATGAGCGAAGTTAACGATTCAATGAACGAAGTTAACGAATATGGAATATAGCAGCACTGCTAAGTTGAATTCGCAATGCGATTAATTTAACTTGAAGTAATCGCATTGCGATTTCAACTTAGCACTGCTATCTTACATAGGCTAGAATTAACGAATATGGAATATAGCAGTGGCACTAGCAGTGCTAAGTTGAAATCGCAATGCGATTACTTTAAGTTAAATTAATCGCATTGCGAATTCAACTTAGCACTGCTGCTATATTCCATATTCGTTAACTTTGTTCATTCTAGCAAGCTGACCCATTATAAACCCAGCTCTAAGTTGAAATCGCAATGCGATTAATATAACTTGAATTAATCGCATTGCGATTTCAACGTAATTCCTCAAATCCGACAGTACATTTTAGTATATGAGGATGTTCCCATGGTGATGGGGTGGCCTCTGGGCGGGTGGCCTGTGGGCGGGTGGCTGGGTATTTGCGCTTTTGTTCAAAGGCCTGGGGTATGGACATCTGTACACTGCGCTGGGACACAGAAGTGGATGTGCTAGCTTATGGTGCTTGCAAAGATCCAGGTGCAAGGAGGGAGGCATCCGGGCCTGCATCTTTGACAGGTGATTGGCCAGCACATAACACAGGGGAAGAGGAGGCAGTGGTGTGACCCGCAGACACTGATTGTGGATCCAGGCATTCAGCCCACCAATTAGGGTGCTTTGATGCCATGTGGCAGATCATGCTGGAGGTGGTGAGGTTGCTAGTGTTCACTTTCCAAAATAACAGAAAATAATGCACTATAAAAATAGATGCAAGACATATGGACTAAGCACTCACTCTTGACACTTGGTCAATACATTTTGATCAAAATTCAACTAAGCCCACCTACCGGCAACAAGGTGGTCTCAGTTCAGGCGGGTTCCTATGCTAACCTATTCATGCCGTAGCGCATTTTTCAGGAGCACAGTCCCCGCACATATGGTTGTTACCTCCATGTGCATCAGCAACCGGTGGGAGGAGAGACACACTCACATATATGTACCTCCTTAATCAAGGTCACCTATTAGATAGGTGGGGCAAAAGTGCACATGAATATCACTCACAGTATAGGAGCGTATTCACACATGAAGATGCTTCTCCTTCAAAACAAATTAAACAAACCACAGAAAAAACTATATATAAACCATCCTGCACGATATGGTATTAAATGTGCGGATGTGTATGTCTACATTTACAAAATAACAGAAAATAATGCACTATAAAAATAGATGCAAGACATATGGGCTAAGCCCTCACTCTTGATAAAAACACTTGGTCAATACATTTTGATCAAAATACATCTAAGCCCACCTACCAGCGACAAGGTGTTCACTTTCCCCCCAAAAGCGCCAGACTGCGGAACACCTACCCCTTGGGTAGGGAGATTGCTGCAAGGGGTTACTCCGGGGAACAGTTGCCGGCCTGTTTGGTGTGGCCCACCTTCTCCCTTTTGCCACCCCACTGCCTCTTCCAGCTTGTTGCAGTGCTACGGATCCCTCCCCTTCTGTACTGCTGTCCTCGCTTCGGCTTGCCATCTTCTTTGGTTGGGTCAGTGATTTCATCGTCCACCATCTCCTCTTCCACTTCCTCAGTCTGTTCATCCTCCTGCATTGTGAACCTAACAAGAACCTCATTTATTGACAGCTATGTCTCATCCTCATCATGAACCTCTTGAGACACTAATTGCGGTTGACTTATTGGCAACTGTGTCTCATGATCATCATCCACCTTGTGAAACACTAATTGCCGTTCACCACCGTCATCTCTTTCTGACTGTGGATGTGAAAGAGTTTGGGAATCACTGCACAAGATCTCCACATGTCCATCTTCAAGCGGGCTTTACGAGAGGGCCAAATCAAATCAAGAGCTCCTCGGAAAATCCGAGGGTGGGATCACTTGTTTGCCAAGACTCTCCATGGTGGGAGGAAGGACGATCAGGGTGGTGGTTCTGTTGACCAGACTCTTGGCTTCAGAGATTGGACTTTGTGAAAGACAGGGTGGAGCTTAACCGACTGAAAGCATTATCTGCTGCAATCCAACCGACCACCTGGTCGCACTGGTGTGACTGCGCTGCCCTGCAAACTGGGACATGAAGCTAGGTATCGTGGATGAGTGTGTTTCTTGTGCTCTGGCAGCAGGCATAGTTTCACCGCGCCCAGGGCCACGGCCTTTGCGTGCACCATTAGCAGCACGGCCACTTCCCTGTCCCTTACGGCTCGCCTTGTCTCAGTATGTCACTGTAACGCACCAAATTGATCAGTAGGATCTCAACTGCGGTGTCCTTTGACATCCACTTTTGGCACACTGATTGAGTGTTGGTGGTGTCTTTGCGGCTGCTCAGTGTGTACCCCAGGCGACTCTCTCAGTCTTAAGCGGAGAGTATGGGGTTAACAAAATCATGTACCGCGTACTAAAGATAGAGTGTAAAACTAATAGTGAGGAAAGTTCATTTTAGGAATGAGAGTTCAGATTAAAGTTCAAGTGAATAACAGCTCTTGGCAACGTTCAGGAATCCCAGGCCTGCAGTACTAATAACCACCAGCGCGAGTCCCTTCCTTTCAGTGAGCAATGTCAGTGAAACAAAATGACAGGCTTGATACTTGCTGTTGGAAGTCATGCAGGGATCCTGCAGTGGTGGAGCCGGGTAAGGTAGGTGAGGGTTTCTCCTGGAGGTTCAGAGTTGCAGGTAGTTAGGATCTTGAGTCCTCGTGGTGAATGGAGCAGGCAGGGTGCGCACTCCATTAGTGGAACCCCTGTGCAGCACCTGGCTCCTATTTATTGACCAAGTGTGGGTGGGCGGAGCCACCTTAGACGGCCCAGCGGCCACTGCTTCCAGCCTGGGAGGCAAACAGTGATCGTTGTCATGGTTACACAGGGCATGATCCAGGCTGGAGCGCAAACCACCGTATCCTTACAGTACCCCCTTTAAGGGGACCCTCTCCGGGTACCCCAGTAGGGGAGGGTCGGTCGGAAATCTCCTGTGAAACAACCTTTGGAGTCTGGGTGCATGGACGTCTCGCACATCTTCCCAAGAGTCATCCTGAGACCCGTAACCCTTCCATCTAACGAGGTACTGGATCCTCCCCGTCTTCTTCTGGAGTCGAGAAGCTGCTCAACCTCAAATTCCTCCTCACCTCGGACATTTATCGGGGGGTTGAGGAACCCGTGAGGGGAACGGGCTAGGTCTAAACGGTTTTAGCAACGATACATGGAATGTGGGATGTACCTGTAGTCGAGGAGGAAGGGTAAGTCTCACCGTGTTGGGGTTGATAATTCTTTCTATCAGAAAAGGACCCAAAAATTGCCTACCCAGTTTCTTAGCAGGTACCCCCAACCGAAGGTTTCTGTTGACAGCCATACCGAGTCTACAACCTGATAAGGAGGATTTTCTCTTCTGTGACGATCGTAGTAGATCTTCTGCCTTTCCTTTGCCCGTTGGAGGTTGTCTTTCAGCATCCTGAGGGTTGTTTGCAAGGTAGTTACAAAATCATCTGTGGCAGGAACGTTTGTAGGAAGGTTGATTTCAGGGAGAGACCTAGGGTGGAATCCATAATTAGCAAAGAATGGACTATGTAAAGTGGAGGAATTCACAGAATTGTTGTAGCGAGTCGGCAAGAGGGAGTAGGCTTTCCCAGTCATCTTGAAGGAATGAGCAGTGACATCTGAGAAATTGTTCCAGACATTGGTTCACCCTTTCCGTCTGCCCGTTAGTTTGGGGGTGGTAGGCGGTAGACATTCTATGGTCGATTTGGAGTCTAAGACAGAGTGCTCTCAGAATTTGGATACAAATTGTGAACCCCTGTCTGATATAACTTGGCTAGGGATTCCATGTAGTTTTATGACATTGGACAGAAAGGCCTCGGCAGTTTCACTGGAGGAAGGTAATTTTTTGAGGGCGATGAAGTGTGCCATCTTAGTTAGTAGGTCTACCATGATGGTGTTGTTTCCTCTGGAGCGGGGGAGTTCTACAATGAAGTCCATTGAAACCCATTCCCAGGGTCTGTTAGGGATAGGAAGACTCATAAGAAGGCCATATGGTCGATTTCTATCACTTTTGCATGAGGCACATGTCTCGCACGTGGAAACATATTGCTTAATTTCTTTGGTCATTTTTGGCCACCAGAAGTTCCTGCGTATCAGGTTTATGGTTTTGGCAATGCCAGGGTGTCCCGCGAGGGATGAGTCATGGCAGAGTTTGATTACCTGGGTGGTGAGAGGAGTTGGTATGTGCAGTAGGTTGTTTTTGTAGAGGAAACCCCGTTGGTCTTTCAGAAGTCCCGGGGGGATGTTAGCACAGTCAATTTTCAGAGCATCCTTAAGCTGGGTTTCCAATTCGATGGTGGCGAAGATAATTTTGTTAGGTGGTATAATGCATGTGGGGGCTGTGACTGCGGCGCGGCATTCAGCCAGACGTGATAAGGCATCAGCCTTCCCATTTTTGAGCCTGGTCGGTAAGTAATTTGAAAGTCAAATCTGTCAAAAAAACTCCACCGTACCTGACGTGCTGACAGTGTTTTACTGGTTTTCAGGTATTGTAAATTACGGTGATCCGTGTATATTGTGATGGGGTGTGTTGAACCCTCAAATAGGTGCCTCCAGTTCTCTAGGGAACATTTTATGGCAAGAAGTTCCTTTTCCCCTATGGAGTAGTTGATTTCAGCGGTGTTTAGAGTCTGGGAGTAGAACCCGACAGGATGTAATGGGGATGAGAAGGAGCTCCGCTGGGACAGAACAGCTCCTATGGCTGCCTGTGATGCATCTACTTCCAGCACAAAGTGATAGTTTGGATTCGGAATGGTCAGAATTGGTGCTGAAGTGAATTTGTCTATAAGTAATTTAAAAGCTGATTGGGCCTCCATGGACCAAACAAATTTCGTGTTGACACTAGTTAATCTGGTTAGGGGTCTGATGGTAGCGGAGAAGTCTTTGATGAATTTCCTGTAGAAGTTCGAGAACCCTATGAAACGCTGGAGGGCTTTCCTGGTGTCCGGAATCGGCCAGTTTTGGATGCAAGTGATCTTTGACTGATCCATCTGAATTCCCTTGGGTGAGATTATATAACCAAGGAACGGAAGGGTAGTAGTCTCGAATATACACTTTTCTGGTTTGACATATAAGTGATGGACGCTTAATCGCGCAAGTACCCAACGGACGTGTTTCCTGTGATCTTGTAGGTTATCGGAGTAGACCAATATATCATCTAGATAGATGACAACACATACATCTAGTAGATCCCTAAATATGTCGTTGATAAAGTTTTGGAAAGTGGCAGGGGCATTGCACAAGCCGAAAGGCATTACCATGTACTCAAAGAGTCCATACCGGGTGCAGAAAGCAGTTTTCCATTCATCCCCGGTTCTAATCCTAATCAAGTTGTATGCGCCTCTCAAGTCCAGTTTAGTGTAGATAGTTGATGTTTGAAGTCTTTCAATAAGCTCGGATATTAGCGGCAGGGGGTACCGGTTTTTGATTGTTATTTTATTTAATGCTCTGTAATCAATGATGGGTCTGAGGCTCAAGTCTTTGTTCCTTACGAAGAACATACCCGCGGCTGCAGGGGAGGTTGAAGGCCGAATGAATCCCTTCCTTATGTTCTCTTCGAGATACTGTTTGAGGTGGGTAAATTCTTCCTGTGGGTATTTTACTGCCCGGCAGCAGGTCTATGGGGCAATCGTAGGGTCTATGGGGCGGTAGGGATTCCGCCATCTTTGCACTAAATACCTCCGAGAACTCTGAGTATTGGGTAGGGACCTGGTTCACCCCTACATGCATGAGCGTTTTAATAGGGAAGCAGGTCTCCCTGCAATAACGTGAGGTAAACCCAATTCTCCCCTGTTCCCATAGGAGAACTGGTTGATGTAACCGGAGCCATGGCAAGCCTAAAATGATGGGGAACGAAGGGGAGTGTATGACATCAAAGGATAAAAATTCTGTGTGGCTATTTTCGCTTGTCACCAAAAGGGGTTGAGTCTGGCTATGGATAGGTCTAGAGGTTGTACCATCAATAAAACTCACGGATATCGATACATTTTTCCTTGTATGGGGAATTTTATTTCTCTCTACTAGATGCTTATCGATAAAATTCCCCGAAGCTCCCGTGTCCACCATTGCATCCACGATAGTTCGGTTTGGTCCCACTGTAAGGTGAGAGACGTATAAATGTAACCACTTGTGTTGTTATTTTTTCTGCCTAAGTTACAGAACGTCATCATTTTACCTTCATGTTTCTTTCTTATGGCAGGACATCCATCAACCGAATGGTCAGCCGACGCACAGTATAAGCAGAGGTTGAGGTTCCGTCTCCGGGTCTTCTCTCTCTCAGTCAGAGGACCACGAATTGCCCCAATCTCCATCATCTCTGCTACAGGATCTGGGCTGGTCTGTCTCGGGGTGGGTGTAAACCCTGAGACTCTCTCAACCCTGTGTTCCCTTAAGCGTCTGTCAATGGTGGTGACCTTCTGCATCATGGCGTTGAGTGTATGTGGCAGCTCTCCGCGGGCTAACTCATCTTTCAGGGCCTCAGATAGACCGAGACGGAACTGATTTCTAAGAGTGAGATCATTCCATTCCGTCTCACGGGCCCAACGAGTGTATTCCGCAATAAAGTCCTCTACAGGTCGTCTCCCTTGCGTTAGGGTGCGAATGGCGGTCTCCGCAGTCAGCTGCTTGTTGTGGTCCTCGTAAAGGAGGGCCATTGTTTCAAGAAATTGTGGAAAGGAATTCAAGACCGGGTCTTCCTTTTCTAAATAGGTGTTAGCCCATGCTCTGGGCTCCCCCCTGAGGTACGAGATCTTGGTGAGTACTTTGGTTCTATCGGTAGGATAGGTCCGGGGGCGTAACTGAAACATCAGTTTGCACGCATTCAGGAATTCGCGGAACTGCTTCCGGTCTCCTGAGAAAAGTTCAGGTGGACTGACCTTGGGTTCCGGTCCATCGTGGGGGTGTCCTGTGCGCGACGTGACGAGATCTCGCAACGTCTGATTTTCCAAATTGATCAGTAGGATCTCAACTGCGGTGTCCTTTGACATCCACTTTTGGCACACTGATTGAGTGTTGGTGGTGTCTTTGCGGCTGCTCAGTGTGTACCCCAGGGGCTCTCTCAGTCTTAAGCGGAGAGTATGGGGTTAACAAAATCATGTACCGCGTACTAAAGATAGAGTGTAAAACTAATAGTGAGGAAAGTTCATTTTAGGAATGAGAGTTCAGATTAAAGTTCAAGTGAATAACAGCTCTTGGCAACGTTCAGGAATCCCAGGCCTGCAGTACTAATAACCACCAGCGCGAGTCCCTTCCTTTCAGTGAGCAATGTCAGTGAAACAAAATGACAGGCTTGATACTTGCTGTTGGAAGTCATGCAGGGATCCTGCAGTGGTGGAGCCGGGTAAGGTAGGTGAGGGTTTCTCCTGGAGGTTCAGAGTTGCAGGTAGTTAGGATCTTGAGTCCTCGTGGTGAATGGAGCAGGCAGGGTGCGCACTCCATTAGTGGAACCCCCTGTGCAGCACCTGGCTCCTATTTATTGACCAAGTGTGGGTGGGCGGAGCCACCTTAGACGGCCCAGCGGCCACTGCTTCCAGCCTGGGAGGCAAACAGCGATCGTTGTCATGGTTACACAGGGCATGATCCAGGCTGGAGCGCAAACCACCGTATCCTTACAGTCACACGTACAGTAGCCCAGGTTTTGTAAGTGTATGTGCAAAAAAATTATACTGAATGTCACTGATATTTATGATGTGCAAACGTTATACTGGACATGTAGTGCAACAAATCTGTTTTCTTGAACTTAACCCATTCACGACCACTCAGTGTAAATTTACATTGGTGGCCGGGCATTTAAAAATAATGTTTGTGAGTGAGTAGAGTGTGTGCTATAGCCTCCAGGTGCCTGAGTGAATAAAATTGCTGCACTGTCAGTCTGACTGCTGGTATACTCATGTTGTATCTGTGGGACTACAAGTCCCAGCTAGTGATGAGCGGCAGGGGCGATATTCGAATTTGCGATATTTCGCGAATATTTGGGCGAATATTCGCCATATATTCTAAAATTCGCAAATTCGTAATCTCCAGACATTATTTTCTTGTTTGCGAAAATTCTCATAGAAAATGTGCACAAATTCGCATAAAAATTTGCATAAATTAGCATAAATTTCGCATAAACTGGCATTTAAAAGATACCCTTTAAATGCCAGTTTATGCAAATTTTTATGCTTATTTATGCAAATGTTTATGCTAATATATGCGAATGTTTTATGTGCCTTTTCACAAACAAGAAAATAATTACATTATTTTCTTGCTTGCGGAAATTTGCATATAAAAATTTTGCATAAAACCAATATTTGCAATTGCGAATATATTTTGCAATATTCTAAGTATTCGCAAATTCTCGAAGTGCTGATATTCGAGATTAAAATTCGCAATTCGAAAATTCGTGATCAACACTAGTCCCAGCTATACTGCACAATAACAATGCTGACACACACAGGATTCTTATCCTACCTGATCATATACAATGCTCTGCAGACACTTCCTCCCAACCAGCAGAAGAGTACAGAGGAGAGAACTCCTCCAGTCTTTGTCAGCTTTGTGTTTGCAGGGTGAGAAGGGAGGGAAGATCCTGTGCACAGCATTTGTCTCTTCAGTGCCTAGAGAAGAGGAAACCCTGCAGCTGCTCAATACCTGAGGCAGAGCCTCTAACATTTAGTCTGTGCTGCTTTTGGTAAAAGGTGTTAAACTTTTCTTAGAATCCATTGGGAGGGGAGACACAGGGCAGATAGCTCAGCCGATGAATCGGGCAGTGCAGGGAGCGTGACTTGCTGATTCAACCAGCACAGCCTATAGTGACATTCCACAGAAGCAAAACTGCTCTCATCTACTCCCTCAGCCCTGTGCATGGAACTTTATCACAGCAAGGAAAGAAGCTGACATCACAAGTCATGTGACACTCAGCTAACTAAGAGAACAAGGCCACTGTAGATGAAGGAAGTAAATTGAAAATTAGTTTGGTTAGATACAAAATTTACAAAGAACAAAAAAATAACTTTGACAACCCCTTTGATGCAGTATCTGTATCACTAACAGATTTAAGCCTAATGCCTTTTGTGTATTCAAATATGCAGATTCAGAAAAAAAAAACTTTCTGTAAACACAATTTGTCAAGCTACTATGACTTTTTTCCCTCACACCACACCAACACTTGAACTGTATAGAGATGCCCTAGTATTTCAGGTGTTTTCACTCAGTGATTTAAAAAGGTACCCACTGGATTGTAAAACATGTGTTGTACACCTATATTGCAATTTTTGCACCCCACACCAACACTTGAAATGTCTGGAGATGCCTGTCACAGATTTCGGTCAACTATTTCCAGTGTTGTTACTCAGAGTTTTGGTACTCTTTGGCTTGTAAAACACCGGCTGCACACTTGTATTATGGTAAATATCCCCCACACCAACAATTGAACTTTGCAGGGAAGGCGGTTTGATTTCTGTGTACAGTGCAATTTATGTTCTATGTTGCTTATAGAAAATAGGAGTTATTGATTCTGCTACAATGCAACATGTTTAAAAACAATGCAGATATGATGCTCTGAAAAAAATAACAATTGCTCAGCAGCAGCAGATGGCGTTTTTGCCAAAAAATGCTTCTGCTATAATGCATCACATTAAGCAAGGACAGATATGATTTACTGAAAAAAAAAAAGTCTAATAATTGCTCGGCAGTTAGAACTGTAACATAATGACACAATGCTAATTGTACTAAGAATAAACGGGCAATAAGCATATAGAAGCTTCAGGTTTGGAAAAAAAACTATGTTCTCGTTGGCTGCTTTTAAGGTTTTTCTGCAACTCTAGCTATATTATAAGGCAATAACTACAACTAGAAGGCACTACCTGTGCCAGGCACACCCAGCCTCAGCTCCTTTATCGCTGGCAATTATTATTTGTTCTAGTTTTTTCCCTTCATTGTCCTTGACACACTAGAATGGAAGCTTGATTGTAAATGTACACTGTTTCTAAGATGATTTTCTGCCACTCATCCACCTTCACTCCCAGCCCAACACAACAAGACATTCTAGTTGTTCTGCAAGGGAACCTCCCTGCCTGCTGCACCACTCAGTGGCTCTTCCAGGCTGTCTGTCAGTCTGTGAGCCAAGAAGGTCAAGTCCACCCCCCCTCCCCCCCCCCCCACACACACACGCATACACTTCCTATTAGGGCCATATGCATACTGTTTTAGTGGAATTATCTAACGCGATCTTGAAAAGTTTCAGGTTAATCTTGTGGACTAATTGGCCATTCTTAATAAACCTATTGCAAAAAAATGCTGTTGATCTAGTATACCTAACATATTGACCTACCTTTCAGTTGGTGTATATTGTACTGAACTCTTTCCAATTGCTAATTTTCTTAAAATATTGCAAATATTCTTTAAATATATAGGCATATATGTTGCTGTCATATTATTAATGCTGTTTTGGTGTTAAAGAGCTTGAAAGGGGTTGGGTATAGTACTAAGAGTTCTCTGAGTGTCACAGACAATTTTTAAAGACAATTGGGGCACTTTATTTTCATATTACATTTTTTTTCTTGGGCATTGTACCCAAAAAGAATTTCAAAAATTTGCTTATGTCTCCTCTTATGCATACATTTTATAAAAAAAATAAAAATAAATAAATAAATAAGACATTTCCTTCCAAGGAAAACATGTATTTATTATCTAAACTGCGGCTTAATTGTAAGAAAATGCCTGGGGGGTTTTATTTTCTTCTATGTGGCTTAGCTACTAGGGCTAGGGCTTAGTTACTTACATTTTATAAAACATTATTGGATTACAGAGTTTTAATTACAATTCTAGTCAGGAAATTTCATTAGGATGCAGATAGGTTATATTTTCTATTAACAAAGAAGCAGGGGGTCCAAATGTTACTGTGAGGAATAGAATTTCTTCAGTTAATACCCATTGCTTTGACTTGATCCTGCTGGCAAGGGAGGAGGTTGCCATATGCCCTGGGAAGTGAGTTTACTCGGCTGATGTTCAATATGTTACATACGATGGTGTTTGAAAGTTTGTAAACCCTCCAGAATTTTCTATACTTTTGCATAAGTTTGACATTAAAGTAAGGCCTCATGCACATGGCCGTTGCCCGGCCATGGCCGTATTGCGGCCCATAAACAGCGGGTCCGCAATATGTGGCCACCAGCCGTGTGCTCCCCGGAATGGAGGCACTAAAAAGTGCTTCTGTGGTGTTTCTGTCCATGCCTCTGCACCGCAAAAATATAGAACATATTCTATTATTTTATGGTGCGGACAGATCACGGACCCATTCAAGTTGAATGGGTCTTAATCCATCCCAGCCACCACGCGGATGTTGTCCATGCATTGAGGAAAGCAAATTGTGGTCCCTAATGCACGGAAAGGCTGCAAAACGGGTGTGTGCATGAGGCCTAAATCAGAGTTTCACACAATTCCTTAAATATAGATAAATGTAGAGAACCAAGTCAAACAAATGTCGAAAATATTACACTTGGTCATTTATATATTGCAGAAAATTACCCAATATCACATGTCTGTAAGTGGCAACAGTATGTAAACCTTAAAGATTAGCAGATAATTTGATGGTCAAACTAGAATCAGTTTTTTTTTCATTCAATGGGATAAAAATCAAGTGTGGGTTGGCAAGCTATTTTATATAAAGAACAGAGATCTATCAAACTCCTATATTCACAACAAATATATGTGGAAGTGTGTCAGGGCATGAAAAAATTAGTTTTCTGTGGTCTTCAGAAAATGTTGTTGAAACTTCTCAGAATGGAATCTCTTCTGGTATCTTTCCCTCCTTTTTCAAATACTCTATCATTACTCTATTAATAAATAAAAAAACATATCTCGACTAGAGTTGAGCGAACACCTGGATGTTTGGGTTCGAGAAGTTCGGTCGAGCTTCCCGAAAATGTTCGGGTTCGGGGTCCGAACTCGACCCGAACTTCATACCGAACCCAAAACCCATTAAAGTCAATGGGGACCCGAACTTTTGGGCACTAAAAAGGCTGTAAAATAGTCCAGGAAAGGGCTAGAAGGCTGCAAAAGGTAGCAAAATGTAGGTAAATGCCCTGCAAACAAATGTGGATAGGGAAATGTATTAAAATAACATAAAATAAATAACAATTAACCAATATCAATTGGAGAGAGGTCCCATAGCAGAGAATCAGGTTTTAAGTTGCCCACCAATGGAGAAGGTCACTTTCTGTTATTTCGGCCTCAGCACCCAGACAGAGGAGAGAGGTCCCACAGCAAGGAATAAGACGTCATATCACCCACAACTGGAGAAGGTCACTTTCAGTTATTTAGGCCCCAGCACCCAGACAGAGGAGAGAGGTCCCACAGCAAGGAATCATGCGTCATATCACCCACCACTGGAGAAGGCCACTTTCAGTTATTTAGGCCCCAGCACCCAGACAGAGGAGAGAGGTCCCACAGCAAGGAATAATGCGTCATAGCACCCACCACTGGAGAAGGCAACTTTGAGTTATTTAGGCCCCAGCACCCAGACAGAGGAGAGAGGTCCCACAGCAGAGAATCAGGTGTCATATCACCCACTACTGGAGAAGGCCACTTTGAGTCGTTTAGGCCCCAGCACCCAGACAGAGTAGAGAGGTCCCACAGCAAGGAATAAGGCGTCATATCACCCACCACTGGAGAAGGTCACTCTCAGTTATTTAGGCACCAGCACCCAGACAGAGGAGAGAGGTCCCACAGCATGGAATCATGCGTCATATCAACCACCACCGGAGAAGGCCACTCTGTTATTTCGGCCCAGCACCCAGACAGAGGAGAGAGGTCCCACAGCAAGGAATCATGCGTCATATCATCCACCACTGGAGAGGGCCACTTTCAGTTATTTAGGCCCCAGCACCCAGACCGAGGAGAGAGGTCCCACAGCAAGGAATCATGTGTCATATCACCCACCACTGGAGAAGGCCACTTTCAGTGTTTTCGGACCCAGCACCCAGACAGAGGAGAGAGGTCGCACAGCAAGGAATCATGCGTCATATCACCCACCACTGGAGAAGGCCACTTTCAGTTATTTCGGACCCAGCGCCCAGACAGAGGAGAGAGGTCCCACAGCAAGGAATCATGCGTCATATCACCCACCACTGGAGAAGGTCACTTTCAGTTATTTAGGCCCCAGCACCCAGACAGAGGAGAGAGGTCCCACAGCAAGGAATAAGGCGTCATAGCACCCACCACTGGAGAAGGCAACTTTGAGTTATTTAGGCCCCAGCACCCAGACAGAGGAGAGAGGTCCCACAGCAGAGAATCAGGTGTCATATCACCCACTACTGGAGAAGGCCACTTTGAGTTGTTTAGGCCCCAGCACCCAGACAGAGTAGAGAGGTCCCACAGCAAGGAATAAGGCGTCATATCACCCACCACTGGAGAAGGTCACTTTCAGTTATTTAGGCACCAGCATCCAGACAGAGGAGAGAGGTCCCACAGCAAGGAATCATGCGTCATATCATCCACCACTGGAGAGGGCCACTTTCAGTTATTTAGGCCCCAGCACCCAGACAGAGGAGAGAGGTCCCACAGCAAGGAATCATGTGTCATATCACCCACCACTGGAGAAGGCCACTTTCAGTGTTTTCGGACCCAGCACCCAGACAGAGGAGAGAGGTCGCACAGCAAGGAATCATGCGTCATATCACCCACCACTGGAGAAGGCCACTTTCAGTTATTTCGGACCCAGCGCCCAGACAGAGGAGAAAGGTCCCACAGCAAGGAATCATGCGTCATATCACCCACCAACGGAGAAGGCCACTTTCAGTTTTTTCGGCTCCACCACCCAGACAGAGAAGAGGTTCATTCAACTTTGGGTTGCACCGCAAGATCATGGTAAAGTTAAAAAAATGAGGATTCAATAAAGAAGTGCCCTGGAGTACAAGAATACATGGTTGAGGGGGAGGCAGTTATAAATGTCTATTCTGCACAAGGGAGGCACAGGTCCTGTGAGATCCATTCCTGGTTCATTTTTATGAATGTCAGCTTGTCCACGTTGGCTGTGGACAGGTGGCTGCGTTGGTCAGTAATGACGCCCCCTGCCATGCTGAATACAAGTTCAGACAAAACGCTGGCCGCTGGGCAGGAAAGCACCTCCAAGGCATAAAATGCTAACTCTGGCCACGTGGACAATTTGGAGACCCAGAAGTTGAATGGGGCCGAACCATCAGTCAGTACGTGGAGGGGTGTGCAGACGTACTGTTCAACCATGTTAGTGAAATGCTGCCTCCTGCTAACACGTTCCGTATCAGGTGGTGGTGCAGTTAGCTGTGGCGTGGAGACAAAACTTTTCCACATTTCTGCCATGCTAACCCTGCCCTCAGAGGAGCTGGCCGTGACACAGCTGCGTTGGCGACCTCTTGCTCCTCCTCTGCCTTCGCCATGGGCTTCCACCTGTTCCCCTGTGACATTTGGGAATGCTCTCAGGAGCGCCTCTACCAGCGTGCGCTTGTACTCGCGCATCTCCCTATCACGCTCCAGTGCAGGAAGTAAGGTGGGCACATTGTCTTTGTACCGGGGATTCAGCAGGGTGGCAACCCAGTAGTCCGCACACGTTAAAATGTGGGCAACTCTGCTGTCGTTGCGCAGGCACTGCAGCATGTAGTCGCTCATGTGTGCCAGGCTCCCCAGAGGTAAGGACAAGCTGTCCTTTGTGGGAGGATTATCGTCATTGTCCTCCGTATCCCCCCAGCCACGCAACAGTGATGGGCCTGAGCTGTGTCGGGTGCCACCCCGCTGTGAACCTGGTTCATGGTGTGGTGCCTGTCCCCCAAACATATAGTTTCAAAATGGCCTGCTGACGTTTACCCCGGGCTGTGCTGAAGTTGGTGGTGAAGGTGTGTGGCTGACTGGAGGAGCTGGTGGAAGCAGAGGAAGAGGATGCCGAGTAGAAGGAGGAGGCTACAGGAGGCAAAGAATGATGCCCTGCGATCCTTGGCGGCGGAAGGACATGCGCCAAGGAACTCTCCGCATGGGGCCCAGCCGCCACTACATTTACCCAGTGTGCAGTTAGGGAGATATAGCGTCCATGGCCGTGCTTACTGGTCCACGTATCTGTGGGCAGGTGGACCTTGCCACATATGATGTTGCTCAGTGCACACTTGATTTTATCGGATACTTGGTTGTCTTGGAGAAGTAGTGGCGGCTGGGAACAACATACTGTGGGACAGCCATGGCCATCAGCTGTTTGAACTGTCTGTGTCCACAAGCCTGAATGACAGCATTTCAAAGGCCGTTCATGCTTTGCATGTAGATGCCTTGTCATGCAGGTTGTGCTAAGGTTCAGAACGTTAATGCCTCACTTCAGGCTCTGATGGCACAGCGTGCAAACCACTTGGGTCTTGTTGTCAGCACATTGTTTAAAGAAGTGCCATGCCAGGTAACTCCTTGAAGCTGCCTTTGGGGTGCTCGGTCCCTGGTGGCGGTGGAGAGTAGCAGACGAACTCTCTTGGCGGTGGCTGTTCTGCTTTAGCCCCCTGCTCCATCTTTTGCTACGCTGTTGGCTCGGTCTCACCACTGCCTCTTCCTCTGAACTATGAAAGTCAGTGGCACGACCTTCATTCCATGTGGGGTCTAGGACCTCATCGTCCCCTGCATCGTCTTCCACACAGTCTTCCTCCCTGACCTCCTGTTCGGTCAGAACACTGCAGAAAGACGCAGCAGTTGGCACCTGTGTTTCGTCATCATCAGAGACGTGCGGACTCCGATGAGGTGGTATTCCCATGTCCTCAACATCAGGAAACATCAGTGGTTGTGCATCAGTGCATTCTATGTCTTCCACCACTGGGGAAGGGCTAGGTGGATTCCCTTGGGAAACCCTGCCAGCAAAGTCTTCAAACAGCATAAGAGACTGCTGCATAACTTGAGGCTCTGATATGCATGGTGGTGATGTGACAGACTGATGGGCTCGGTTTTCAGATGCCACCTGCGCTCATTCTGCAGAAGACTGGGTGTGAGATAATGTTGTGAACGTGCTGGATCCACTGTCGGCCACCCAATTGACTAGCGCCTGTACCTGCTCAGGCCTTACCATCCTTAGAACGGCATTGGGCCGCACCAAATATCGCTGTAAATTCTGGCGGGTACTGGAACCTGAGGTAGTTGGTTCACTAGGACGTGTGGCTGTGCCAGAATGGCCACGTCCTCTCCCAGCACCAGAGGGTCCACTAACACCACCACGACCGCGTCTGCGTCCTTTGCTAGATGTTTTTCTCATTGTTACCGTTCACCAAGCACCACAATAAGAAAAAAGATATTTGTCCCAATGTATTGATTTCAAATTCCGGCCTTTTTTTACAGTCACCTAACACTATCTGCCTATTTATCTATGTAGCATATTACACTAATCCAGGCACAGCAGTAACCACTGATTTAGGGGAATATATATTGTAGGGCTAGTATTTAGGCCCTGGATAAAAGGTATCCTTTTATGGACAGATTTACAATTGGAGATACACAGTAGCGTGTGAACAAATATGTAGGATTATGCCTTCAGCAATTGTATTTTAACACTTTGTGTAATATACCCTTTAACGGACAGAAATACAATGGGAGATGCACGGTAGCGTGTGAAGTTATTGAGGATGACCCACTCAGCACTTGAATATACACCTTGAGTGTAATATACCCATTTACGGACAGATTAACACTAGGCCTGCAACTGCTGGAACACGAGATTAAGGGTTTTGATATTTTGGCAATTGAATTTCACCCCAGAACAAAATATATGTTTTGCTGGACACTATTATACTTTGCCAGCCACTGCTGCGACACCAGATTCAAGGTTTTGCTATTTTGGCAATTGAATTTCAACCCAGAACAAAATTTATGTTTTGGCGGACACTATTATACTTTGCCAGCCAGTGCTGGGACACCAGATTCAGGGTATTGCTATTTTGGCAATTGACTTTCACCCCAGAACAAAATATACCCTGTTATGGACAGATTTAAACTAGGCCTGCAACTGCTGGAACACCAGATTCAGGGTATTGCTATTTTGGCAATTGAATTTCACCCCAGAACAAAATATATGTTTTGGCGGACACTATTATAGTTTGCCAGCCAGTGCTGGGACACCAGATTCAGGGTATTGCTATTTTGGCAATTGAATTTCACCCCAGAACAAAATATATGTTTTGACGGACACTATTATACTTTGCCAGCCACTGCTGGGACACCAGATTCAGGGTATTGCTATTTTGGCAATTGAATTTCACCCCAGAACAAAATATATGTTTTGGCGGACACTATTATACTTTGCCAGCCACTGCTGGGACACCAGATTCAGGGTATTGCTATTTTGGCAATTGAATTTCACCCCAGAACAAAATATACCCTGTTACGGACAGATTTAAATTAGGCCTGCAACTGCTGCTACACCAGATTCAGGGTATTGCTTTTTTGGCAATTTAATTTTACCCCAGAACAAAATATATGTTTTCCCAGACACTATTATACTTTGCTAGCCACTGCTGGAACACCAGATTCAGGGTTTTGCTATTTTGGCAATTGAATTTCACCCCAGAACAAAATATATGTTTTGACGGACACTATTATACTTTGCTAGTCACTGCTGGGACACCCGATTCAGGGTATTTCTATTTTGGCAATTGAATTTCACCCCAGAACAAAATATACCCTGCTACGGACAGATTTAAACTAGGCCTGCAACTGCTGGAACACCAGATTCAGGGTATTACTATTTTGGCAATTGAATTTCACCCCAGAACAAAATATATGTTTTGGCGGACACTATTATACTTTGCCAGCCACTGCTGGATCACCAGATTCAGGGTATTGCTATTTTGGCAATTGAATTTCACCCCAGAACAAAATATACCCTGTTACGGACAAATTTAAACTAGGCCTGCTACTGCTGGGACACTAGATTCAGAGTATTGCCATTTTGGCAATTGAATTTCACCACAGAACAAAATTTATGTTTTGTCGGTCTCTAGTATACTTTGCCAGCCACTGCTGGATCATTAGTTCAGGGTATTGCTATTTTAGCAATTGAATTTCACCCCAGAACAAAATATATGTTTTGCCGGTCACTATTATACTTTGCCAGCCACTGCTGGAACACCAGATACAGGGTATTGCTATTTTGGCAATTGAATTTCACCCAGAACAAAATATATGTTTTGACGGACACTATTATACTTTGCCAGCCACTGCTGGGACACCAGATTAAGGGTATTGCTATTTTGGCAATTGAATTTCACCCCAGAACAAAATATACCCTCTTACAGACAGATTTAAACTAGGCCTGCAACTGCTGGAACACCAGATTCAGGGCATTGCTATTTTGGCAATTGAATTTCACCACAGAAAATAATCTATCCTTTGCCAGACAGCAGATAGTATTACACTTGGCTAGCCAAAGCTGGAATACCAGATTTAGGGGATTGGTATTTTGGCAATTGTATTTAACCCCTTAATAAAATATAGAAATTGCTATCCTGAGTTTTTTGGGGTGACAATAAGTACAGCCAAGCCCCTGATATAGGATATACCAAAAAAATCCCAAGTATTGATGGATTGATGGACTTGGTGGCAGCTTGTTCTGGTGCATCAGAAGTCACAAAATGGCCACCGATCACCCCAGAAAAAAGTGACAGAAAAACGCTCTGTGCAGCCTAAAAACCAGTGAGCAATTAATTAGCAGAAGTTTAATCATTCACAGCTGTAGATTGATCACTTTATTAGGTGCTGTTGCTGACATTTCCCTGCCTAATCTCGCCCTCACAGAAGCTGTGTCCTCTCCCTACACTAATCAGAGCAGTGTGATGTGCGGCGCTATGTGACTCCAGCTTAAATAGAGGCTGGGTCACATGCTGCTCTTGGCCAATCACAGCCATGCCATTAGTAGGCATGGCTGTGATGGCTTCTTAGGGCCAGAAGTAAAACGCTAGCTGATTGGCTGTTGTGCAGCCCTTCAGAATGCGGGAAGAAATAGCCGAACAACGAACCCGAACCCAAACTTTTTTGAAAATGTTCGGGCCCGGGTCCGTGTCACAAACACCCCAAAATTTGATACGAACCCGAACTATGCTCGCACTGTTCGCTCAACACTAATCTCGACCCATCCTGCACAACTAACTACATACCAGTCTCCAATCTTTCCTTCATCTCTAAACTCCTGGAGCATCTGGTCTACTCTCGCCTCATCCGCTATCTCTCTGAGCACTCTCTCCTTGATCCACTACAAACATCTGTAGAATCCACCCCTTTTTTCATTATGGAAACAACACAAACTCTCATTGTTGCCCTGATCCATTCCCGATTCGATTACTGCAACTCACTATTAAATGGGCTCCTCCTCACCAGACTCTCCCCTCTCCATTCTATTCCTAAGGCAGCAGCCAGGGTTACCTATCTGTTCAACCACTACTCTGATACATCCTCCCTGTGCCAGTAATTGCACTGGCTACCCATACACAATTGAATCGAATTTAAACTGCTTGTCCTCACCCACAAAGCTCTCCACAGTGCTGCACCCCCTATATCTTTTCCCTCATCTCTGTCTACTAGTGATGAGCTGCATAGGCTATATTCGATTTCACAATATTTGACGAATATATGGGCAAATATTTGTCAAATATTTGCGAATTCGCTATATTTAATTAATAACATTCATTGCGATAATCACAATGTAAAAAGCGCATGTCCATGCGAGAAAGTCGAGTGGTACAGTTTTCAAACTAAGAAAGGAGGGATCAGTGAAGTGCCAATATTCGGATCGCAATTTGAAAATCGCCTTTACGATTATTCGCGCTCCACTCACTGTCAGTGAGTGGAGCGCAAATATTCGTAACGTGATTTTTTATTGTGATGCGATTATCGGCACTTCGCTGTGATGTGCATTGTGATGTGTACTGTGAAAAAAAACTAATATTCAAATATTGGCGAAATTGTGAAGTCCCGATATTCGCGATACCTGTGCACTCCGTTCAGTCGATGACTTACATGTAGCAGGAGTAATAGTCAAACTCTTAACTCAAATTTCTTAACTCATTGCGTTATCTTGAAGAAGAGCCATTTAAAAGTAATTGCTTAACGTGTTTAGTTGCATTTAGTTTAGATGACACATCCTATAAAGCATGATTGTTAAACCTACTACATCCGTACAACTGACTTCCACAATAATCCGAACCTCTCACTCCCAGCTCCAAGATTTCTCCTGAGCTGCATAGGTTCTCTAGAATACCCTACCCTAAGAAATCAGGCTAAATCACAACATACACAGTTTTAGGCGCTCCCTAAAAACACATCTTTTTAGGGCTGCCTATCAAATCCCCTGATGTAACTCCTCTCCACATAACCCATTTATCATTCACTGAACCTGATCCTCCACCAAACTCCTCCACTGCACCCAGAAGCACTTCATATTTTGGCTGCTAGATGGCTGAACCATTGTACAAAACAAGTATTTCTACCTTTTGTGTCGCCCCTATCTCCTCATAGTTTGTAAGCTCTTGTGAGCAGGGTCCTCATTCCTCTTGTAATTATTGACTTGTCTTTTGCTATGTTATTTGTTACTGTTTATAGGTGAACCCCTGAACTGTAAAGTGCTGTGGAATATGTTGGCACTATAGAAATAAAGATTATTATTATTATTATTATTATTATTATTATTATTATTATTATTATTATTGAAAAGGTTGCAAAACCATCTCTAAAGAGTTTGGACTTCAGCAATCGATAGTCAGACAGATTGTGTACAAACCTAGGAAATAAAAAAAAACATTACCCTCCCCAGGAGTGATCAACCAAAGATCTTGGCAAGAGCAAGGCGTGTAATAGTCCGGGAGGTCACAAAGTAACCCAAGTAAGGATAAGCAAATCAATTGTAAACTAATCATATTTGTTCCGAACTACGTAAAAATTTGTTTGCCAAACAAATCCAAAGTTTTTTCTGATTTGCTTTGGATTTATTGCGTTAAAACAATGCCCACTGTTCATGTTGGCAGTAGTGGCGTACCATCAATATAGGCAGGGTACGCCACTGCTATGGGGTCCACGGCACAGGGGGGCCCGGATGGCTCGGAAGGCCATGCCCCCTACAACTGCGCTCACTGCAGGCTGAGAGGCGGTCAGACCTCTCACTGACTGCGTGCTCCTTAGGATCCAGCCACGCTCCCTTGGCTCGTGCAACTGCTGCACCTGCACTGCATCACATACTGGGCTAATCCGCATTAGCAGTGTGCAAAGATCCTTCTGCTGATTGGCCCAGTGTATTGCTGGCAAGCAGCAGGCGCGCACCCAGCGTGGAAGAAGTTTAGAGTGAGTTGTGCTTCGCGCCCGCCTCGCCAGTGCCGTCATTCTACAGCCAGTCCAGACCTGTGCCACTGCCAGCCCGTCCACACAGTAAGACTGCCCCAGCCACTATCTTTCCAACCCGGATCATTAATGGAAAAAAATTCTGTACTAATAACAGTCTCTCTTAGCACTGGTGTAACTAGATATGACTGGGCTGTGGGACCCACAGGAAATCTTTGAACGGGCCCCACAGCAAATTTTTGAATGGGCAGAGACACTTGACTTCTTCCCTAATACAGTCCAATTATCGTCCAATAGACAAGTCCTGGAAATATATGTATACTGTAGTATGATATTTTGACAGTAAAGGTAAGAATAAATGTCTTCAGGTTGGTACAGTATACATATATTTCCATGACTTGCCTATTGGACGATAATTAGACTGTATTAGAGATGAAGTCAAGTGTGTCTGCCGGTCAGAGGTGCCGGACAGCTGGGGGGGCCCATTCCAAAATTTTCTGTGGGGCCCAGTCATTTCTAATTACGCTAGTGTTATGAGAGACTGTATGAAACATTCCAGTTCCAGAACTTTATGTATGGGACTTTCTGAGGGCAGCAGCAAGCAGAGTTCCTGTGGGGGTGGGAGGCACTGTAGGCTCATAGAGGACTCAGGACAGTGCTCCCCTCACCCCCACATGAACTCTGCTTGCTGTTAAAGGGAACCTGTCACCTCAAAAACACAAATAAAACTGCCAGCATTAGTAGCCCCCAGTCTGTTCATATTTAGAGATTAGAGATGGCCCGAACTATCCGCCGGCGAACAGTTCCCGGCGAACATAGCTTGTTCGTGCTCGCCTCAACGGGCGAACACATGCGATGTTCGGTCCGCCCCTATACATCATCATTGAGCAAACTTTGACCCTGTACCTCACAGTCAGCAGACACATTCCAGCCAATCAGCAGCATACCCTCCCTCCCAGACCCTCCCATCTCCTGAACAGCATCCATTTTAGATTCATTCGAATTTGCAGTCTTAGTGAGAGGAGGGAGAGTGTAGTTGCTGCTGATTTAATAGGGAAATCGATAGCTAGGCTAGTGAATTCAGTGTCCACTCCAGTCCTGAAAGACTCATCTGATCTCTGCTGTAAGGACAGCGTCCTGACAGCACCCCAAAAGCCCTTTTTAGGGCTGCAACATTAGTCTGCTTTTTTTTTCCTTTATATACATATTGCAGTTGCCTGGCCTGCCTGTGTGTGAGGAGCTGCAGGCCCACAGACTGTAGTGTGCCCACTGCCAGTGCCCACCCTGTCATCCCATGTGGCACAGGACTTTGCATCAAAAAGGCATTTAATTTTTACACTTTAGTGTAATTTCAGTTGCTTGCCTGCTGCTAGTGTGTGTCAGGCCGACTTCAACTGACTGTAGTGTGCCCACTGCCAGTGCCCACCCCTGTCATCCCGTGTGGCACAGGACTTTGCATCAAAAAAGGCATTTAATTTTTACACTTTAATCTAAGGTTAGTTGTCCTGCCAGTGTGTGTCAGGCTGACTTCCACTGACTGTAGTGTGCCCACTAAGTGCCCACAGCTTAAAAGCTTGTTGATTGGCTACACTGCAGCTTTTCAACAAGCTTTATTAAATGCTCGAACACCGAACTTGAACACAAACTTTGCTGCAAAGTTCGGGTCCGGTACCTTCTCTCAACACTAATTTTGGAGCATTCTGTTCTGTCTAGTTACGTTTTGTCCCCATTGATAATAAATGAGGACAAACGGAAGCTTTTTTTTTCCGATATTGAGACCCTATTTAAATACACTGGGTGTCCCCAAGCACTGACTACATATATGGACATAGCTATCTATGGAGTCAGAGCAGGGACTTTGAAGCTGCAGACTCACATTGAGGGATTCCCCAACTGTACAGCTGTACACTGTACACACGGTGCTTTGGCCGAACTCCGCTGCTTGCGGAGAATAGCGATGCTTGAGCCGAACTGGTGTTCGGCCGAGCATGCTTGCTCAACACTACTTATGATCTGTCAACTGACGTTAATATTTAGTTTATGTTGTACAAAAATCTAGTATGAATATGGCGTTAGACTGAACAATGTAATGTAGCCATCTACATAACTAGATCTTAATGGACTATTTCGTGTGTAAAGGCTCATCCTTGGGCCTTCACACGGGCGTCATGTTTGACGCCCGGATAAGAGGCGGGTGCGTTATGGAATATGCTGATTTTTCCGCGCGATGCAAACGCTTGTAATGCGCTTTGCACGCGCTGCAGAAAAATCGCCATGTTTGGTACCCAGACCGAGCCGACTTCATCACTGAAGTCCGGTTTCGGGTCTTCTGAGAATTGATTATTTTCCTTATAACATGGTTATAAGGGAAATAATAGATTCAAATGAAGTGAATTGTATGACAGTTCACTTCTTAGCATGTGATCTAGAGATGGTCACTCATGCTGATTGGACCATGTGATGTGACGTCATCACAGGTCCTTTAGTTCTTAGCTGATGCTGGGAAAGAGAGGACAGATCGCAACTACGCGATCAAGTGGCTAAGGTAAGTTAACTTTTATTATTTTTAACCCCTTCCTCTTTCATTTTACTATGCATTCTTTATTAAGAATGCTATTATTTCCTTATAACCATGTTATAAGGGAAAATAATAAAGATCTGGTCCTGTTGCTAAGCAACCATGCGGGAAAATCGCAACGCATCCGCACTTGCTTGCGGATGCTTGTAATTTTCCCGCAGCCCCATTCACTCTATAGGGCCTGCGCTGCGTGAAAACGCAGAATATAGAAGCATGCTGCGATTTTCACGCAACGCAGAAGTGATGCGTGAAAATCACCGCTCATGTGCACAGCCCCATAGAAATGAATGGGTCCGATTCAGTGCGGTGCACGCGCCCTCTCACGCATTGCACCCGCATGAAAACTCGCCGTGTGAAAGGGGCCTTAAAGATGGATATTTTTGGCCTTTTTAGTTGTACACATGTCTCCGTCAACCTAGGATACAAGAAGATATATAGTTGTACACAAACGGACCTTTCAGCAATTCTTTTTTCTGGTCTAACATGGGCTAAAAAGCTTGATGGTTGCAGCAGCCTTAAAAGAGGCAACATGATTAGTGGTCTCACTTGGTACATCAAGTATATTGTTACATAGTCTTTCACTGAGGGCACAGTCTTTATTAGTGGCAACTATACTGACTCTTTAAGTGGAAACAACTTACTTTCTCCATTGGCTTGCAGTGCACCAACTTCCCTTGAAGTCAACAATCTGACTGGAGTCCCCTCATTGTAGTTACAGTGAAGAAAGCTCCTTCACATGGTGTGGTCTCACACATTGTGGAAGTCTCCAGCAGCTGCTCACAGGTTACAGTATCTTTGGCCTAGCAACCACCTCACACACTATCCATTATAATCATGGTATCTCTTCTCACAACATACAATTTTGCAGTTGTTTCTGCATGATGTGCACAGTGCTTGGCAGCAGGTTGTCTTGTCTTAATCACAGAGTTTTCTTCTATAGACCCTTATCTAGATAAAGGAGCTATGCAGCTTCTTACTACCCCTAAGTTCCGACCTCAACACCGATGCAGTGCTAAATTGTGTATTTTTCCTTTCTAGGCCTTAAGTTGGCACACTCATTTCCACTAATATCTAGCTACATGCAGGGGCTAAATCTTAGAAGTGCTTATCATTTCCTATGTTTAATATATGACCATGAGACTCTGCCTCCATTAATATTTATCCCTTAGAAACACGGTGGCTTATATGCAGAAGCTGGTTTTGTGAGTGTGACCTTTTAGTAACTAAACCTTTATATAAACTTTTAATATGTTGTCCCTAATGCCCTAATAAAATAATCTCTAATATACTTTATTAATCAATTTTCAATTTTTTCTACACTTTTGTCTACCTAAAGGACACCATTCACTGTGCGCTTAAAACTATGTTCTCTGTACTCTGCTGACAGCTCATTTACACATTTTATCAATAGTACTGCAGTAGCATCAGGGAGTACAGGCAGGAGAGCATATTGCTGCTCCTGCCCGTGCTCCCTGGGCACATTCAAGTCTTGGCATAGCACAGGGTAGCTTGTACCAATGTATTATGCCAGGATTAGCTGAGCGGAGCTGGCTCCTGCTTCTGCCTGCGCCGCTAAGCTAAGAGTTGACATGCAGTTCTCTTAGCTTAGCAGAACAGACAGAAGCAGGGGCCCGCTCCACTTAGCTAATCTTGGCATAGTACATAGGTACAGGGTACACATGTGCTATGCCAAGAGTTAGTAATCGTCCAGGGACACTGACAGGAGCAGCAATATGTGCTCCTGCCCGTACTCACAGTGCTGATGTGGCCCCATTGATAAAATTTCTACTATGTACTCTGTAAACCACTGAGCTGTCAGCGATGTACAGGGAACAGAGTTTTAAGCCTACAGTGAATTGTGCTCTTTAGGTAGGCAAAAGTGTAGTAAAAATAGAAAATTGATTAATAAAGTATATTTCTCTTTAACTCATCCCAGTTTTTTTCCATATTACCAGGCAAATAACCCTTGGTTAAATCAGTGTTATACACTACATTTACTGTGTGTTTCTTGCCATAACCCATTGGTTTACCAGTAATGAGTCAAGGTCATTTGTAAGGCCCTTGGACACCGTGTCCAGAGTATATAACCCAATCAAGGAATTGTAGCACTGTCATAGGCTGCCTATCATGTTACTATTGTACATTCCCCCATGACAATAATACAGCCAGGGAATTTAACCCATAATAGTGCACACCATATCTGGTTAACTTGCTTGTATCTCCCATATAATGGCATTTCATATAGCTTGACAACATGGTGACATATGGCTGCAAGTTAAAAAGGCACACAAGTTCTGATAGATATAATAGCAAGCATAAATATAACATATATAAATGGTACAGCAGGCATATAACAGTTTAATATTTTATCTCGGTGGATGGTATCATCACTGCAACATGGTCAATGGTAAACCAGCACAACATAACACTGAAAAGGTCACGGTTGGTTTGAGAGGAAGAGCTGTTTCCGACCCTCCTACATGTTGGAGTAATCGTGAGTTGGAGTAATCGTGATTGGTCTAAGCCATCCCTGTACTGCACACATATTGAAACCTGTTAAAAGACAAAAAATGAGATCGTTTTTGAATATACTTAAAATAATATTCTATGAACTAACTGATTAATTTTTAATTAATAAACAAGTGACAGCGTCATATTCAGTGTCAGACTAGTCCCCCATAGTACCAAAGGATCTTTCAGTGGGCTCAAACCCACCCACAGTCCAAGAGAAAAAAATTGAGCAGCTTCTGGAACCAATAACTTGCCACTAGGATCTATTTCTTTGAATGAAAATCTATTAGACGTTATTGATCGGGTTTGAGCCCTGAGAATAATTTCTTTCTTGTTATATTTTTTTACAGGAACCATTTTAAGATGCTGTGCATATTTTTGCATTGCATACTTTTTTTGAGTAGGAAATAAAAAAAAATTGTACCACCTTTTTGCTTCCAGAAATTCACTGTACTGTAAACATAAAATATTTTATTCTCTGGGTGTGTATGATTTGGTGATCACATTTATATACTTAAATGAAATATATATATCTGTACAATAAAAACATTTTAGAAATAAAATTATTAATAAAATAAATGTTTTTGTTTCTTCAAAGACAAATGATTGAAAAACATTTCTAGCATTCTTTTAGCTTTTTAATAGAAACATAGAATGTGTCGGCAGATAAGAACCATTTGGCCCATCTAGTCTGCCCAATATACTGAATACTATGAATAGCCCCTGGCCCTATCTTATATGAAGGATGGCCTTATGCCTATCCCATGCATGCTTAAACTCCTTCACTGTATTTGCAGCTACCACTTCTGCAGGAAGGCTATTCCATGCGTCCACTACTCTCTCAGTAAAGTAATTCTTCCTGATATTACTTTTAAACCTTTGCCCTCTAATTTAAAAACTATGTCCTCTTGTAGCAGTTTTTCTTCTTTAAATATTCTCTCCTCTTTTACCGTGATTATTCCCTTTATGTATTTAAAAGTTTCTATCATATCCCTCTGTCTCTTCTTACTTCCAAGCTATACATGTTAAGGTCCTTTAACCTTTCCTGGTAAGTTTTGTCCTGCAATCCATGTACTAGTTTAGTAGCTCTTCTCTGAACTCTCTCCAAAGTTTCAATATCCTTCTGCAGATATGGTCTCCAGTACTGCACACAATACTCCAAATGAGGTCTCACTAGTGCTCTGTAGAGCGGCACGAGCACCATGTGGTACAATATGTGACAGTTATACTGTGAATAGATATGGATGGATATGGATATGTGGGTTTTTATTATTATGTGTATATATATATATATATATATATATATATATATATATATATATACACAAACACACATACATATTTATTTATTTTTCCAGTGAAAACAAATTTTATCAGGAAAACAGTCCATTTTTTTTAAACCTTTCCAACATTTTTTGTAATCCCACAAAGAGACATGAACTACACTTGAACTATTTATGTAGTATGGTGTATTATGCTTGTTATTAAAGGCTACATATTAGACAGAGCTTCATAGGCTTCTGTATATAATATAAGCACACACAAGAGATGCAGAATTTGTTCAGGAAACTGCAGATCTGCAAAATACAGATACATTTTTTCTGTAATTTGCAGTCTCATTATAGAAATTTCTATTCTTGTCTGTTTTGTGGCCAAGAATAGCAATTTCTATATTGGGAGTGTGGATTGCATACAGAAGGTATTTGCATTTTGGATCTTCAGTTTCTGAATACACCAGATAATGTACTATACTGTATATATATTGAGAGCCAATCAGGAGGTTATCCCATTGTAGGTAGTACCCTGTAGTCATAGGGGTGTTTGTGGGCAAGTTTATCAGCTCTTGCTGAATTAGGTAGTTAGTGCCAAGTTTTGCAGTGGGTGCATGGTTTGCTGGCAGGCTACTTGCATCCCATCAGTTTTTCTATGAATTCATGTTTATGCTGGGCTTATGAGTATTAACATTAATTATGTAAGAAAATTCCTTGTTAACACTATTTGCTTTTAAATCTTCCATTTATTTAATGCAAAATGTATTTTCTAGACTTTCACTGGATTTGCCTATCCACATCTACCATGCTCCTACATGGTAGAAGTCTGTTCAGCTTATAACATACTTGTTCCTTATCATTTCTTAGTGTAAACTGGGCAGCAATCAGATGACAAATAAGGAAACACTTAGTTGTCTGCTGATCTCATCTTATACTGTATGTGAATAAAAATTCTTGCATATCTCCCTGTGGGGAACATACTCACTTGACCAGTGTACAGAGGCAGGGACGCCAAACGTTCATCAAAAGTCCTCTTTATTTAGGCTTTTTCATATCAGTACAGCCAGTACATCTGGATTTCAGCCGGGTCAGGCAGTCGTAGCACACTATGACAGTCTCATCACACTGTCTGCCTTTCCTCCAGACTGAGAAACACCTCACGTCCAGCAGCAGGGTTAAATAGGATCCCTGGACATGAGCATGCCCCAAGTCCCGGACTGGAACCTGGGGAACAGGCACCCACCCAGCACATTGCCTGTTCCCAGTAAAAGCCCGCCCTGGACTAGCTGAAACCAGCTCTACTATCTATATGGTGTCCACCAACTACTTTAGTGGACACCTAGACTAGGGCTTTTACTCCACCAAGGCCGGTCCTTGGTGCCACATTCCTGGTACAAGCAAGCCACTTTTAGAATGCTTCCTGCAACATTCTGAGTGACACATACCTCCCCTCAAAAATATCTCTTGTCACCGCCTCACATACCCCCCTTTGTTCAAACCTTGTTGGGGTGAACACATGCCATCCAGTGGACTCTGACAGGGCGTCTGCATTTCCTGCAGCGCCCGGACCTGTGTTCCAGTGTAAACTTAAAATTTTGCAAGGCGAGGAACCATCTGGTGACCCGAGCATTCCTCTCCTCGCCTGACTCATCCACGTTAGAGGTGAGTGATCGGTCACCAGGCGGAACGCCCTCCCAGCAGATAATAGCGTGAGCGATTCAAGTGCCAATTTGATGGCAAGACACTCCTCTCCACTACACTATATCTGGATTCAGCTGGCGTTAGTTTGCGGCTCAGGAAACTAACAGGATGCTCCTCCCTCGTTAAGCTCCTGGAGACAGTACTGCACCTAGACCTACTTCAGAGTGCATCTGTCTGTACAATAAACTCTTTTTGAAATTGGGTAACCAGGACTGAGGTCCCACACAACACTCGACTCTGAATGACCTAAAGGCCTCCTCCTCCGCCTGAACACTCCAGCGTGACCATCACAGACTTCCGCTCCTTTCAGGAGGTCTGTTAATGGAGATGACAATGTGGGCAAAATTGGGAATAAAACCTCCGGTAATATCCAACTAACCCTAAAATAGCTTTTACCTGCCTTGTCATGAGGGGTCGGCTAGTTCTGTATGAGTTTGTTTTTATTTACCTGGGGTTTAATGACTCCTCGTCCAATTACATACCCTATGGTACCGAGCTTCTTCTAAACCTTATCACACATTTCTTCATGTTGGCGGTTAATCCCGCTTTCTGGAAGAACCTACCACCGCCTGCACTCTTGGGTAAGTGACTCTCCCAGTCTGTGCTAAACACTACAATATCATCGAGATAGGCCAAGCATACTGACGGTGGGACCAGAGGACAATATCCACTAACCGCTCAAAGGTGGGTGAATCGCCATGTAAGCCAAAGGGTAACACCTTATAATGAAACAGCCCCTTCGAGGGGTGACAAAGGCAGTTTTCTCTTTGCAGCTTCCGCTATGGGCACCTGCCAGTACTCCTTTTGTAAGGTCCAAAACCGAAAAGTATTGGGCTTGTCTCCAATCGTTCTATCAATTCATCGACCCGAGGCATGGGGGTAGGCGTCAAACTTAAAACTTCTTATTGAGTTTCCGGAAGTCAATTACAGAACCGTAACGCCCGCCTGGTTTTGGGAAAGGACTATTGACTAGCTCTGCGATAGGCACGCAGCGGCTCCAGATGCTGCTAGAACTACAACTCCCACCATGCCCTGCAGTAGGCTGATAGCTATAGACAGGCTTTGCATGCTGGGGAGTTGTAGTTCTGCAACAGCTGGAGAGCCGCACGTTGCCCATCACTGACTAGCCCACTCACTCCGAGACTCTTCAACGACCCCTAGCCGCAGCATCGACTTCATTTCTCAGAGATGGCTTGTCGCTGAGCTCTCGCACCCGATATGTCTTTAATCGAACCTTGACCTGGGGCTCGGTGACAATGTCATGTTGTACTATGGAGGTGCGCCCAGGGAGTCCTGTGAGAATACATCCTTATTCCGACTCACAAACCATTCTGGCCTCCTGAACCTGTTTAGTAGACATGGCTGATCCCACTATCTCACCACAGAGGAGACTCTTCTGGGATCACTGGTGGCTCTGGAGCCTCTCCCCGCAGTCAAGACAGAGACTTGGCCTCCCAAACAGACTTTCCTATCTTTCCAGGGCTTTAGTAGTTCACATGGTATACCTGCTCTGGCTTCCACTCGACCTGGCTGGTATACCTTGTAGTTCACTGGTCCTACTTTCTCCATCACTTCATAGGGTCCCTGCCACCTGGGAAGGAATTTACTGTCGACCGTGGCACGAGTATCCAGCACCCGGTCGCCCGGTTAAAGGTCCTCACTCGGGCGGCCCGGTTGCATATCTGGTTCTGGGCCAGCAGCCGCTCCATATGCTTTCGACAATAGGGCAGAACTGTCCCTATTCTTTCTTGCATTTTCTATATGTTTGATAACACTCTTTGTGGGGGTGAGCTGTTGCTCCCATGCTTCTTTAGCAATGTCAAGCAACCCTCGAGGATGTCTGCCGCACAATAGTTAAAAGGGCGAGAACTCCAGTGAAGGCCTGGCACTCTCGCACAGCTTAATAATACATACAGCAGCAAAAGATCCCAGTCCTTCCCATCTTTGGACACGGCTCTCTTTGAGCATGGTCTTTAAGGTTTTGTTAAACCTTTCCACAAGTCCGTCTGTTTGTGATGATAACAGATGTGTGCAAGTGTTTAACATTTAACAACCGGCAGAGTTCTTCATGACCTTTGACATGAAGGAGTCCCTGGTCTGTCAAGATCTCCTTAGGTATCCCTACCCGAGAAAATATGCCCATTATTCTTTGGCTATTAGCTAGATGATGGCGCAGTGGAATTGCCTCAGGATATCTGGTAGCATAATCTAAAACCACCAAGATATGCTGGTGGCTCCTGGCCGACTTATTTATGGGGCCTACCAGATCCATGGCTATCCTCTTCAAATGGTACTCTATGATTGGCATAGGTACCAAATGGGACTTCGGTAATGGGGCTGGGGGCTGGTTATCTGACACACAGGACAGGACTGGCAGAACCTCTTAACCTCAACATATATCCCGGGCCAAAAAAAACGCTGCAATATTCGCTCTTGGGTCATTTTCACCCCCAGATGAACTCCCAGTACATGCATGTGGGCCAAGTCTAACACCATCCGGCGGTAAGGCTGGGGTACCACCAGCTGCTCTATTACCTCTTGTTGCACCTTGTCCACCCTGTACAACAGGTCTCGGTTAAAAGCAAAGTGGGGGAACACAGAGTCTGCGCCTGCATCATTCTCTCGCCCGCATCAATGTAGGAGCTGGGCTGTCCCAAATGTTTCTCGGGACACCTCCAGGTCCGGGATGGATGGAGTCTCCACTGTCTCACCAGCCAACAACTCTAGGGGAAACCTATCAGGATTACGCTCTATATCTGTTGTGGTGACCCCTATGGCTGGTACCCCAGCATCGGGGTCGTCGGATTCAGGGCCTGGACAATTTTCCTTCCCAAGAGACTGTGTACCTTTCTTCCACAGTGTCCATGAATACAGACTATGGCTATTTTCTGATTTCCTGTCATTTCTTCTGAAATTAGTGACTCATGCACAAGGGTTACCAGGCTCCCAGAATCCAGCAGTGCCTTGACCGGATACCCATTAACAAAGACCTGGCACAAGGGAGGCGTATCAGCAGCCAGCAGGGGGTCAGCAATACACACAGGTCGGGCATAGAATGAGGACTGGCAAGCGAACCCGCAGTCCATGGGTTCAGAGGTCATAGGGCAGTTAGCCGCAACATGTCCCGGGCCTTGGCAGCACCAGCACCGAATAACAGTGGCCTCGGGGGTCCCCAGGACTCGCCTCACAGGAGTCTGGGCAACATTCCCCCCTGCCATAGAAGGCCAGGACCTTTTTCCAGGCTCCCTAGGCTGGGAGGGGGCCTGGTGTGTCTCCCTCACCTGAGCAGAGTCCCGCATCAAGTCCTAGGTTGCCATATACCGCTCGACCAGGTTAACTAACTGGTAAAGGTTGCCTGGGTCTCCTTGACCTACCCAGCGCTGTATGGCCCTCGGCAGCGTGTGCACAAACGATCCATCTGGGAGTGGCTCAAGGCGTCCGGCTGGAGCCACTTCTTTACCAGGTGCAACAAGTCATATGCCTGAGACCTGGCGGGACGGGTCTCCGAAAAGGCCCACTGGTATACCCTTTACGCCCGCACACGTGCTAACCCTCATCCAAGCCAAGACCTCACCTTTAAGTTTCTCATAGTCCTGGGCGTCCTCATGGCTGAGGTCAAAATAGGCTTTCTGGGCATTTCTCCTACCAGGAACGGTGCCACCACCTCAGCCCACTGTTCTGACAGTAGGTTTTCCTGCTCAGCTGTCCTTTCAAATACCGTGAGGAATGCCTCCCCGTCATCCTCAGGACTCATTTCCTCAACGCTGACCGGACTTTTTCTCTGGCAGCAGATGGAAACGGGTCACTGCAGGTGGGGTTCCTTGCTGGGATGCTCGTAGGGTTTCTTGCATGGCCGCCATCTGTTGAATCAACAGGCTGTTTGTCTGTTGTTGCTGGGCATTCGCTGCTTGCTGTTGTGCATTGCATTCGGCTTGTTGGGCATTAGCCTGGACCAGCTGCATCCATTTGATCCGCTGTCTTAGGGCAAAACTTGGCCGGCTTTATGAAGGACATGCACAATTGTGTTTGCCTCACTGGTCACTTGCCCGCATCCTCCACCACTTGTGGGGAATCGTACTCACTTGACCAGTGTACAGAGGCAGGGACACCAAAGCGTTCATCAAAAGTCCTCTTTATTTAGGCTTTTTCATATCAGTACAGCCAGTACATCCGGATCGCAGCCGGGTCAAGCAGTTGTAGCACACTCTGACAGTGTTACTTCACACTGTCCTGCCTTTCCTCCAGACTGAGACATACCTAACATTCAGCAGCAGGATTAAATTGGATCCCTGGACATGAGCATGCCCCAAATCCTGGACTGGAACCTAGGGAACAGGCACCCACCCAGCACATTACCTGTTACCAGTAAAGCCCGCCCTTTTAGAGAACCAAATGCAACTAAAATGACATCAATTGTTTTTGTAATACAGTATTAAATGTTTTCTTTGTGATTTCTTCATTGACACAATTATTCAACCCCATAAAGACTACCACTCTTAAGACCAGAGGTTCATTCAAGTGTTTTCAATCAGCCTATTTGAGATTAAATCAGGTATTGAAAACACCTCTGAGTGTCAAGGAGCAGCAATCAAGCATAATAAGCATCAATTAGGCAGATTTAAAATGACTGTAATACTCAGCTCCTTCTAGACATTTACTGGTGTGTTTACAAACATGGTGAAGTCAAGAGAATGGTCCAGGAAGACAAGAGGAGAGGTGATTTCTCTTACAGGAAGGGCAATGGCTATAAGAAGATTGCAAAGATGTTAAACATACCAAGAGACACCATAGGAAGCATCATTCGCAAATTCAAGGCAAAGGGCACTGTTGAAACGCTACCTGGTCGTGGCAGAAAGAAGATGCTGACTTCGACTGCTGTGCGCCACCTGAAGAGCAAAGTGGAGAAAAGTCCCTGTGTGACTTCTGAGGAACTGAAAAAGATTTGTCAAATGCGGGTACTGAAGTTTCAGCTCAGACAATAAGGCGCACACTGCGTAATGAAGGCCTCCATGCCAGAACTCCCAGGTGCACCTGTCTCCAAAGAATAAGAAGAGTCGACTGCAGTATGCCAAAAGTCATGTGGACAAACCACAAAAGTTTTGGGATAGTGTTCTGTGGACTGATGAAACAAAATTAGAACTGTTTGGGCCCATGGCATGTTTGGAGGAGGAAGAACAAGGCCTATGAAGAAAAGAACACCTTGCCTACTGTGAAGCATGGCGGGGGTCAATCATGCTTTGGGGCTGTTTTTGCTTCTACAGGCACAGGGAAGCTTCAGCGTGTGCAAGGTACCATGAATTCTCTTCAGTACCAGGAGATATTGGATGACAATGTGATGCAGTCCGTCACAAACCTGAGGCTTGGGAGACGTTGGACCTTCAACAGGACAATGATCCCAAGCATACCTCCAAGTCCACTAGAGCATGGTTGCAGATTAAAGGCTGGAACATTTTGAAGTGGCCATCGCAGTCACCAGACTTAAATCTGATTGAGAACCTCTGGTGGGACTTAAAGAAAGCAGTTGCAGCGCAAGCCTAAGAATGTGACTGAACTGGAGGCTTTTGTCCATGAAGAATGGGCGAAGATACCCGTAGATCGCTGCAAGACACTTGTGTCAAGCTATGCTTCATGTTTAAAAGCTGTTATAACTGGAAAAGATGTTGTACTAAGTACTAAGATTGAATGTCACTTGTGGGTTGAATAAAACTGATAATGATGTGAGCACAGAAAATACATTTGTGGTTATTTCATTATAAATGTTATGTCATATTTGTCTGACTTGCAAGTGCCTCTTTGATTTAATTGTAAACAAGATGACTGAAATTATCAAAATCAATGTCAAACTGGCCAAAACACTCAATTTTATTGGGGTTGAATAATTTTGAACACAACTGTATCTCCTATCTAAAATGTTCATATACACTGACAAGCCTATTTTGAGATTAAATAAAGTCTAGGCCATGCAGATCTTGCAATAGTGGCTAAGAATCCTCTTTTATTTAAGAAGAAAATAAGAAGCAAAATGTACACATGCACTTCATGATTTGTGTAACATAGTAATGATAAGTAGTGGCTGTGGTTCACTGTAATTTAAAAAGACATCTAGGACAGTACTAATAACATCACCTTAACTTGTGACACATTTTTATGTACAGTACTTAATATTTATTATATTATTGTTTGATATTTTTAACTCCTATATAATTTGTTGTCCTAAAAACAATACAATTCTGTTTAATTGCAAGAATAGTATCGTGTCACAAATTTATTATGGTAGAAAATGTACTGGAACTTGAAGCAGTGTCAGTTTCGAGTAACTTCGATGGCTCTGAGACAAAATGAGAAAAGCTCTGTGTAAAAAATAAAATAAAAAAAAGTATGAAGTTTGCAGTTTTATAGATTCTGTCATTCTGAGAAACTTCCAGCTGTGAACACTTCCCTATTGTATCTCCTCCAAAAGATAAGCTTATCCCTTTCACATAAAAAGTGCTTTACCTCAGTAGCTTGTGCTTAAAATATGATGCTGTTTCTGAAAATGCACATATTGCTACCTTGTTCTTTCTTCCTGCTTTTATTAGTAGCTTTCAGCTTATTATCTTTTGAGCCAATTTTGTTTTCATAGCTTGTTATTGGTGTGCTGGATTTCTTGGCAATTTCTGAGAATAATACCTGAACTACACGATTTGATATAGTCGATGTCAATTGAGGGGTGATGTTTCTGTAGCAGGATATGTTATATAGAAATCAGGTGACCGACATACTCTAATAGGAAAGGGATAAGGTAAAATTGATTTTATTGTTAATATTACAGTATATTATAATGCAATCAATGTATTATGTAATACTATGGATGGCAGGACTTCTAAAAGCATTTCTAAATTGATTGCACACAAGAGCATAAAGAGTGAATTTGATCTGAATTTCAGGAAAATTGATTCACAGCGAGCAGAATTTCCTCGCTGCTCGTGTTAGCGATCTCGTTCCCTGAATGGCGGTAAAAATAAATAAATCATACTTACCTCATTCTTTTTGAGTGCAAGAGTCGAATCCACCCTCTTGATTAAAGATCTGGTGCAAAATCCTGTGCATAGTGATGTCTGACGTCACCACGACAAGCTCTAGATTTTGTGCTAGATCATCAATCAAGATGGCGGCGGCTGGCTATTTGCGATCAAATGGATGAGCATATGATTTTATTATATTTTTTATTTTACACTGTATTATTGCTCTCAGATGCTGCAATCAGCTATGAACCCATCCTACTTCCAAGGAAATGCGATTCATGGCAAAGTAATTTGTGCATTTCTTTGTAAATTCGGTGAAGCAGCCGTAATCAAATTTTTCAATACTTAGCTCCTCACTGCTTACAACCCTTCCACTAAAGACAGTGTCATATTGCCAATGAAGTTTTGTGAGTCTTAACCTCGTCCAATTTAAAAATTAAACTAACTAACGTATTTTTCGCTCCTATAAGATGCACCGGCCCATAAGACACACCTAGGTTTTGAGGAGGAAAAATAAGAAAAAATATTTTGGAAACAAAAAGAGTGCTTTTGGTGGGTTTTGAACTAATAGGTACATGGGGGGATCTGTGGATGGCACAGTTATGGGGGATCTGTGGATGGCACAGCAGTGGGGATCTGTGGATGGCACAGTTATGGGGGGATCTGTGGATGGCACAGTTATGGGGTGGATCTGTGGATGGCACAGTTATGGGGTGGATCTGTGGATGGCACAGTTATGGGGGATCTGTGGATGGCACAGTTATGGGGGATCTGTGGATAAGCACAGTTATGGGGGATCTGTGGATGGCACAGCTATGGGGTGGACCTGTGGATGGCACAGTTATGGGGTGGATCCGTGGATGGCACAGTTATGGGGTGGATCTGTGGATGGGCACAGTTATGGGGGATCTGTGGATGGCACAGTTATGGGGGCCGTGATGGCGCTGTGATTGGGGGCCTGTAGATGGCATGGCTATTGGGGAATGTGGACTGCACGGGTATTGGGGACTGTGGACGGCAATTGTTATGGGGGGATCTGTGGATGGGCACAGTTATGGGGGGAAGCCGCCCCAAGAGAGTTCGCCTGTCTACTGGCCACAGGCCACCAGGGGCCTAGCACCCCAAAGGCAGCTTCAAGGAGGTCCCTGGCATGGCACTTCTTTAAACAATGTGCTGACGACAAGACCCGAGTGGTTTGCACGCTGTACCATCAGAGCCTGAACCGAGGCATTAACGCTCTGAACCTTAGCACAAACTGCATGACCAGGCATCTACATGCAAAGCATGAACTGCAGTGGGGTAAACGTCTAAAAGCAATGAGCTCACTCTGGCTCCCATGCCCCTCATTCTGCTGCTGCCCTCGGCCTCTTCCTCTGCCTCGGGAGGAATGCTGGCACCTGCCGCCCACCAAACAGAGGATGTGCCACCGACACCACCACCTGAGCCACCAAGCATCTCCACCATGTCACACGGCAGCGCTCAGCTCTCCATCTCACAAACCTTGGAGAGAAAGCGTAAATTCCCACCTAGCCACCTCGAGCCTGAGGCCTGAATGCCAGCATTTCTAAACTACTGGCCTTTGAAATGCTGTCATTCAGGCTGGTGGACACAGACAGCTTCAAACAGCTGATGTCCATGGCTGTCCCACAGTATGTTGTTCCCAGCCGCCACTACTCTCCAAGACAGCCGTGCCTTCCCTGCACAAACCAAGTATCCGATAAAATCAAGTGTGCACTGCGCAACGCCATCTGTGGCAAGGTCCACCTAACCACAGATACATGGACCAGTAAGCACGGCCAGGGACGCTATATCTCCCTAACTGCACACTGGGTAATGTAGTGGCGGCTGGCCTCAGGCGGAGAGTTCCTTGGCGCACGTCCTTCCGCCGCCAAGGATCGCAGGGCATCATTCTTTGCCTCCGCAGCCTCCTCCTCCCTACTCGGCTTCCTCCTCCTCTGCTTCCACCAGCTCATCCAGTCAGCCACACACCTTCACCACCAACTTCAGCACAGCCCGGGTAAACGTCAGCAGGCCATTCTGAAACTCATATGTTTGGGGGACAGGCCCCACACCGCGCAGGAGTTGTGACGGGTATTGAACAACAGACCGACGAGTGGTTTTTGCCGGCTCAAGCCCGGTCTGGTGGTGTGCGATAATGGGCGAAATTTCGTCGCAGCTCTGGGACTAGCCAGTTTGACGACATCCCTTGCCTGGCGCATGTGCTGAATTTGGTGGTGCAGAAATTCATTCACAACTACCCCGACATGTCAGAGCTGCTGCATAAAGTGCGGGCTGTCTGTGCGCTACTCCGGGTTCACATCCTGCCGCTGCTCGCCTGTCTGCGATACAGCGGAACTTCGGCCTTCCCGCTCACCGCCTCATATGCGACGTGCCACCAGGTGGAACTCCACCTTGCACATGCTGGAGAGACTGTGCGAGCAGCAGCAGGCCATAGTGGAGTTTCAGCTGCAGCACGCACGCGCCAGTCGCACTGCGGAACAGCACCACTTCACCACCAATGATTGGGCCTCCATGCGAGACCTGTGTGCCCTGTTGCGCTGTTTCGAGTACTCCACCAACATGGCCAGTGGCGATGACACCGTTATTAGCGCTACAATACCACTTCTATGTCTCCTTGAGAAAACGCTTTAGGGCGATGATGGAAGAGGAGGTGGCCCAGGAGGAGGAGGAGGAGGAGGATGAGGGTCATTTTTAGCACTTTCAGGCCAGTCTGTTAGAAGTGGCTCAGAGGGAGGTTTTTTGCAACAGCAGAGGCCAGGTACAAATGTGGCCAGCCAGGGCCCACTACTGGAGGACGAGGAGGATGAGGAGGAGGTGGAGGAGGATGAGGATGAAGCAGGTTCACAGCGGGGTGGCACCCGACACAGCTCAGGCCCATCACTGGTGCGTGGCTGGGGGATACGGAGGACGATGACGATACGCCTCCCACAGAGGACAGCTTGTCCTTACCTCTGGGGAGCCTGGCACACATGAGCGACTACATGCTGCAGTGCCTGCGCAACGACAGCAGAGTTGCCCACATTTTAACGTGTGCGGACTACTGGGTTGCCACCCTGCTGGATCCCCGGTACAAAGACAATGTGCCCACCTTACTTCCTGCACTGGAGCATGATAGGAAGATGCGCGAGTACAAGCGCACGCTGGTAGACGCGCTCCTGAGAGCATTCCCAAATGTCACAGGGGAACAGGTGGAAGCCCAAGGCGAAGGCAGAGGAGGAGCAAGAGGTCGCCAACGCAGCTGTGTCACGGCCAGCTCCTCTGAGGGCAGGGGTTAGCATGGCAGAAATGTGGAAAAGTTTTGTCTCCACGCCACAGCTAACTGCACCACCACCTGATACGGAACGTGTTAGCAGGAGGCAGCATTTCACTAACATGGTTGAACAGTACGTCTGCACACCCTCCACGTACTGACTGATGGTTCGGCCCCATTCAACTTCTGGGTCTCCAAATTGTCCACGTGGCCAGAGTTAGCATTTTATGCCTTGAGGTGCTGGCCTGCCCGGCGGCCAGCGTTTTGTCTGAACGTATTCAGCACGGCAGGGGGCGTCATTACTGACAAACGCAGCCGCCTGTCCACAGCCAACGTGGACAAGCTGACGCTCATAAAAATGAACCAGGCATGGATCCCACAGGACCTGTGCCTCCCTTTGTGCAGAATAGACATTTATAACTGCCTCCCCTCAACCATGTATTCTTGTACTCCGGGCACTTCTTTATTGAATCCTCATTTTTTTAACTTTACCATGATCTTGCGGTGCAACCCAAAGTTGAATGAACCTCTCCTCTGTCTGGGTGCTGGGGCCGAAATAACTGAGAGTGGCCTTCTCCAGTGGTGGTTGATATGACGCATGATTCCTTGCTGTGGGACCTTCTCCTCTGTCTGGGTGCTGGGCCGAAATAACTGAGAGTGGCCTTCTCCGGTGGTGGGTGATATGACGCATGATTCCTTGCTGTGGGACCTCTCTCCTCTGTCTGGGTGCTGGGCCAAAATAACTGAGAGTGGCCTTCTCCGGTGGTGGGTGATATGACGCATGATTCCTTGCTGTGGGACCTCTCTCTGTCTGGGTGCTGGGCCGAAATAACTGAAAGTGGGCTTCTCCAGTGGTGGTTGATATGACGCATGATTCCTTGCTGTGGGACCTCTCTCTCTGTCTGGGTGCTAGGCCGAAATAACTGAAAGTGGCCTTCTCCGGTGGTGGTTGATATGACGCATGATTCCTTGCTGTGGGACCTCTCCTCTGTCTGGGTGCTGGTCCAAAATAACTGAGAGTGGCCTTCTCCAGTGGTGGGTGATATGACGCATGATTCCTTGCTGTGGGACCTCTCTCCTCTGTCTGGGTGCTGGGCTGAAATAACTGAAAGTGGCCTTCTCCAGTGGTGGCTGATATGACGCATGATTCCTTGCTGTGGGACCTCTCTCCTCTGTCTGGGTGCTGGGCCGAAATAACTGAAAGTGGCCTTCTCCAGTGGTGGGTGATATGACGCCTTATTCCTTGCTGTGGGACCTCTCTCCTCTGTCTGGGTGCTGTGCCGAAATAACTGAAAGTGGCCTTCTCCAGTGGTGGGTGATATGACGCATGATTCCTTGCTGTGGGACCTCTATCCTCTGTCTGGGGCTGGGCCGAAATAACGAGAGTGGCCTTCTCTGGTGGTGGTTGATATGACGCATGATTCCTTGATGTGGGACCTCTCTCCTCTGTCTGGGTGCTGGGCCGAAATAACTGAAAGTGGCCTTCTCCGGTGGTGGTTGTATGACGCATGATTACTTGCTGTGGGACCTCTCTCTCTGTCTGGGTGCTGGGCCAAAATAACTGAAAGTGGCCTACTCCAGTGGTGGGTGATATGACACCTTATTCCTTGCTGTGGGACCTCTCTCCTCTGTCTGGGTGCTGGGCCGAAATAACTGAAAGTGGCCTTCTCCAGTGGTGGGTGATATGACGCATGATTCCTTGATGTGGGACCTGTATCCTTTGTCTGGGTGCTGGGGCCGAAATAACTGAGTGGCCTTCTCCAGTGGTGGGTGATATGAAGCATGATTCCTTGATGTGGGACCTGTATCCTCGGTCTGGGTGCTGGGCTGAAATAACTGAAAGTGGCCTTCTCCAGAGGTGGGTGATATGACGCATGATTCCTTGATGTGGGACCTGTATCCTCGGTCTGGGTGCTGGGCTGAAATAACTGAAAGTGGCCTTCTCCAGTGGTGGGTGATATGACGCATGACTCCTTGCTGTGGGACCTCTCTCCTCTTTCTGGGTGCTGGGGCCAAAATAACTGAGTGGCCTTCTCCAGTGGTGGGTGATATGACGCATGATTCCATCCTGTGGGACATCTCTCCTCTGTCTGGGTGATGGGGCCGAAATAACTGAGTGGCCTCCTCCAGTGGTGGGTGGTATGACGCATGATTCCTTGATGTGGGACCCGTATCCTCGGTCTGGGTGCTGGGCTGAAATAATTGAAAGTGGCCTTCTCCAGTGGTGGATGATATGACGCATGATTCCTTGCTGTGGGACCTCTCTCCTCTGTCTGGGTGCTGGGCCGAAAAAACTGAAAGTGGCCTTCTCCAGTGGTGGTTGTATGACGCATGATTACTTGCTGTGGGACCTCTCTCCTCTATCTGGGTGCTGGGCCGAAATAACTGAAAGTGGCCTACTCCAGTGGTGGGTGATATGACACCTTATTCCTTGCTGTGGGACCTCTCTCCTCTGTCTGGGTGCTGGGCCTAAATAACTGAAAGTGGCCTTCTCCAGTGGTGGGTGATATGAAGCATGATTCCTTGATGTGGGACCTCTCTCCTCTGTCTGGGTGCTGGGGCCGAAATAACTGAGTGGCCTTCTCCAGTGGTGGGTGATATTACGCATGATTCCTTGATGTGGGACCTGTATCCTCTGTCAGGGTGCTGGGGCCGAAATAACTGAGTGGCCTTCTCCAGTGGTGGGTTATATGAAGCATGATTCCTTGATGTGGGACCTGTATCCTCGGTCTGGGTGCTGGGCTGAAATAACTGAAAGTGGCCTTCTCCAGTGGTGGGTGATATGACGCATGATTCCTTGATGTGGGACCTGTATCCTCGGTCTGGGTGCTGGGCTGAAATAACTGAAAGTGGCCTTCTCAAGTGGTGGGTGATATGACGCATGATTCCTTGCTGTGGGACCTCTCTCCTCTGTCTGGGTGCTGGGGCCTAAATAACTGAGTGGCCTTCTCCAGTGGTGGGTGATATGACGCATGATTCCTTCCTGTGGGACATCTCTCCTCTGTCTGGGTGCTGGGGCAGAAATAACTGAGTGGCCTCCTCCAGTGGTGGGTGGTATGACGCATGATTCCTTGATGTGGGACCCGTATCCTCGGTCTGGGTGCTGGGCTGAAATAACTGAAAGTGGCCTTCTCCAGTGGTGGATGATATGACGCATGATTACTTGCTGTGGGACCTCTCTCCTCTGTCTTGGTGCTGGGGCCAAAATTTATCACTGGGTTGATGAAGATTAATTTGTCACTGGGTTGATGAATTCTAAATAGCTATCTACAGTTGTGTTTAAAATTATTCAACCCCCAATGCTGTGAAGGGTTTTAGGGAATTTAGTGTACATTTGTAATTGTGTTCAGAATGAAATCTTACAAGGACTTTTTAAAGAACCAAATGCAACTAAAATGACATCAATTGTTTTTGTAATACAGTACTAAATGTTTTTTTTTGTGATTTCTTCATTGACACAATTATTCAACCCCTTAAAGACTACCACTCTTAAGAACAGAGGTTCATTCAAGTGTGTTCGATCAGGTATTGAAAACACCTCTGTGTGTCAAGGAGCAGCAATCAAGCATAATAAGCATCAATTAGGCAGATTTAAAATGACTGTGATACTCAGCTCCTTCTAGACATTTACTGGTGTGTTTACAAACATGGTAAAGTCAAAAGAATGGTCCAGGAAGACAAGAGAAGAGGTGATTTCTCTTAACAGGAAGGGCAATGGCTATAAGAAGATTGCAAAGATGTTAAACATACCAAGAGACACCATAGGAAGCATCATTCGCAAATTCAAGGCAAATGGCACTGTTGAAACGCTACCTGGTCGTGGCAGAAAGAAGATGCTGACTTCGACTGCTGTGTGCTACCTGAAGCGCAAAGTGGAGAAAAGTCCCCATGTGACTTCTGAGGAACTAAAAAAAGATTTGTCAAATGCGGGTACTGAAGTTTCAGCTCAGACAATAAGGCGCACACTGCGTAATGAAGGCCTCCATACCAGAACTCCCATGTGCACCTCCAAAGAATAAGAATAGTCGACTACATTATGCCAAAAGTCATGTGGACAAACCACAAAAGTTTTGGTATAGTGTTCTGTGGACTGATGAAACAAAATTAGAACTGTTTGGGCCCATGGATGTTTGGAGAAGGAAGAACAAGGCCTATGAAGAAAAGAACACCTTGCCTACTGTGAAGCATGGTGGGGGGTCAATCATGCTTTGGGGCTGTTTTGCTTCTACAGGTACAGGGAAACTTCAGCGTGTGCAAGGTACCATGAATTCTCTTCAGTACCAGGAGATATTGGATGAAAATGTGATGCTTTCCGTCACAAAGCTGAGGCTTGGGAGACGTTGGACCTTTCAACAGGACAATGATCCCAAGCATACCTCCAAGTCCACTAGAGCATGGTTGCAGATTAAAGGCTGGAACATTTTGAAGTGGCCATCGCAGTCACCAGACCTAAATCCGATTGAGAACCTCTGGTGGGACTTAAAGAAAGCAGTTGCAGTGCGCAAGCCTAAGAATGTGACTGAACTGGAGGCTTTTGCCCATGAAGAATGGGCGAAGATACCCGTAGATCGCTGCAAGACACTTGTGTCAAGCTATGCTTCACGTTTAAAAGCTGTTATAACTGGAAAAAGATGTTGTACTACGTACTAAGATTGAATGTCACTTGGGGGTTGAATAAAACTGATAATGATGTGAGCACAGAAAATACATTTGTGGTTATTTTATTATAAATGTTATGTTATATTTGTCTGACTTACAAGTGCCTCTTTGATTTAATTGTAAACAAGATGACTGAAATGATCAAAATCAATGTCAAACTGGCCAAAACACTCAATTTCAGTGGGGGTTGAATAATTTTGAACACAACTGTATCTCCTATCTAAAATGTTCATTTACACTGACAAGCCTATTTGAGATTAAATAAAGTCTAGGTCATGCAGATCTTGCAATAGCGGCTAAGAATCCTCTTTTATTTAAGAAAAAAAGAAGAAGCAAAATGTACACATGCACTTCATGATTTGTATAACATAGTAATGATAAGTAGTGGCTGTGGTTCACTGTAATTTAAATAGACATCTAGGCAGTACTAATAACACCTCCTTAACTTGTGACACATTTTTATGTGCAATACTTAATATTTATTATATTATTGTTTGATATTTTTAACTCCTATATAATTTGTTGCCCTAAAAACAATACAATTCTGTTTAATTGCAAGAATAGTATCGTGTCACAAATTTATTATGGTAGAAAATGTACTGGAACTTGAAGCAATGTCAGTTTCGAGTAACTTCGATGGCTCTGAGACAAAATGAGAAAAGCTCTGTAAGCAAAAAAAAATAAAAAAAAGTATGAAGTTAGCAGTTTTATAGATTCTGTCATTCTGAGAAACTTCCAGCTGTGAACACTTCCCTATTGTATCTTCCAAAAGATAAGCTTTTCCCTTTCACATAAAAAGTGCTTTATCTCAGTGCTTGTGCTTAAAATATGATGCTGTTTCGAAAATGCACATATTGCTACCTTGTTCTTCTTTTCCCTGCTTTTATTAGTAGCTTTCAGCTTATTATCTTTTGAGCCAATTTTGTTTTCATAGCTTGTTATTGGTATGCTGGATTTCTTGGCAATTTCTGAGAATAATACCTGAACTAAACGATTTGATATAGTCGATGTCAATTAAGGGGTGATGTTTCTGTAGCAGGATATGTTATATAGAAATCAGGTGACCGACATACTCCAATAGGAAAGGGATATGGTAAAATTGATTTAATTGTTAATATTACAGTATATTATAATGCAATCAATGTATTATGTAATACTATGGATGGCAGGACTTCTAAAAGCATTTCTAAATTAATTGCACACAAGAGCATACAAAGTGGAATTTGATCTGAATTTCAGGAAAAATTCGATTCACAGCGAAGCAGAATTTCCTCGTGCTTCGTGTTAGCGAATCTCGTTTCCCTGAATGGCGGTAAAAAATAAATAAATCATACTTACCTCATTCTTTTGAGTGCAAAGAGCCGGAATCCACCCTCTTGATTAAAGATCTGGTGCAAAATCCTGTGCATAGTGATGTCTGACGTCACCACGACAGCTGTGGTGCCTTGACTCTCCTAGATTTTGTGCTAGATCATCAATCAAGATGGCGGCGGCTGGCTATTTGCGATCAAATGGATGAGCATATGATTTTATTATATTTTTTTATTTTACACTGTATTATTGCTCTCAGATGCTGCAATCAGCTATGAACCCACCCACTACTTCCAAGGAAATGCGATTCATGGCAAAGTAATTTGTGCATTTCTTTGTAAAATTCGGTGAAGCAGCCGAATCAAATTTTTCAATACTTAGTTTATCACTGCTTACAACCCTTCCACTAAAGACAGTGTCATATTGCCAAATGAAGTGAAGTTTTGTGAGTCTTAACCTCGTCCAATTTAAAAATTAAACTAACTACCGTATTTTTCGCCCTATAAGATGCACCGGCCCATAAGACACACCTAGGTTTTTGAGGAGGAAAATAAGAAAAAAAATATTTTGAACAAAAAGGAGTGCCTTTTGGTGGGTTTTGAACTAATGGTGTTATGGGGGGATCTGAGGATGGCACAGTTATGGTGGGATCTGTGGATGGCACAGTTATAGGGGATCTGTGGATGGCACAGTCATGGGGTGGATCTGTGGATGGCACAGTTATGGGGTGGATCTGTGGATGGCACAGTTATGGGGTGGATCTGTGGATGGCACAGTTATGGGGGGATCTGTGGATGGCACAGTTATGGGGGATCTGTGGATGGCACAGTTATAGGGGATCTGTGGATGGCACAGTTATGGGGGGATCTGTGGATGGCATAGTTATGGGGTGGATCTGTGGATGGCACAGTTATGGGGTGGATCTGTGGATGGCACAGTTATGGGGGATCTGTGGATGGCACAGTTATGGGGGATCTGTGGATGGCTACAGTTATGGGGAGTCGGTGGATGGCGCTGTGATTGGGGGCCTGTAGATGGCATGGCTATTGGGGAATTGTGGACTGCACGGGTATTGGGGACTGTGGACGGCACTGTTATGGGGGATCTGTGGATGGCACAGTTATGGGGGATCTGTGGATGGCACAGTTATGGGGGATCTGTGGATGGCACAGTTATGGGGATCTGTGGATGGCACAGTTATGGGGGTCGGTGGATGACGCTGCTATGGGGGGATCTATGGATGACACATGAATAGCATTTTATGCTATGTGTCATCCACAGACCCCCATAACAGTGTCATTCACAAATTCCCATAACATCGTCATTCACTGAATGACCCCCAATAGGGCGATGGGGGCAGGAATCTAAAATACCATAGTTCTGTAATTACAGCGGGCCCGGTGCAGTCACTGTATTCTGCTACACCGGACACGCTAACTATAGGAATCCTAACTGTATTACAGTTATGTACATTAAATCTTCTATACATCCTTTACTTACTATATTACTAACGTCCCAGGCAAGAGGCAGGAAGCAGGACGCTGGGCCGACAGGCGGGCACTGGCAGCGTAACTCACTATGTCACGCGCCAGCTCTGCCCACTTTATGAATGAAGAAGGCGGAGCAGGCGCATTACGTAGTGAGTTACGTTGTCAGCGCCCGCCCGCTGGTCCAGCCTCCTCTCCTGCAGTAAGTCCAGCCTCCTATCCAGTAAGTAAAGGATATACAGACAATTTAATAAACCTGTACATACAGTTAGGATTCCTACAGTTAGCGGGCCCGCTGTAGCAGAATAGAGTGACTGCATTAGAGGGCCCGCTTTCAGCAGCATGCGGTCGGCGGTATACATGTGTAAACGCCAGCATTCGCTGCATAAGACGCACTGCCTTTCCCCCCACTTTTGGGGGGAAAAAGTGCGTCTTATAGGGCGAAAAATACGGTAAATATTATCAATCAATACAATTTGTTATCTTTCAATATAATGCTTCTGAAATATCAAGCATTATTTGTGTTATGATTACAACATTTGGCCTGCAGAGATGAACAGTGTAATTGAAGATCGATTTTTGTGTGCATATGTACAGTACATATTCTCGCATTCATTAAAAAAAATATATATATAAGTTGGCCCCCATACAGTAGACTGCCCAGAGACCTTCATCAGCATTGCTCCAAACCCATCAGAAGCAATGTATAATTTTTCTAGGACCAAGAGATGTTCAGTTTTTGTAATTAGATCATCACTTTCAAGTCTGGTTTTGCATTGTGTGGTTGCAACAAATTTATAAAATAGTGCACAGTTTTCATGTATTTGGCGCAACTGCATTGTGTTGTATGACAGTCTTAAAAAATAGACCAGATGTTGCCTGGCATACGATTCAACTATTTTGCTATGTTTGAAAATGTTGCAAATAATAAATATAGTCTAGAACAGGCGTAAAACCCATTCACTTGTCATAAACACAGAACCCTGTGAAAAGTGGTGACAAGTGGCAAACTGAGGGAAGTATCGCAAAATGTATGGCAAAATTTCATGCAACAAATATACAACAGAAAAGAGCTGCAAATATAATACTAAATATACCCCTTAATTTTTTTTTTTAAAAACCCTTAACCAGCTGTTATCTAGGAAGCCAAGTGACACTGACTTCTGTTCCTACACAATCACCATGCTGTATACATACATGGAAAATGGACACTGGACCACAATCCCAAATGTGCATAAGTCACATTCCAGTGGGTGTGAACCCACTGTGCCACGTATCCTACCTCCTCTAAGGGCGTTGTCAAAGTGAACCCCTCAATCTTCACAGTACCCCTGATGGTGGGGATAGACTTTCCGAGGGGAACACCAGGTGCCTACCTCTTGAGGAGGATTGGCACACGAGGCAGCTGGTCCAGACAGAGCAGGAGGTACCTGAGCAAGGAACCACAGGCACAGTCAGCCAGGATTTCCACCTCCGCCAATTCCTGATGCACCTGATTAGATCATCCATGCCGCCTCACCCAAACTCTTGAAAAAGAGAAGGTTTCTTCTGGCTACCTGCCTCAGTTACTACTCTGATGCTGCCACCTGCCTGATGCCACACATTTGATGCCAAGTGCTCCTTCTTTCATCCACCTTCATCAGCGGGTACTGGTATTGCCACCCACCACCCCACTCTGTCACCGGGTCACTTGTAGTATCCTGATGCTGCTGCTGCCATCTCCACACTATGTCACCTTGCCATTTTGTGGTCTCCTGATGCTGCTGCGCCATCTCCACGCTATATCACCTTGACATTTTATGGTCTCCATCTGCCAGCCATCTCTCACACTATGTCACCTTGCCATTTTGTGATCTCCCTTATGCTACTGCGGCCATCTCCACACTATGTCACCTTGCCACTCTGTGGTATGCTGATGCTGCTGCCACCTCCAGACTCGGCCACTGTGCCATTCTGTGGCCTCCTGATTCTGCTGCCACCTCCGGACTCTATCAATGTGCTGCTCTATGGTCTTCTCATGCTGCTTGCACCTCCACACTGGGTCATTGTGGTACTCTGTGGCCTCCTAATTCTGCTGCCACCTCCAGACTCTGTCATTGTGCCGCTCTGTGATCTCCTCATACTGCTTCCACATCCAGACCCTGTTATTGGGCCAATCTGTGGTCTCCTCATGCTGCTTCGACCTCACCATTATGTCAAAGGTCAACAATTTGGACATCTCATGCTGTTTCCACCCTATCCACTTCATGACTGGTCCATTATTTAGGCTTTCCGCTGGGTTGATATCATCATTTATTTGACCTGTCTTCTGATCTGTCAGAAGTAGAGATGAGCGAACACCTGGAAGTTCGGTTCGGGAAGTTCGGTCCGAAGCAAAAGTTCGGGATCCGAACTCGACCCGAACTTTATCCTGAACCCCATTGAAATCAATGGGGACCTGAACTTTTAGGCACTAAAACGGCTGTAAAATAATCCAGGAAAGGGCTAGAGGGCTGCAAACGGCGGCAACATGTAGGTAAATGCCCTGCAAACAAATGTGGATAGGGAAATGAATTAAAATAAAATAGATAAAAGTTAACCAATATCAATTGGAGAGAGGTCCCATGGCAGAGAATCATGCGTCATATCACCCACCACTGGAGAAGGCCACTTTCAGTTATTTCGCCCCAGCACCCAGACAGAGGAGAGAGGTCCCACAGCAGGAATCAGGTGTCATGTCACCAACCACTGAGAAGGCCACTTTCAGTAATTTCTGGCCCCAGCACCCAGACAGAGGAGAGAGGTCCCACAGCAAGGAATCATGCGTCATATCACCCACCACCGGAGAAGGCCACTTTCAGTTATTTCGTCCCTACACCCAGACAGAGAGAGGTTCATTCAACTTTGGGTTTGCACCGCAAGATCATGGTAAAGTTAAAAAAATGAGGATTCAATAAAGAAGTGCCCTGAGTACAAGAATACATGGTTGAGGGGAGGCAGTTATAAATGTCTATTCTGCACAAGGGAAGGCACAGGTCCTGTGGGATCCATGCCTGGTTCATTTTATGAGCGTCAGCTTGTCCACGTTGGCTGTGGACAGGCGGCTGCGTTTGTCAGTAATGACGCCCCCTGCCGTGCTGAATACACGTTCAGACAAAACGCTGGCCGCCCGGGCAGGCCAGCACCTCCAAGGCATAAAATGCTAACTCTGGCCACGTGGACAATTTGGAGACCCAGAAGTTGAATGGGGCCGAACCATCAGTCAGTACGTGGAGGGGTGTGCAGACGTACTGTTCAACCATGTTAGTGAAATGCTGCCTCCTGCTAACACGTTCCGTATCAGGTGGTGGTGCAGTTAGCTGTGGCGTGGAGACAAAACTTTTCCACATTTCTGCCATGCTAACCCTGCCCTCAGAGGAGCTGGCCGTGACACAGCTGCGTTGGCGACCTCTTGCTCCTCCTCTGCCTTCGCCTTGGGCTTCCACCTGTTCCCCTGTGACATTTGGGAATGCTCTCAGGAGCGCGTCTACCAGCGTGGCGCTTGTACTCGCGCATCCTCCTATCACGCTCCAGTGCAGGAAGTAAGGTGGGCACATTGTCTTTGTACCGGGGATCCAGCAGGGTGGCAGCCCAGTAGTCCGCACACGTTAAAATGTGGGCAACTCTGCTGTCATTCGCCCAGGCACTGCAGCATGTAGTCGCTCATGTGTGCCAGGCTCCCCAGAAGGTAAGGACAAGCTGTCCTCTGTGGGAGAGCGTATCGTCATCGTCCTCCGTATCCCCCAGCCACGCACCAGTGATGGGCCTGAGCTAGTGTCGGGTGCCACCCCGCTGTGAACCTGCTTCATCCTCATCCTCCTCCACCTCCTCCTCATCCTCCTCGTCCTCCAGTAGTGGGCCCTGGCTGGCCACATTTGTACCTGGCCTCTGCTGTTGCAAAAAACCTCCCTCTGAGCCACTTCTAACAGACTGGCCTGAAAGTGCTAAAAATGACCCTCATCCTCCTCCTCCTCCTGGGCCACCTCCTCTTCCATCATCGCCCTAAGTGTTTTCTCAAGGAGACATAGAAGTGGTATTGTAACGCTGATAACGGTGTCATCGCCACTGGCCATGTTGGTGGAGTACTCGAAACAGCGCAACAGGGCACACAGGTCTCGCATGGAGGCCCAATCATTGGTGGTGAAGTGGTGCTGTTCATGAGTGCGACTGACGGCGTGCGTGCTGCAGCTGAAACTCCACTATGGCCTGCTGCTGCTCGCACAGTCTCTCCAGCATGTGCAAGGTGGAGTTCCACCTGGTGGGCACGTCGCATATGAGGCGGTGAGCGGGAAGGCCGAAGTTCCGCTGTAGCGCAGACAGGCGAGCAGCGGCAGGATGTGAACGCCGGAAGCGCACAGACAGCCCGCACTTTATGCAGCAGCTCTGACATGTCGGGGTAGTTGTGAATGAACTTCTGCACCACCAAATTCAGCACATGCGCCAGGCAAGGGATGTGCGTCAAACCGGCTAGTCCCAGAGCTGCGACGAGATTTCGCCCATTATCGCACACCACCAGGCCGGGCTTGAGGCCCACCGGCAGAAACCACTCGTCGGTCTGTTGTTCAATACCCCGCCACAACTCCTGCGCGGTGTGGGGCCTGTCCCCTAAACATATGAGTTTCAGAATGGCCTGCTGACGTTTACCCGGGCTGTGCTGAAGTTGGTGGTGAAGGTGTGTGGCTGACTGGATGAGCTGGTGGAAGCAGAGGAGGAGGAAGCCGAGTAGGAGGAGGAGGCTACAGGAGGCAAAGAATGATGCCCTGCGATCCTTGGCGGCGGAAGGACGTGCGCCAAGGAACTCTCCGCCTGGGGCCCAGCCGCCACTACATTTACCCAGTGTGCAGTTAGGGAGATATAGCGTCCCTGGCCGTGCTTACTGGTCACGTATCTGTGGTTAGGTGGACCTTGCCACAGATGGCGTTGCGCAGTGCACACTTGATTTTATCGGATACTTGGTTGTGCAGGAAGGCACGGCTGTCTTGGAGAAGTAGTGGCGGCTGGGAACAACATACTGTGGGACAGCCATGGACATCAGCTGTTTGAAGCTGTCTGTGTCCACCAGCCTGAATGACAGCATTTCAAAGGCCAGTAGTTTAGAAATGCTGGCATTCAGGCCCAGGACTCGAGGGTGGCTAGGTGGGAATTTACGCTTTCTCTCCAAGGTTTGTGAGATGGAGAGCTGAACGCTGCCGTGTGACATGGTGGAGATGCTTGGTGACGCAGGTGGTGGTGTCGGTGGCACATCCTCTGTTTGGTGGGCGGCAGGTGCCAACATTCCTCCCGAGGCGGAGGAAGAGGCCGAGGCAGCAGCAGAAGAGGAGCAGGGGAGCCTGAGTGAGTTCCTTGCTTTTAAGGTGTTTACTCCACTGCAGTTCATGCTTTGCATGTAGATGCCTGGTCATGCAGGTTGTGCTAAGGTTCAGAACGTTAATGCCTCGCTTCAGGCTCTGATGGCACAGCGTGCAAACCACTCGGGTCTTGTCGTCAGCACATTGTTTAAAGAAGTGCCATGCCAGGGAACTCCTTGAAGCTGCCTTTGGGGTGCTCGGTCCCTGGTGGCGGTGGCCAGTAGCAGGTGAACTCTCTTGGCGGCGGCTGTTCTGCTTTTGCCCCCTGCTCCCTCTTTTGCTACGCTGTTGGCTCGGTCTCACCACTGCCTCTTCCTCTGAACTATGAAAGTCAGTGGCACGACCTTCATTCCATGTGGGGTCTAGGACCTCATCGTCCCCTGCATCGTCTTCCACACAGTCTTCCTCCCTGACCTCCTGTTCGGTCTGCACACTGCAGAAAGACGCAGCAGTTGGCACCTGTGTTTCGTCATCATCAGAGACGTGCGGACTCCGATGAGGTGGTATTCCCATGTCCTCATCATCAGGAAACATCAGTGGTTGTGCATCAGTGCATTCTATGTCTTCCACCACTGGGGAAGGGCTAGGTGGATTCCCTTGGGAAACCCTGCAAGCAGAGTCTTCAAACAGCATAAGAGACTGCTGCATAACTTGAGGCTCAGACAGTTTCCCTGATATGCATGGTGGTGATGTGACAGACTAATGGGCTTGGTTTTCAGGCGCCATCTGTGCGCTTTCTGCAGAAGACTGGGTGGGAGATAATGTTGTGAACGTGCTGGATCCACTGTCGGCTACCCAATTGACTAGCGCCTGCACCTGCTCAGGCCTTACCATCCTTTGAATGGCATTGGGCCCCACCAAATATCGCTGTAAATTTTGGCGGGTACTGGAACCTGAGGTAGTTGGTTCACTAGGATGTGTGGCTGTGGCAGAATGGCCACGTCCTCTCCCAGCACCAGAGGGTACACTAACACAACCACGATCGCGTCCGCGTCCCTTACTAGATGTTTTCCTCATTGTTACCGCTCACCAAGCACCACAATAAGAAAAAAATATTTGGCCCAATGTATTGATTTAAAATTCAGGCCTTTTTTACAGGCACCTAACACTATCTGCCTATTTATTTATGTAGCGTATTACACTAATCCAGGCACAGCAGTAACCACTGACTTTAGGGAATATCTCTTTTAGGGCTAGTATTTAGGCCCTGGATGAAAGGTATCCTTTATGGACAGATTTACACTTGGAGATGCACAGTAGTGTGAGAAAAATATGTAGATTATGCCTTCAGCAATTGTATTTAACACATTTGTGTAATATACCCTTTAACGGACAGAAATCCAATGGGAGATGCACGGTAGCTGTGAAGTTAATGAGGATGACCCTCTCAGCACTTGTATATACACTTGAATGTAATATACTCTTTACAGACAGATTAACACTTTGTCTGCAACAGCTGGAACACCAGATTCAGGGTATTGCTATATTGGCAATTGAATTTAACCCCAGAAACAAATATATGTTTTGGCGGACAATAATATACTTTGCCAGCCACAGCTGTGACACCATATTTATGGTATTGCTATTTTGGCAAGTGAATTTCACCCCGGAACAAAATATACCCTTTTATGAACAGATTAACACTTGGCCTGCAACTGCTGGAACACCAGATTCATGGTATGCTATATTGGCAATTAAATTTAAGTCCAGAACTAAATATACCCTTTTAAGGACAGATTAACACTTGGCCTGCAATTTCTGGAACACCAGATTCATGGTATTGCTATATTGGCAATTAAATTTAAGTCCAGAACAAAATAAACCCTTTTATGAACAGATTAACACTTGGCCTGCAACAGCTGGAACACCAGATTCAGGGTATTGCAATTTTGGCAATTGAATTTCACCACAGAAAAAAATATATGTTTTGGCGGACAATATTATACTTTGCCAGCCACAGCTGTGACACCAGATTTATGGTATTGCTATTTTGGCAATTGAATTTCACCCCAGAACAAAATATATGTTTTGGCGGACACTATTATAGTTTGCCAGCCAGTGCTGGGACAACAGATTTAGGGGATTGCTATTTTGGCAATTTAATTTCACCCCAGAACAAAATATATGTTTTGGCGGACACTATTATAGTTTGCCAAGCCAGTGCTGGAACACCAGATTTAGGGATTACTATTTTGGCAATTTAATTTCACCCCAGAACAAAATATATGTTTTGGACGGACACTGTTATAGTTTGTTAGCCAGTGCTGGGACACCAGATTTAGGGGATTGCTATTTTGGCAAGTGAATTTCACCCCAGAACAAAATATATGTTTTGGTGGACACTATTATAGTTTGCCAGCCACAGCTGTGACCACTCAGATTTATGGTATTGCTATTTTGACAATTGAATTTTCCCCATAACAAAATATATGTTTTGGCGGACACTATTATAGTTTGCCAGCCAGTGCTGGGACACCAGATTTATGGTATTGCTATTTTGGCAATTGAATTTCACCCCAGAACAAAATATATGTTTTGACGGACACTATTATAGTTTGCCAGCCAGTGCTCGGACAACAGATTTAGGGTATTGCTATTTTGGCAATTGAATTTTAACCCCAGAAAAAAATATTTGTTTTGGCGGACACTATTAAAGTTTGCCAGCCAGTGCTGGGACTCCAGATTTATGGTATTGCCATTTTGGCAAGTGAATTGCACCCCAGAACAAAATTTATGTTTTGGCGACACTATTATAGTTTGCCAGCCACAGCTGTGACACCAGATTTATGGTATTGCTATTTTGACAATTGAATTTTCCCCATAACAAAATATATGTTTTGGCGGACACTATTATAGTTTGCCAGCCAGTGCTGGGACACCAGATTTATGGTATTGCTATTTTGGCAATTGAATTTCACCCCAGAACAAAATATATGTTTTGGCGGACACTATTATAGTTTGCCAGCCAGTGCTCGGACAACAGATTTAGGGATTGCTATTTTGGCACGTTAATTTCACCCCAGAACAAAATATATGTTTTAGCGGACACTATTATAGTTTGCCAGCCACAGCTGTGACACCAGATTTATGGTATTGCTATTTTGACAATTGAATTTCTCCCCATAACAAAATATATGTTTTGGCGGACACTATTATAGTTTGCCAGCCAGTGCTGGGACACCAGATTTATGGTATTGCTATTTTGGCAATTGAATTTCACCCCAGAACAAAATATATGTTTTGGCGGACACTATTATAGTTTGCCAGCCAGTGCTCGGACAACAGATTTAGGGATTGCTATTTTGGCACGTTAATTTCACCCCAGAACAAAATATATGTTTTGGCGGACACTATTATAGTTTGCCAGCCAGTGCTGGGACACCAGTTTTATGGTATTGCTATTTTGGCAATTGAATTTCATCCACAGAACAAAATATATGTTTTGGCGGACACTATTATAGTTTGCCAGCCGGTGCTGGGACATCATATTTAGGAGATTGCTATTTTGGCAATTGAATTTCACCACAGAACAAAATATATGTTTTGGCGGACACTATTATAGTTTGCCAGCCAGTGCTGGGACACCAGATTTATGGTATTGCTATTTTGGCAATTGAATTTCACCCCAGAACAAAATATATGTTTTGGCGGACACTATTATAGTTTGCCAGCCAGTGCTGGGACACCAGATTTAGGGGATTGCTATTTTGGCAAGTGAATTTCACCCCAGAACATAATATATGTTTTGGAGGACACTATTATAGTTTGCCAGCCAGTGCTGGGACACCAGATTTAGGGATTGGTATTTGGGCAATTGTATTTAACCCCTTAATAAAATATAGAAATTGCTATCCTTAGTTTCTAGGGGTGACAATTAGCACAGCCAAGCCCCTGATGTAGGATTTAGCAAAAAAAAAACTAGTATTGATGGATTGATGGACTTGGTGGCAGCTTGTTCTGGTGCACCACAAGTCACAAATGGCCGCCGATCACCCCAGAAAAAAAGTGACAGAAAAACGCTCTGTGCAGCCTAAAAACAGTGAGCAAGTAACTAGCAGAAGTTGAATCATTCACAACTGTAGATCGATCACTTCATTAGGTGCTTTTGCTGACTTTTCCTGCCTAATCTCGCCCTCACAGCAGCTGTGTCCTCTCCCTACACTAATCAGAGCAGTGTGACGTGCGGCACTACGTGACTCCAGCTTAAACAGAGGCTGGGTCCCATGCTGCACTTGACCAATCACAGCCATGCCATTAGTAGGCATGGCTGTGATGGGCTTTAGGGCAAGAAGTAAATCGGTAGCTGATTTCTGCCCTTCCAGAAAGAGGGAAGAATCAGCCAAACAACGAACCCGAACTTGAACTTTTTGAAAATGTTCGGGTTCGGGTCCGTGTCCCGAACGCCCCAAAATGTGCACGAACCCGAACTATTCTCGAACTGTTCAGCTCAACACTAGTCAGAAGCAAGGAAAAATTAGACACACAACAGATCCTGTCTGAGTAGCAACTGTATGGCCTGTAAATAGTGATGGATCATTAATCAGTGTCCGGACCGCTGTACGCAGGATTGCGTCCTGCGGGCGGCCGGGATCTTCTGTTTGGACGCGCCGGGCGTCATCTCGCGAGACGAGAGTTCCTGTGAACACGCGCGCGTGCGCGCGTTCACAGTGAAGCGCGTCTCGAGAGTTGGACTACAGCCTGCCAGCGATGATCAATCGCTGGCAGGCTGTAGATGCGATATAAATCGCATCAAACAGCTATATCAGGCGCTGTTTTATGAACAGCGTCTGATATAGCTGCTACCTGGTCCTCTGGTGGTCCCATTTTCTGGGATCGACCACCAGAGGACCAGGTAACTACAGTAAAGTTGCACCAAACACTACACTAACCCCCCACCCCCTCACCTATTAACCCCTTGATCACCCCATCTAGACCCCTGATCACCCCCTGTCATTGATCACACCCCTTGTAAGGCTCCATTCAGGCGTCCATATGTGTTTTGCGGATCCGTGGATTCACGGATCCGTGGATCCGATCCGCGGATCCTCAAAACACGGACACCGGCAATGTGCTTTCCGCATTTTGCAGATCCGCACATTGCCAGAACTATATAGAAAATGCTTTTCTTGTCCGCAATTGCGGACAAGAATAGGACATGTTCTATATTTTGCGGAACGGAAGTGCAGACCCGGAGCGCGGATCCGTAATTCCGGATCCGAGCGGGACAAAGTCTGTCCCCATAGAAATGAATGGGTCCACAATTCCGTTCCGCAAACAGAATTGCGGACGTGTGAATGGGGCATAAGGGTCCCTTATCACCGCCAGTTAGCTAGCTACTTGTTAGGTAGCTAGCGCCCAGCCCACCGCACCGCAGTCACTGATTTTGGCAGAGATTTTTTTCATCCACATTGACGAATGAAAAAAATCTGTGCCGTTCATTTTTTTTTTTCAGCGCAGAGGCTGAACGGAAAAAATCTCATTACCAGTATGCTCAATATACGGAGAATCGCAGAAACTCCTAATGCTGGCCATACGTGTAATGACTGCGGAGACCCTCAAATGCCAGGGCAGTACAAAAACCCACATGTGACCCCATTTTAGAAAGAAGACACCCCAAGGTATTCCGTGAGGGGTATGGCGAGTTCATGGAAAATTTTATTTTTGTCACAAGTTAGTGGAATATGAGACTGTAAAAAAAAAAAAAAACAATTTCCGCTAACTTGTGCCAAATTTTTTTTTCTGTGAACTCGCCATACCCTCACAGAATACCTTGGGGTGTCTTCTTTCCACAATGGAGTACATGTGGGTATTTATACTGCCCTGGCATTTTAGGAGTCCTAAAGCGTGAGAATCCAAATGCGTAAAAATGGCCTGTGAAATCCTAAAGGTACTCATTGGTTTTAGGGCCCCTTTGCGCATCTTGGCTGCAAAAAAGTGTCACTCATGTGGTATCGCCGTACTCAGGAGAAGTAGGGCAATGTGTTTTGGGGTGTATTTTTACATATACCCATACTGGGTGTGAGAAATATCGCTGTAAACGACAACTTTTTACATTTTTTTATTCAAAGTTGTCAATATACAGAGATATTTCTCACCCAGCATGGGTACTATGTAAAATACACTCAAAAACACATCGCCCTACTTCTCCTGAGTACGGCGATGCCACATGTGTCACTTTTGCAGCCAAGATGCTAAAGGGCCCAAATTCAACGAGTACCTTTAGGTTTTACATGGCGACTCACAATTTAGCCCCGCCCAAAATGCCAGAACAGTAAACACACTCCACAAATGACTCCATTTCGAAAGTAGACACCCCAAGGTATTCACTGAGGGGCATAGTGAGTCCGTCTGAGATTTTTTATTTTTTGCCAGAAGTTATCAGAAATTGAAACTTTTTTTTTTTCTCAGAAAGTGTCATTTTCCGCTAACTTGTGAAAAAAATGAAATGATACATGAATTCACCAAGCCCCTCCGTGAATACTTTGGGGTGTCTTCTTTCTAAAATGGTGTAATTTGGGGATATTTATACTATCCTGACATTCTAGCACCTGAAGAAACATGACAGGCGCTCAGAAAGTCAGAGCTGCTTCAAAATGCCGAAATTCACTTTTTTGCACCATAGTTTGTAAACGCTATAACTTTTACCCAAACCAATAAATATACACTTATTGGATTTTTTTATCAAAGACATGTAGAACAATAAATTTAGAGAAAAATTTATATAGAAATGTAGTTTTTTAAAAATTTTACAACAGAAAGTGAAAAATGTCATTTTTTTGCAAAAATTTCGGTAATTTTTGATTAATAGCAAAAAGTAAAAATGTCAGCAGCAATGAAATACTCACCAAATGAAAGCTCTATTAGTGAGAAGAAAAGGAGGTAAATTCATTTGGGTGGTAAGTTGTATGACGGAGCAATAAACGGTGAAATTAGTGTAGTGCAGAGTTGTAAAAGTGGCCTGGTCATTAAGGGTGTTTAAGCTAGGGGGCTGAAGTGGTTAAGCAAATGCTGACCGAGGGAAACTATATGCTCCACAGACAGGATCCGTTTTTGTGGGTTATTGTTCTGACAAGTCAGAAGAAGGGCAAATTAATCAGTAGAGATGTGCCGAACTATTCGCCGGCGAACAGTTCCCGCGAACATCACATGTTCGCTCGCCGCTGCGGGCGAAAATATACAATACACAGCAATGGGGACTCCGGTCTCTTGCACTTTTGCCAATTTGTATCTGGCAAGACTGGAAGATAAATGTATATTTAATGCCAAGAATCCGTATCTGAAATACATTAAAATGTTCCTCCTTTTGTGGATGATATTTTTATTATCTGTTCGGGAACTGAATCACAATGTGAAGAATTTGTACAATTTGTGAATGAGACCAATGGTGAGCGCATAGAATTTTTGGATGTTTTGTCGTGGTGCAGGGGGATAGATTGGTCACGGAGGGTTATCGTAAGCCCACGGTGACCAACACCCTCCTGCACCACGACAGTTTTCACCCTTATGCGGTTAAAAAATCAGTACCATATGGCCAGTTTATTAGGCTAAGACGGATTAATAGTGAAGATAAAGGGTATAGAAGACAGGCTTTGGAGTTTAAAGAATGGTTATTACAAAGGGGCTATCCAGAGAAACTATTAGAGGAGACTTTAGAAGAGGCAGGTAATTTCGCAAGAAGATCTACTGTTAGGAAGAAAAAGGATAGGAGAGGTAATCAATCACAGGACAGACAAAAGAAAAATAAACGCTGCGTTTTTTCATTTAAGTATAGTCCAATGGCTGAATCTATAAGAACAGCTATTTTTAAACATTGGGACATCTTGAAAAAGGATGCAAGTTTAAAGGGGTTAGTGGAGGAGAAAACTCTAATCACATTCAGGAGGAGTCATACAATAAAAGACAAAATTGTCAGAAGTATATTCGTAGTTGAGAGAAATAGAAACTGGTTACAGGAAAAAATACCAAGGGGCAAGTGCGGTAATTGCTCGTTTTGTAAATGTAACTCCCAAGATAAAGCTATGAGAGTCGGTTCTATTTTTCAGAAAGTGAATTCTTTCATTAATTGTAGGACAACATATGTAGTGTATGTGATAATGTGTGGTTGTGGCCGCTTCTACATAGGGAAAACCATCAGATGTTTATTTGAAAGGGTGAGAGAACATTTTAACTCGGTTAGGACAGGAAAAGGTTGCCGGCGCTTCATTGAACATGTGAAAGATACACATTATTGCAAAATTGATACGCTTCGCTTTGCAGGACTCAAAGTTGTCCCTCCGCTACCTCATGGAGGGGACAGACACCGACGACTCCTGCAACAAGAAGCGAAATGGATAATGCGCACAGGCGCACTTGGTCAGCTAGGTTTGAATGATCGTAACGATCTGGGTGCATTTTTATAGAGATGTTGTTCTTTGCTCACACACTGTTCCTTTAAGAATTGTACCTAGGCTTTAAGTTGTTTGGGTGTCCCCGGGCAACCAGGTACTAGGTATAAAAAGCCAGCACGATACATCGTGCTGATGTAGTGGCCAGAAGAAGCGCAGTGAGTTGCGCGAAACGGCCGTCGCCGCTAGTGGGTGAAACTGGGCTATCACTGTGCCAAACCGTGTATGAAACTTTTTGCATTAAATAAAAGAAAGAAACGAAAGCCGTGGTGAGTGCTGCCTATTATTCTTCTCAACTTTGAAGAACATATACAATGTTCTGTCCTCCCCTATACGCCATCATTGAGCAAACTTTGACCCTGTACCTCACAGTCAGCAGACACATTCCAGCTAATCATCATACCTTCCCTCCCAGACCCTCCCACCTCCTATCAAAAATCAAGGACAGCATCCATCTTAGATTCATTCTGAAGCTGCAGTGTAAGGCCCCATTCACGCGTCCGCAATTTTGTCCGCATCTATTCCGCAATTCTGCGGAATGGATGCGGACCCATTCATTGTGAATGGGCCGGACGTGATGTGGAGAGCACACTATGTGCTCTCCGCCTCGTATTTGCGGAGCCGCGGCCCCTGAACTTCCGGGTTTTGGCCCCGAAACATCCGGCCGCAGCTCGCAAAAGATAGAGCATGTCCTATTCTTGTCCACAACCTGTGGACAAGAATAGGCAACTCTATGGGGAGTGCCGGCATGGTGTGTTGCGGATCCGCAACACACTACGGACGTCTGTATGGGGCCCTAGTTAGAGCAGGGAGAGTGCTGCTGCTGCTTAATTAATATTGAAAGCGTTAGTTAGGCCAGTGTCCACTCCAGTCCTCAAAGACTCATCTGCTGTAAGAACAGCATCCTGACCGCACCCTAAAATGCCCTTTTAGGGCTGGTATATCAGTCTACTTTAATTTTTTTATATATATATTGCAGTTGCCTGCCTGTGTGTGAGAGGCCGCAGGCCCACAGACTGTACTGTGTGCCCACCACTCATATCGGGTGACACAGTACCTTGCAGATAAAAAGTCATTTAATTTTACCCTTTAATATAATTTCAGTTGCCTGCCAGTGTGTGTCAGGCCCACTGACTGTACTGTCCCCAATGCCCACCACTCATATAGGGTGGCACAGTACATGGTAACATAGTAACATAGTAACATAGTATTTAAGACCGAAAAAATACATTTGTCCATCCAGATCGGCCTAGTAATGACATGGCTGTGATGGCTTCTAAGTGCCCACAGCTTAAAAGCTTGTTGATTGGCTGCCCTGCAGCCTTTCAACAAGCTATATTAAATGCTCGAACACCGAACTTGAACCCAAACTTTTGCTGCAAAGTTCGGGTCCGGGTACCTTCTCTCAACACTAATTTTGGAGCATTCTGTTCTGTTCAGTTACGTTTTGTCCCCATTGATAATAAATGAGGACAAAACGGAAGCTTTTTTTCCGATATTAAGACCCTATGATGGATCTCAATACCGGAAAATATTAACACTAGTGTGAAGGTAGCCTAAGTCTTGAAAGACACAAATTTGTGTGCTCTCATATTCAGTGTGATCAGATAGTCTTATGTGCCGCAATATTTCTTCCTTCACGTTGAAGTTGAGAATACGGCATATGACATCACAGGGTGGTTCAGAGTCTTTGGGCTTCCTCCGCAGTGCTCTGTGGGCCTGTTCTATGATAATGTCATCTGTGTATGAATCACCCAGGATGGACTGTTGTGTGTAAGCCGTGGGGGCAACAGACTCTGAGAGACCTTTTATCCTTAAGTTATTCCTGCAGCCTTTGTTTTCTTGATCTTGCAGAGCCTCAAAGACGCATTAAAAAGTTCTGTCAGGTGGACATGCTCTGGATAGAGGTGCTATAGCTAAGTTGTTCCACCCGGGTTCCAATGTGTTTCATTTTTTGTTTTATATCTTGCAAGTCCCTTGAGAGAGAGTCTAGAGCCTTAGCCTATGCTTTATCAATGGAATTTTTTTAAAAAGAGCAAGAGATCGGGAGAGAGTCATGGTGTGGTGAAATATCTGTACCACTGACAGAGTCATCCCCAGTATCTTTGGATGGTGTGCTCATTTTTGGGGTAGCAGAATTTGAGTTTTTTTCTTTTGATATATATATCCATTTCTCCCTGTGGAGCGTTGGGTTTTTGAGAGTTGCTGGTGTCTTTAGAGGCAGCATGCCCAATTTTTACCATGATGACAGAGAATCAGCAGATTAGTTTGGTCTCAATAGAGCTGTAGTAGCAGATATTACATCTGCAGTAGTGTAAGCAAGTTAAGCGATCTAAGTGGCAGTGACTGGCATAAAATAATCACTTGTAAAAAATGGGGCAAAGTCCTGAGGTTAATTGTGAAGTACCACTCATTTATGATGGTAAATAATAACAGGGAAAATGGATAGACCACTGTGATAGTCCAGAAAAAATTGGAGTGCAGCGGGGAGGAGATAAAGGGTGCACCACGGGGTTATGTGGTCTGGTACCTCCAGTAAAGATTGCGCTGCTGTCCTCCAAGGGAGAAGTTGTGAGTGTGGGATCCAACGAGTTGTCCGGAGAACATGTTTAGCTTGGCTTGCAGGGCAGCTTCGCGGACCCTTAACTTCCGGTTTGGTAAGCCTCGACTTCTGGCCACGGCTGCTGCCCAGCTCAGAATAGATGACGGTCTCACAACGTTGGACGCCCGGAAAGCGTTTCTAAACTTTATCGAGGCCTCTTACCGGCACTGTGAAGTTAGGCTGACAAGGCACATTCAGAAGGATGGTAGGCCGGGAGGCGTGTGTGTAGGATTTTGACTGAGGGAGTAAAAACTGCCTCTAGCTACAGGGCTCAAAGGGTCCTGGAAAGTGCGTTATAAAGCCCAGAGTAGTTAAAAGTGGTTCAGCTGGTTCCGAACTCCAACGATGGCCAAGGATTAGACGAATATAGCCGGAGAGCTCACTGAGACATGTCTTGGCAGCACAGCGGCAGACTACGCCTCCCATATATACAATTTCTATACTTACTTATCATGGGGAAGAAGAAAAAAACAGGTAAGGGTGAGTTCACACTTCAGTTATTTGATCAGTTATTTCCATCAATTATTGTGAGCCAAAACCAGTAGCCAACTCAGAGATCAGGTATGAGGAAAAGATCTGCACCTGTTCTGTGTTTTGACCTGCACCTGGTTTTGGCTCTCAACAACTGATAGAAAAACTGATCAAATAACTGAAGTGTGAACTCACCCTAATTGAAATTTACAATCTGAAGTTTATCTCCATCACATAGTATTCTAATTAACCTGATATCACAACAATCAAGGCAGTGTTTTTTTTTTTTTTGTATGCATTTAATAATAGTTTATTCCTTAGACCTCGTTTGCTTGGGTGATTGAGTAGAATACTTGGCGATGCTCAGGTGCTCTATCGAGGACTAGTGTTGAGCGCGAATATTCGAATAGCAAATTTTTTTAGCGAATGTCGGCACTTCGCAAATTTGCGAATATTTTGAATATAGCGCTATATATTCGCTATTTCGAATATTAGTTTTATTTTTTTAAATTGTTAATCCTTGTTGCTCTCTGGTTGTCTTCCCACTTCCCAAAAGCTGTTCTTACCTGTCCAGAGGATTCCTGTCTCCCTGCCCGCTCCAGTCAATGTCTGTTGCCACTTCTGCCGACTTCCTGTGTGCATGGGAACGCCTCCATGCTAAAATGTACTCTTGGATGTGAGAATCACGATCTCACAAATTTGACTAAGTTGTAATCGCAATGCGATTAATATAACCTGAATTACTCGTGGTGCGAATTCAACTTAGAGCTTGTATTGTATTGCTAGAATATAACGAATATCATAAATATAGCACTATATTCTCAATCTTCGTTATATTCTAGCATTACAACCATTAGGAACTCAGCCCTAAGTTGAATTTGCAATGCGAGTATATGTTCGCATTGCAAATTCAAGTTAGAGTTGAGTTCCTAATGGTTGGCTTGTAAAATATAATGAAGATTAAGAATATAGTGATTTATTCGATATCTTCGTTGATTCTACTAAGCTAATCCAATAGGAAATTTGCCTGTATACACTGTTCAAAGTTCAAATAGCAATACACCAATATAAATTCGCGTAACATTCGCAATGTATAGAATAAGTACGAATATTCGATTTCAACTAATATAAGACGAATATTCAATCGAATATTGGCAAAATATTGCGAAATCGAATATGGCACTTCCCGCTCATCACTACCGAGCACAATGGAAGTCAAAGGGAGAACCCGAGCATTAAACCAGGCACTCCCTGCTCTGAAGAGGGAAGGGTGTCGGGACTCTAGTTCGGCTTAGGAGTCTCTGCTCTGACTCCATATATAGCTATGTCCAAATATGGAGTCAGTGCTTGGGGACACCCCAGTGTATTTAAATATAATGTGGCCTCTATTTCTATGCAGAAGATCGCTGTACAGTGGGGAATCCTTCAGTGTGAGTCCGCGCGCTTAGGGGTCCCTGCTCTGACTCCATATATAGCTATGTATATAAATCTAATTAAGCCTGTATTTCAGAAAAGTTACTGCTCAAACTTTTATAACCTTCTGCATTAAAAGCAAGACGCTTAACCGCTCAGCTATAATAGCTGCAAAGTCAGTTACTAAAAATAAAAATCAAAAAAAAATAAAAATAGAGTCTTCTACTGTAGAGGAATACTTACTAGTAGTAAGTATTCCTCTACAGTAGAAGTCTCAATAGTTTGTTTTTATGTAGCTATTATAGCTGAGTCGTTAGTGCCTTGCTTTTAATGCCGAGGGAGATGAGTTCAAATCCCAGCAGAAACTTTTCTGAAATACAGGCTAAATTATATTTAAATACACTGGGTGTCCCCAAGCACTGACTACATATATGGACATAGCTATCTATGGAGTCAGAGCAGGGACTTTGAAGCTGCAGACTCACACTGAAGGATTCCCTCACTGTACAGCTGTACACTGTACACGCGGTAGCTTGGCCGAACTCCGCGTTTGCGGAGAATAGCGGTGCTTGAGCCGAACTGGTGTTCGGCCGAGCATGCTTGCTCAACACTACTTATGATCTGTCAACTGACGTTAATATTTAGTTTATGTTGTACAAAAATCTAGTATGAATATGGCGTTAGACTGAACAATGTAATGTAGCCATCTACATAATTAGATCTTAATGGACTATTTCGTGTGTAAAGGCTCAGTCCTTAGGCCTATTTCACACGGGCGTCATGTTTGACGCCCGGATAAGAGGCGGGTGCGTTGCGGGAATATGCGCGATTTTTCCGCGCGGTGCAAACGCTTGTAATGCGCTTTGCACGCGCGTAGAAAAATCGCCATGTTTGGTACCCAGACCCGAGCCGGACTTCATCACTGAAGTCCGGTTTCGGGTCTTCTGGAGAATTGATTATTTTCCTTATAACATGGTTATAAGGGGAAATAATAGCATTCTTAATAAAGATGGACCATGTGATTGGACCATGTGATGTGACGTCATCACAGGTCCTTTAGTTCTTAGCTGATGCTGGGAAAGAGAGGACAGATCGCAACTACGCGATCAAGTGGCTAAGGTAAGTTAATTTTTATTATTTTTAACCCCATCCTCTTACATTTTACTATGCATTCTTTATTAAGAATGCTATTATTATAATGCTATTATAATGCTATTATTTCCCCTTATAACCATGTTATAAGGGAAAATAATAAAGATCTGGTCCTAAGCAACCATGCGGGAAAATCGCACTGCATCTGCACTTGCTTGCGGATACTTGCGATTTTCCCGCAGCCCCATTCACTTAGATAGGGCCTGCGTTGCATGAAAAATGCAGAATATAGAGCATGCTGCGATTTTCACGCAACGCAGAAGTGATGCGTGAAAATCACCGCTCCTGTGCACAGCCCCATAGAAATGAATGGGTCCGATTCAGTGTGGGTGCAATGCGTCCTCCTCACGCATTGCACCCGCGCGAAAACTCGCCCGTGTGAAAGGGGCCTTAAAGATGGATATTTTTGGCCTTTTAGTTGTACACATGTCTCCGCAACCTAGGATACAAGAAGATATATAGTTGTACACAAACGGACCTTTCAGCAATTCTTTTTTCTGGTCTAACATGGGCTAAAAAGCTTGATGGTTACAGCAGCCTTAAAAGAGGCAACATGATTAGTGGTCTCACTTGGTACATCAAGTATATTGTTACATAGTCTTTCACTGAGGGCACAGTCTTTATTAGTGGCAACTATACTGACTCTTTAAGTGGAAACAACTTACTTTCTCAATTGGCTTGCAGTGCACCAACTTCCCTTGAAGTCAACAATCTGACTGGAGTCCCCTCATTGTAGTTACAGTGAAGAAAGCTCCTTCACATGGTGTGGTCTCACACATTGTGGAAGTCTCCAGCAGCTGCTCACAGGTTACAGTATCTCTGGCCTAGCAACCACCTCACACACTATCCATTATAATCATGGTATCTCTTCTCACAACATACAATTTTGCAGTTGTTTCTGCATGATGTGTACAGTGCTTGGCAGCAGGTTGTCTTGTTTTAATCACAGAGTTTTCTTCTATAGATCCTTATCTAGATAAAGGAGCTATGCAGCTTCTTACTACCCCTAAGTTCCGACCTCAACACCGATGCAGTGCTAAATTGTGTATTTTTCCTTTCTAGGCCTTAAGTTGGCACACTCATTTCCACTTATATCTAGCTACATGCAGGGGCTAAATCTTACCAGTGCTGTTGTTCTTATCATTTCCTATGTTTAATATATGACCATGAGACTCTGCCTCCATTAATATTTATCCCTTAGAAACATGGTGGCTTATATGCAGAAGCTGGTTTTGTGATGACCTTTAGTAACTAAACCTTTATATAAACTTTTAATATGTTGTCCCTAATGCCCTAATAAAATGATCTCTAATATACTTTATTAATCAATTTTCTATTTTTACTACACTTTTGTCTACCTAAAGGACACCATTCACTGTGCGCTTAAAACTATGTTCTCTGTACTCTCCTGAATGCTCAGTGGTGTCGAGTACACATTTTATCAATAGTGCCGCAGTAGCGCTAGTGAGTACAGGCAGGAGAGCATATTGCTGCTCCTGCCCGTGCTCCCTGGACAATTACTAAGTCTTGGCATAGCACAGAGGTAGCTTGTACTCAATGTATTATGCCAGGATTAGTTGAGCGAGTTGGCTCCTGCTTCTGCCTGCGCCGCTAAGCTAAGAGTTGACATGCAGTTCTCTTAGCGTAGCAGAACAGACAGAAGCAGGGGCCCGCTCCACTTAGCTATTCTTGGCATAGTACATGGGTACAGGGTACACATGTGCTATGCCAAGAGTTAGTAATCGTCCAGGGACACTGACAGGAGCAGCAATATGCGCTCCTGCCCGTACTCACAGTGCTGATGTGGCCCCATTGATTCAATGTCTACTATGTACTCTGTAAACCACTGAGCTGTCAGCGATGTACAGGGAACAGAGTTTTAAGCCTACAGTGAATTGTGCTCTTTAGGTAGGCAAAAGTGTAGTAAAAATAGAAAATTGATTAATAAAGTATATTACTCTTTAACTCATCTCAGTTTTTTTCCATATTACCAGGCAATAACTGGTTAAATCAGTGTTATACACTACATATACTGTGTGTTTCTTGCCATAACCCATTGGTTTACCAGTAATGAGTCAAGGTCATTTGTAAGGTCCTTGGACACCGTGTCCAGAGTATATAACCCAATCAAGGAATTGTAACACTGTCATAGGCTGCCTATCATGTTACTATTGTACATTCCCCCATGACAATAATACAGCCAGGAATTTAACCCATATTAGTGCACACCATATCTGGTTAACTTGCTTGTATCTCCCATATAATGGCATTTCATATAGCTTGACAACATGGTGACATATGGCTGCAAGTTAAAAGGCACACAAGTTCTGATAGATATAATAGCAAACATAAATATAACATATATAAAATGCTACAGCAGGCATATAACAGTTTAATAATTTATCTTGGTGGATGGTATCATCACTGCAACATGGTCAATGGTAAACCAGCACAACATAACACTGAAAAGGTCATGGTTTGTTTGAGAGGAAGAGCTGTTTCCGACCCTCCTACATGTTGGAGTAATCGTGAGTTGGAGTAATCGTGATTGGTCTAAGCCATCCCTGTACTGCACACATATTGAAACCTGTTAAAAGACAAAAAAATTAGATAGTTTTTAAATATACTTAAAAGAATATTCTATGAACTAACTGATTAATTTTTAATTCATAAACAAGTGACAGCGTCATATTCAGTGTCAGACTAGTCCCCCATAGTACCAAAGGATCTTTCAGTGGGCTCAAACCCACCCACAGTCCAAGAGAAAAAAAATTGGAGCAGCCTCTGGAACCAATAACTTGCCACTAGGATCTATTTCTTTGAATAAAAATCTATTAGACGTTATTGATCGGGTTTGAGCCCTGAGAATAATTTCTTTCTTGTTATATTTTTTTTACAGGAACCATTTTAAGATGCTGTGCATATTTTTGCATTGCATACTTTTTTGAGTAGGAAATAAAAAAAAAAATGGTACCACCTTTTTGCTTCCAGAAATTCACTGTACTGTAAACATAAAATATGTTATTCTCTGGGTATGTATGATTTGGTGATCACATTTATATACTTAAAATGAAATATATATACTGTACAATAAAAACATTTTAGAAATAAAATGATTAATAAAATAAATGTTTTTGTTTCTTCAAAGACAAATGAATGAAAAACATTTCTAGCATTCTTTTTAGCTTTTTAATAGAAACATAGAAACTTAGAATGTGTCAGCAGATAAGAACCATTTGGCCCATCTAGTCTGCCCAATATACTGAATACTATGAATAGCCCCAGGCCCTATCTTATATGAAGGATGGCCTTATGCCTATCCCATGCATGCTTAAACTCCTTCACTGTATTTGCAGCTACCACTTCTGCAGGAAGGCTATTCCATGCGTCCACTACTCTCTCAGTAAAGTAATTCTTCCTGATGTTACTTTTAAACCTTTGTCCCTCTAATTTAAAACTATGTCCTCTTGTAGCAGTTTTTCTTCTTTTAAATATTCTCTCCTCTTTTACCGTGATGATTCCCTTTATGTATTTAAAAGTTTCTATCATATCCCCCCTATCATATGTCTCTTCTTACTTCCAAGCTATACATGTTAAGGTCCTTTAACCTTTCCTGGTAAGTTTTGTCCTACAATCCATGTACTAGTTTAGTAGCTCTTCTCTGAACTCTCTCCAAAGTTTCAATATCCTTCTGCAGATATGGTCTCCAGTACTGCACACAATACTCCAAATGAGGTCTCACTAGTGCTCTGTAGAGCGGCACGAGCACCATGTGGTACAATATGTGACAGTTATACTGTGAATAGATATGGATGGATATGTGGGTTTTTTATTATTATGTGTATATATATACATATTTATTTATTTTTCCAGTGAAAACAAATTTTATCAGGAAAACAGTCAATTTTTTTTTTAAACCTTTCCAACATTTTTTGTAATCCCACAAAGAGACATGAACTACACTTGAACCATTTATGTAGTATGGTGTATTATGCTTGTTATTAAAGGCTGCATATTAGACAGAGCTTCATAGTCTTCTGTACATAATATAAGCACACACAAGAGATGCAGAATTTGTTCAGGAAACTGCAGATCTGCAAAATACAGATACATTTTTTCTGTAATTTGCAGTCCCATTATAGAAATTTCTATTCTTGTCTGTTTTGGGCCAAGAATAGCAATTTCTATATTGGGAGTGTGGATTGCGCACAGAAGGTATTTGCATTTTTGGATCTTCAGTTTCCTGAATACACCAGATAATGTACTATACTGTATATATATTGAGAGCCAATCAGGGAGGTTATCCCATTGTAGGTAGTACCCTGTAGTCATAGGGTGTTTGTGGGCAAGTTTATCAGCTCTTGCTGAATTAGGTAGTTAGTGCCAAGTTTTGCAGTGGGTGCATGGTTTGCTGGCAGGCTACTTGCATCCCATCAGTTTTCTATGAATTCATGTTTATGCTGGGCTTATGAGTATTAACATTAATTATGTAAGAAAATTCCTTGTTAACACTATTTGCTTTTAAATCTTCCATTTATTTAATGCAAAATGTATTTTCTAGACTTTCACTGGATTTGCCTATCCACATCTACCATGCTCCTACATGGTAGAAGTCTGTTCAGCTTATAACATACTTGTTCCTTATCATTTCTTAGTGTAAACTGGGCAGCAATCAGATGACAAATAAGGAAACACTTAGTTGTCTGCTGATCTCATCTTATACTGTATGTGAATAAAAAAATTCTTGCATATCTCCCCTGTGGGGAACATACTCACTTGACCAGTGTACAGAGGCAAGGACACCAAAGCATTCATCAAAAGTCCTCTTTATTTAGGCTTTTTCATATCAGTACAGCCAGTACATCCGGATCGCAGCAGGGTCAAGCAGCCGTAGCACACTCTGACAGTGTTACCTCACACTGTCTGCCTTTCCTCCAGACTGAGACCCACCTAACATTCAGCAGCAGGATTAAATAGGATCCCTGGACATGAGCATGCCCCAAATCCTGGACTGGAACCTGGGGAACAGGCACCCACCCAGCACATTACCTGTTCCCAGTAAAAGCCTGCCATGGACTAGCTGAGACCAGCTACACTATCTATATGGTGTCCACCAACTACTTTAGCGGACACCTAGACTAGGGCTTTTACTCCACCAAGGCCCTTGGTGGCACATTCCAGGTATAAGCAAGCCGCTTTTAGAATGCTTCCTGCAACATTCTGGGTGACACATATCTCCCCTCAAAAATAACTCCTGTCACCGCCACCTCACATACCCCCCCCCCCTTTGTTTAAACCTGTGGGGGTGAACACATGCCATACAGTGGACTCTGGACAGGGCGTCTGCATTCCCCTGCAGCGTCCCGGACCTGTGTTCCAGTGTAAACTTAAAATTTTGCATGGAGAGGAACCATCTGGTGACCCGAGCATTCCTCTCCTTCGCCTGACTCATCCACGTTAGAGGTGAGTGATCGGTCACCAGGCGGAACGTCCTCCCCAGCAGATAATAGCGTAGCGATTCAAGTGCCAATTTGATGGCAAGACACTCCTCTCCACTACACTATATCTGGATTCAGCTGGCGTTAGTTTGCGGCTCAGGAAACTAACAGGATGCTCCTCCCTCGTTAAGCTCCTGAGACAGTACTGCACCTAGACCTACTTCAGAGGCATCTGTCTGTACAATAAACTCTTTTTGAAATTGGGTAACTAGGACTGAGGTCCCACACAACACTCGACTTGAATGACCTAAAGGCCTCCTCTCCGCCTGAACACTCCAGCGGACCATCACAGACTTCCGCTCTTTCAGGAGGTCTGTTAATGGAGATGACAATGTGGGCAAAATTGGGAATAAACCTCCGGTAATATCCAACTAACCCTAAAATAGCTTTTACCTGCCTTGTCATGAGGGGTCGGGCCAGTTCTGTATGTGTTTATTTTTATTTACCTGGGGTTTAATGACTCTCGTCCAATTACATACCCCAGGTACCGAGCTTCTTCTAAACCTATCATACATTTCTTCGTGTTGGCGGTTAATCCCGCTTTCTGGAAAGAACCTACCACCGCCTGCACCTTGGGTAAGTGACTCTCCCAGTCTGTGCTAAACACTACAATATCATCGAGATAGGCCGAAGCATACTGACGGTGGGACCAGAGGACAATATCCATTAACCGCTCAAAGGTGGGTGAATCGCCATGTAAGCCAAAGGGTAACACCTTATATTGAAACAGCCCTTCGAGGGGTGACAAAGGCAGTTTTCTCCTTTGCAGCTTCCGCTAAGGGCACCTGCCAGTACCTCTTTGTAAGGTCCAAAACCGAAAAGTATTGGGCTTGTCTCCTAATCGTTCTATCAATTCATCGACCCGAGGCATGGGGTAGGCGTCAAACTTTAAAACTTCATTGAGTTTCCGGAAGTCATTACAGAACCGTAACGCTCCGCCTGGTTTTGGGAAAGGACTATTGGACTAGCTCTAGTGATGGGCACGCATGCGGCTCCAGATGTTGCTAGAACTACAACTCCCACCATGCCCTGCAGTAGGCTGATAGCTATAGACAGGCTTTGCATGCTGCGGAGTTGTAGTTCTGCAACAGCTGGAGAGCCGCACGTTGCCCATCACTGACTAGCCTCACTCACTCCGAGACTCTTCAATGACCCCTAGCCGCAGCATCGACTTCACTTCCTCAGAGATGGCTTGTCGCTGAGCCTCCGGCACCCGATATGTCTTTAATCGAACTCTGACCTGGGGCTCGGTGACAATGTCATGTTGTACTATGGAGGTGCGTCCAGGGAGTTCTGAGAATACATCCCTATTCCGACTCACTAAACCATTCTGGCCTCCTGAACCTGTTTAGTAGACTATGGCTATCCCGCTATCTTCACCACAGAGGAGACTTTCTCTGGGATCACTGGTGGCTCTGGAGCCTTCCCCGCAGTCAAGACAGAGACTTGGCCTTCCCCAAACAGACTTTCCTATCTTTCCAGGGCTTTAGTAAGTTCACATGGTATACCTGCTCTGGCTTCCACCGACCTGGCTGGTATACCTTGTAGTTCACTGGTCCTACTTTCTCCATCACTTCATAGGGTCCCTGCCACCTGGGAAGGAATTTACTGTCGACTGTGGGCACAAGTACCAGCACCCGGTCGCCCGGGTTAAAGGTCCTCACCTGGGCGGCCCGGTTGTATATCCGGCTCTGGGCCAGCTGTCCGCCTCCATATGCTCTCGGACAATAGGCAGAACTGTCCCTATTCTTTCTTGCATTTTCTCTATGTGTTCGATAACACTCTTGTGTGGGGTGAGCTGTTGCTCCCATGCTTCTTTAGCAATGTCAAGCAAGCTCCCGAGGATGTCTGCCGTACAATAGTTCAAAGGGCGAGAACTCCAGTGGAAGGCCTGGGGCACTTCTCGCAGCGAATAATACATACGGCAGCAAAAGATCCCAGTCCTTCCCATCTTTGGACACGGCTCCCTTTGAGCATGGTCTTTAAGGTTTTGTTAAACCTTTCCACAAGTCCGTCTGTTTGGTGATGATAAACAGATGTGTGCAAGTGTTTAACATTTAACAACCGGCAGAGTTCCTTCATGACCTTCGACATGAAGGAGTCCCCTGGTCTGTCAAGATCTCCTTAGGTATCCCTACCCGAGAAAATATGCCCATTATTCTTTGGCTATTAGCTTAGCCGATGTATGGCGCAGTGGAATTGCCTCAGGATATCTGGTAGCATAATCTAAAACCACCAAGATATGCTGGTGGCCTCTGGTCGACTTATTTATGGGGCCTACCAGATCCATGGCTATCCTTTCAAATGGTACTCTATGATTGGCATAGGTACCAATGGACTTCGGTAATGGGGCTGGGGGCTGGTTATCTGACACACAGGACAGGACTGGCAGAACCTCTTAACCTCAACATATATCCCGGGCCAAAAACGCTGCAATATTCGGCTCTTGGGTCATTTTCACCCCAGATGAACTCCCAGTACATGCATGTAGGGCCAAGTCTAACACCATCCGGCGGTAAGGCTGGGGTACCACCAGCTGCTCTATTACCTCTTGTTGCACCTTGTCCACCCTGTACAACAGGTCTCGGTTAAAAGCAAAGTGGGGAACACAGAGTCTGCGCCTGATGCTGACCATGCATTCATCTTTCTGCCCGCATCAAGTAGGATATGGAGCTGGGCTGTCCCAATGTTTCTCGACACCTCCAGGTCCGGGATGGATGGAGTCTCCACTGTCTCACCAGCCAACAACTCTAGGGAAACCTATCAGGATTACGCTCTATATCTGTTGTGGTGACCCCTATGGCTGGTACCCCAGCATCGGGTCAGTCAGGTTCAGGGCCTGGACAATTTTTCCTTCCCAAGAGACTGTGTACCTTTCTTCCACAGTGTCCATGAATACAGACTATGGCTATTTTCTGATTTCCTGGCATTTCTTCTGAAATTAGTGACTCATGCACAAGGGTTACCAGGCTCCCAGAATCCAGCAGTGCCTTGACCGGATACCCATTAACAAAGACCTGGCACAAGGGAGGCGTATCAGCAGCCAGCAGGGGGTCAGCAATACACACAGGTCGGGCATAGAATGAGGACCGGCGAGCGAACCCGCAGTCCATGGGTTCAGAGGTCATAGGGCAGTTAGCCGCAACATGTCCCGGGCCTTGGCAGCGCCAGCACCGAATAACAGTGGCCTCGGGGTCCCCAGGACTCGCCTCACAGGAGTCTGGGCAACATTCCCCTGCCATAGAAGGCCAGGACCTTTTTCCAGGCTCCCTAGGCTGGGAGGGGGCCTGGTGTGTCTCCCTCACCTGAGCAGAGTCCCGCATCAAGTCCTAGGTTGCCATATACCGCTCGACCAGGTTAACTAACTGGTCAAGGTTGCCTGGGTCTCCTTGACCTACCCAGCGCTGTATGGCCCTCGGCAGCGTGTGCACAAAACGATCCATCTGGGAGTGGCTCAAGGTGTCCGGCTGGAGCCACTTCTTTACCAGGTGCAACAAGTCATATGCCTGAGACCTGGCGGGACGGGTCTCCGAAAAGGCCCACTGGTATACCCTTTACGCCCGCACATGCGTGCTAACCCCCATCCAAGCCAAGACCTCACCTTTAAGTTTCTCATAGTCCTGGGCGTCCTCATGGCTGAGGTCAAAATAGGCTTTCTGGGCATTTCTCCTACCAGGAACGGTGCCACCACCTCAGCCCACTGTTCTGACAGTAGGTTTTCCTGCTCAGCTGTCCTTTCAAATACCGTGAGGAATGCCTCCCCGTCATCCTCAGGACTCATTTCCTCAACGCTGACCGGACTTTTTCTCTGGCAGCAGATGGAAACGGGTCACTGCAGGTGGGGTTCCTTGCTGGGATGCTCGTAGGGTTTCTTGCATGGCCGCCATCTGTTGAATCAACAGGCTGTTTGTCTGTTGTTGCTGGGCATTCGCTGCTTGCTGTTGTGCATTGCATTCGGCTTGTTGGGCATTAGCCTGGACCAGCTGCATCCATTTGATCCGCTGTCTTAGGGCAAAACTTGGCCGGCTTTATGAAGGACATGCACAATTGTGTTTGCCTCACTGGTCACTTGCCCGCATCCTCCACCACTTGTGGGGAATCGTACTCACTTGACCAGTGTACAGAGGCAGGGACACCAAAGCGTTCATCAAAAGTCCTCTTTATTTAGGCTTTTTCATATCAGTACAGCCAGTACATCCGGATCGCAGCCGGGTCAAGCAGTTGTAGCACACTCTGACAGTGTTACTTCACACTGTCCTGCCTTTCCTCCAGACTGAGACATACCTAACATTCAGCAGCAGGATTAAATTGGATCCCTGGACATGAGCATGCCCCAAATCCTGGACTGGAACCTAGGGAACAGGCACCCACCCAGCACATTACCTGTTACCAGTAAAAGCCCGCCCTTTTAGAGAACCAAATGCAACTAAAATGACATCAATTGTTTTTGTAATACAGTATTAAATGTTTTCTTTGTGATTTCTTCATTGACACAATTATTCAACCCCATAAAGACTACCACTCTTAAGACCAGAGGTTCATTCAAGTGTTTTCAATCAGCCTATTTGAGATTAAATCAGGTATTGAAAACACCTCTGGGTGTCAAGGAGCAGCAATCAAGCATAATAAGCATCAATTAGGCAGATTTAAAATGACTGTGATACTCAGCTCCTTCTAGACATTTACTGGTGTGTTTACAAACATGGTGAAGTCAAGAGAATGGTCCAGGAAGACAAGAGGAGAGGTGATTTCTCTTCACAGGAAGGGCAATGGCTATAAGAAGATTGCAAAGATGTTAAACATACCAAGAGACACCATAGGAAGCATCATTCGCAAATTCAAGGCAAAGGGCACTGTTGAAACGCTACCTGGTCGTGGCAGAAAGAAGATGCTGACTTCGACTGCTGTGCGCTACCTGAAGAGCAAAGTGGAGAAAAGTCCCCGTGTGACTTCTGAGGAACTGAAAAAGATTTGTCAAATGCGGGTACTGAAGTTTCAGCTCAGACAATAAGGCGCACACTGCGTAATGAAGGCCTCCATGCCAGAACTCCCAGGTGCACCTCCAAAGAATAAGAAGAGTCGACTGCAGTATGCCAAAAGTCATGTGGACAAACCACAAAAGTTTTGGGATAGTGTTCTGTGGACTGATGAAACAAAATTAGAACTGTTTGGGCCCATGGATGTTTGGAGGAGGAAGAACAAGGCCTATGAAGAAAAGAACACCTTGCCTACTGTGAAGCATGGCGGGGGGTCAATCATGCTTTGGGGCTGTTTTGCTTCTACAGGTACAGGGAAGCTTCAGCGTGTGCAAGGTACCATGAATTCTCTTCAGTACCAGGAGATATTGGATGACAATGTGATGCAGTCCGTCACAAACCTGAGGCTTGGGAGACGTTGACCTTTCAACAGGACAATGATCCCAAGCATACCTCCAAGTCCACTAGAGCATGGTTGCAGATTAAAGGCTGGAACATTTTGAAGTGGCCATTGCAGTCACCAGACTTAAATCTGATTGAGAACCTCTGGTGGGACTTAAAGAAAGCAGTTGCAGTGCACAAGCCTAAGAATGTGACTGAACTGGAGGCTTTTGCCCATGAAGAATGGGCGAAGATACCCGTAGATCGCTGCAAGACACTTGTGTCAAGCTATGCTTCATGTTTAAAAGCTGTTATAACTGGAAAAGATGTTGTACTACGTACTAAGATTGAATGTCACTTGTGGGTTGAATAAAACTGATAATGATGTGAGCACAGAAAATACATTTGTGGTTATTTCATTATAAATGTTATGTCATATTTGTCTGACTTACAAGTGCCTCTTTGATTTAATTGTAAACAAGATGACTGAAATTATCAAAATCAATGTCAAACTGGCCAAAACACTCAATTTTATTGGGGTTGAATAATTTTGAACACAACTGTATCTCCTATCTAAAATGTTCATATACACTGACAAGCCTATTTGAGATTAAATAAAGTCTAGGCCATGCAGATCTTGCAATAGCGGCTAAGAATCCTCTTTTATTTAAGAAAAAATAAGAAGCAAAATGTACACATGCACTTCATGATTTGTGTAACATAGTAATGATAAGTAGTGGCTGTGGTTCACTGTAATTTAAATAGACATCTAGGCAGTACTAATAACATCACCTTAACTTGTGACACATTTTTATGTACAGTACTTAATATTTATTATATTATTGTTTGATATTTTTAACTCCTATATAATTTGTTGCCCTAAAAACAATACAATTCTGTTTAATTGCAAGAATAGTATCGTGTCACAAATTTATTATGGTAGAAAATGTACTGGAACTTGAAGCAATGTCAGTTTCGAGTAACTTCGATGGCTCTGAGACAAAATGAGAAAAGCTCTGTAAGCAAAAATAAAATAAAAAAAGTATGAAGTTTGCAGTTTTATAGATTCTGTCATTCTGAGAAACTTCCAGCTGTGAACACTTCCCTATTGTATCTTCCAAAAGATAAGCTTTATCCCTTTCACATAAAAAGTGCTTTACCTCAGTGCTTGTGCTTAAAATATGATGCTGTTTCGAAAATGCACATATTGCTACCTTGTTCTTCTTTTCCCTGCTTTTATTAGTAGCTTTCAGCTTATTATCTTTTGAGCCAATTTTGTTTTCATAGCTTGTTATTGGTGTGCTGGATTTCTTGGCAATTTCTGAGAATAATACCTGAACTACACGATTTGATATAGTCGATGTCAATTGAGGGGTGATGTTTCTGTAGCAGGATATGTTATATAGAAATCAGGTGACCGACATACTCTAATAGGAAAGGGATAAGGTAAAATTGATTTTATTGTTAATATTACAGTATATTATAATGCAATCAATGTATTATGTAATACTATGGATGGCAGGACTTCTAAAAGCATTTCTAAATTGATTGCACACAAGAGCATACAAAGTGGAATTTGATCTGAATTTCAGGAAAAATTCGATTCACAGCGAAGCAGAATTTCCTCGTGCTTCGTGTTAGCGAATCTCGTTTCCCTGAATGGCGGTAAAAATAAATAAATCATACTTACCTCATTCTTTGAGTGCAAAGAGCCGGAATCCACCCTCTTGATTAAAGATCTGGTGCAAAATCCTGTGCATAGTGATGTCTGACGTCACCACGACAGCTCCTTAGATTTTGTGCTAGATCATCAATCAAGATGGCGGCGGCTGGCTATTTGCGATCAAATGGATGAGCATATGATTTTATTATATTTTTTTATTTTACACTGTATTATTGCTCTCAGATGCTGCAATCAGCTATGAACCCATCCTACTTCCAAGGAAATGCGATTCATGGCAAAGTAATTTGTGCATTTCTTTGTAAAATTCGGTGAAGCAGCCGAATCAAATTTTTCAATACTTAGCTCCTCACTGCTTACAACCCTTCCACTAAAGACAGTGTCATATTGCCAAATGAAGTTTTGTGAGTCTTAACCTCGTCCAATTTAAAAATTAAACTAACTAACGTATTTTTCGCCCTATAAGATGCACCGGCCCATAAGACACACCTAGGTTTTTGAGGAGGAAAATAAGAAAAAAAATATTTTGAACAAAAAGGAGTGCCTTTTGGTGGGTTTTGAACTAATGGTGTTATGGGGGATCTGTGGATGGCACAGTTATGGGGGATCTGTGGATGGCACAGTTATAGGGGATCTGTGGATGGCACAGTTATGGGGTGGATCTGTGGATGGCACAGTTATGGGGTGGATCTGTGGATGGCACAGTTATGGGGTGGATCTGTGGATGGCACAGTTATGGGGGATCTGTGGATGGCACAGTTATGGGGGATCTGTGGATGGCACAGTTATGGGGGATCTGTGGATGGCACAGTTATGGGGGGATCTGTGGATGGCACAGTTATGGGGTGGATCTGTGGATGGCACAGTTATGGGGTGGATCTGTGGATGGCACAGTTATGGGGGATCTGTGGATGGCACAGTTATGGGGGATCTGTGGATGGCACAGTTATGGGGGTCGGTGGATGGCGCTGTGATTGGGGGCCTGTAGATGGCATGGCTATTGGGGAATTGTGGACTGCACGGGTATTGGGGACTGTGGACGGCACTGTTATGGGGGATCTGTGGATGGCACAGTTATGGGGGATCTGTGGATGGCACAGTTATAGGGGTCGGTGGATGACGCTGCTATGGGGGATCTATGGATGACACATGAATAGCATTTTATGCTATGTGTCATCCACAGACCCCCATAACAGTGTCATCCACAAATTCCCATAACATCGTCATTCACTGAATGACCCCCAATAGGGCGATGGGGGCAGGCATCTAAAATACCATAGTTCTGTAATTACAGCGGGCCCGGTGCAGTCACTGTATTCTGCTACATCGGACACGCTAACTATAGGAATCCTAACTGTATTACAGTTATGTACATTAAATCTTCTATACATCCTTTACTTACTATATTACTAACGTCCCAGGCAAGAGGCAGGAAGCAGGACGCTGGGTCGACGGGCGGGCACTGGCAGCGTAACTCACTATGTCACGCGCCAGCTCTGCCCACTTTATGAATGAAGAAGGCGGAGCAGGTGCATTACGTAGTGAGTTACGTTGTCAGCGCCCGCCCGCTGGTCCAGCCTCCTCTCCTGCCTCTTAGTCTAGACTTCCGTAGTATAGTAAGTAAAGGATATACAGACAATTTAATAAACCTGTACATACAGTTAGGATTCCTACAGTTTGCGGGCCCGCTGTAGCAGAATAGAGTGACTGCATTAGAGGGCCCGCTTTCAGCAGCATGCGGTCGGCGGTATACATGTGTAAACGCCAGCATTCGCCGCATAAGACGCACTGCCTTTCCCCCCCACTTTTGGGGGAAAAAAGTGCGTCTTATAGGGTGAAAAATACGGCAAATATTATCAATCAATACAATTTGTTATCTTACAATATAATGCTTCCGAAATATCAAGCATTATTTGTGTTCTGATTACAACATTTGGCCTGCAGAGATGAACAGTGTAATTGGAGATCGATTTTTGTGTGCATATGTACAGTACATATTCTCGCATTCATTAAAAAATATATATATAAGTTGGCCCCCATACAGTAGACTGCCCAGAGACCTTCATCAGCATTGCTCCAAACCCATCAGAAGCAATGTATAATTTTTCTAGGACCAAGAGATGTTCAGTTATTGTAATTAGATCATCACTTTCAAGTCTGGTTTTGCATTGTGTGGTTGCAACAAATTTATAAAATAGTGCACAGTTTTCATGTATTTGGCGCAACTGCATTGTGTTGTATCACAGTCTTAAAAAATAGACCATATGTTGCCTGGCATACGATTCAACTATTTTGCTATGTTTGAAAATGTTGCAAATAATAAATATAGTCTAGAACAGGCGTAAAACCCATTCACTTGTCATAAACACAGAACCCTGTGAAAAGTGGTGACAAGTGGCAAACTGAGGGAAGTATCGCAAAATGTATGGCAAAATTTCATGCAACAAATATACAACAGAAAAGAGCTGCAAATATAATACTAAATATACCCCTTAATTTAAAAAAAAAAAAAAAAACTTAACCAGCTGTTATCTAGGAAGCCAAGTGACACTGACTTCTGTTCCTACACAATCACCATGCTGTATACATACATGGAAAATGGACACTGGACCACAATCCCAAATGTGCATAAGTCACATTCCAGTGGGTGTGAACCCACTGTGCCACGTATCCTACCTCCTCTAAGGGCGTTGTCAAAGTGAACCCCTCAATCTTCACAGTACCCCTGATGGTGGGGATAGACTTTCCGAGGGGAACACCAGGTGCCTACCTCTTGAGGAGGATTGGCACACGAGGCAGCTGGTCCAGACAGAGCAGGAGGTACCTGAGCAAGGAACCACAGGCACAGACATAGTCAGCAGGCCGAGTCGTAACCAGGAGAAACAGAGCAGGACCGACGGATGAGGCAAAGTCGAAGTCAAACAAGCAATAGGTCAGGGCAGGGCGCATAAGTATAGGTCAGGCAATTTGGGTTGGCAACAGGACAGTCAAGGCAAGCAGGCAGGGATCAAACAGGTAGCAGAGTCCAGAAACACAGGCATGAGTCAGGTACAGAGGAACACAAGCAGAAATAACAGCAACCTAGCAGGATAGAAGGATCTTGACTCTGAGGCATCTGGGAAAGGGCTGACCCACTTAAATACATGCAGCACAGGAAGTGACACACCCCGGCCCTTAAGGAAGTGTTGCAGGGAACAAGCAGCAAGCTTGCTGTGGCCAGGGCTGAATGGAAACTGTGAAGTGGATCCCAGAACGGTACCTACATGGACAGAGCCCAGGGCTGCAGCGGTGAATGGTGAAGCACTGGTAGCAGATCACCGCTGAACATGGCGTCCAGGACCACACCAGTAAGAAGGCGAACATCGGTGCACAGCATCCGCTGTTACAGCATATATGTGAAAATACTGGAAGAGGTTAAAGATATGAAGGGTGGCCAGTAGAGGAGGGGTGTCACACCTGTGACTGGTGTTAGAAGGTCTGAAAGACTCATTACACATGAGTAATCTGACAGCTTATTTTGGTTTCACTTTGTCTGTATGTTGCTGGACATGATCCTGTTCAGGTGTGGATCTTGTGACCTTTACCTCTTCCTATTTAGTCTGACATTACCAACACTCCTTGCTCTGGATAGCTTCATTTGGTTTTGGAAGAGCTGGAGTGTGGTTCTTGTTGAAGTTGTGTTCATCCACCATCCTCAGAAGTTAAATGTTCCTCTCATTGTGTTTTGTATTTTCCCCTTTGGTTGTTTACTAGGCCTCAGCGAGTCGCTAGTTCCTTCACTTTGGAAAGAACGGGTTGACTTTGCCTCGTCATTACCTTTAGGGCATCCTAGGGTCACCAGGGTTTTCTAGGTTCCTGTGTATGGGCATCTCTACCATCGAGAGGTGCCCATACGGATAGGAGTCAGGGCCTGGAGCAGGGTTTTATTGGTGGTGACCGTTTTCCTTACCTAGCAGTGAGGCCTAGTGTCTTTTCCTTTCTTTCTTGTTTTCTTATTGGAGTTCTACCCTACTACATCTGTGATATGGGGCTAGATAATTTTCTTCACTACTAAGGAGAGCTATAGTATGATGAATGTAGAGGAACCCAAACACATTATTTGTGCAATGTTGAAGGTGCCTTCCAAATGCTACCATTTTATTCGCCATTAATATGTCTTGGGGCTGGGGATTCCAAAGTTTGACTACTCTCAATGTAAAGAACCATTTCGCATAATGATAGCTTGTAAGAAATACTATGATCACAATCTGGAACTTTAGCCAGCGAAAATGAGTCTTCCGTAAAGGGGTTTTGTCACTTCAGCAAGTGGCATTTATCATGTAAAGGAAGTTAATACAAGGCACTTACTAAAGTATTGTTATTACCCATAGTGCTTCCTTTTCTGCTGGATTCATTTTCCATCACATTATACACTGCTCATTTCCATGGTTACGACCACCTTGGAATCTGTCAGTGGTGCTCGTGCTTGCACACTACAGGAAATAACGTCGGCCTCTCTAGTGTAAAGCACAGCCACGCTGATGGATTGCAGGGTGGTCATAACCATGGAAATGGGCAATGTAAAATGTGATAGAAAAATAAATGCAGCCAGCAAAGGAAGCAATATGGATAATAATAATAATAATAATAATAATAATAATAATAATAATAATAATAATACATTAGTAAGAGTATTAACTTTCTCTACATGATAAATGCTATTTGGACCCAGGTTACAGCTGTGGAGTAAGGTAACAAAAATCTGGTGCAAAGAGTAATAGACTGCCATGATCAGAAATAAAAGAGACAGATAGATGATACGAGGGTAATCCAGCAGATAAGGGGTTAATTAAGAAAACAAGCCAAGGTCAAAACATGAAGGCTTAATGAGCAGATCTTAGGTTCAAATGCAAAGCACAGAGGTAGATAAAAACATAGCCATGACACTTTACGCATCACCTGCATTTGCAATCACTGAGTAGCAATCTTAATTAACCCACCTAGCTCTGGGATTGGACACCGAGCCAGGAACCTGATTGGCTTGTTTCCAGCCTCACTGATAAATTGACCAGGGCTTGACAAGTCGGTATTGCAACCCTACCAGCAGAGCCGTGAACAGCATCTTGCTGGGTAACGCCTGACATAGTTCTTTGTATAGGTCTTGTAATCAGGGTTTATTTCAAGGATAAAAACCTAGAGACACATGTTTGGTGGTTCATGACATGATTTGAATGAGATAGAAATAATCTTCACAAAAATATTGCTGATCATCTGCAGTTTGCCAAAGAGGTCTATTGGAACAATGTTTTGCATACAGATAACACCAAAATAGAACTCTATAGTTAGGATTAGAGTTGAGCGAACACCTGGAAGTTCGGGTTCGCCAGGTTCGGCCGAACTCGCTGGCAAGTTTGAGTTTGGGACCCGAACTTGAGCTGAACTTGACCCCAAACCCGAACCCCATTGAAGTCAAAGGGACCCAAACTTTGGGGCATTAAATGGCTCAAAAAAGGCCTGGAAATTGAAGCAAAATGGAGGTAAGAGTAGGACAAGTTCTCTGCAAACAAATTTTGATAGCGAAATAATGTAAAATAACATAAACTACATAAAAATGGAAATAAAAATTCTAAACCTGAGCACAAGTGAGTAACAGTGGCACCTGCTGAAGGAATGTGCTGTCTTGAACTTTGTGTAAGAACATTCTGTCATAACCAGAATGTTTTGGGCAGCCGAGTATCTAATAGGAATTCCTTATCTTGTCCGTGTCAGCTAGTACGTGGAGCATGAAGGCCAGGATGTAACTGGGGAAAGTATGTTGTATAATGGTATGTGTCTCATTATGATTGGAGGCTATATTGTTTGGAAAAAGATGATTGAATAATGAAAGGGCGTATAATGTCCTATATAAGGCTGGAACCTTATTATCAATAAACAGAGTGATTTTGATAATCATACGTGTCGTGTCTGATATGGTCATATTCACTCTCCTGGCGCCAGAAAAGACTTAAACCAAGCTGATTCATCTAGTCATCTTTAATTATCATCCTATCAATTTGGGGGCTCGTCCGGGATCGAGAGGTCGTCCTCGGGTCTGGTGAGAAGTGACATCGATTTTTGTCCCCTGCCCGATCCGAGGGCACCAGCCACGTCTCGATCTGCAATAGTAAGTACGGATGAACCCTATTTTAGACCAGAGAGCTACAGAAGCTGTGTCAGGGACACACGTAACACAACTCAGGGAGTTGTGCATAGATACAAAGACAAGGGGAGTGCACTCCAAAATACCGCTGTTCAGGGAACAGGGAAGTCAAAGCTTGGATTAACTCTTACATGTCAAATATGCATAGATGTTATAAGATCTTGTAGAAGTATAAGATTATCTGTTTGTATGAACTGCAGACTGGGTGGTAAGTGCACAGTCGCTCTTCATTGTTATTAATACTTTGTGAAATTGTGTTGAGTAAACTTGTATGCGTTGTGAGAATCGTTAGATGCCCGGTACTCTGGCGAGGAGAAATCCGTTATAACCCAGAAATACCGAATGCAAGTGGCGATTCAAAACAGCGCTAGTCGTTAGGGATTCAGAGGAATATTCCTTATATCCAGCCCAGCCAGCCCTGGGCAGATATTGTTCCAAATATTCTCTGAATACAACAATGGGAGGGCGGGGATCCAAGACTGATTGCCCCAAACCTGAACCAGGTGAAACATGTAAAATTTATGTGTCAAGAGTTAGTCCTACCAACTACTATTTAGTAAACCCATGGTTAGACAACTTAGCAGGGTGGACCGAGACAATGGAGGCTGCTGATCCTTTTCCCAGAGACGGAGACAACAGCATGTATCACATGGACATGGTCAAAGGACTTTGCCTGGGTGATACTAAAGCGTGGCCTCATTTTGAGCCCGACCCGTCCTGGGACATGGAATACATGAGACAGGGAGGAGTACAATGGTTGGAAATTGCTCCACATTGGTACAACACAAATGGGGAGAATAAAACTAAAAAGAGAATAGTGAAAAACGATAGTAAGTTACATGAGATAGAACTAAACCGGCAAGAGCAGAAGACCCAACATGGAGACCCGAAACACCCCCCTCCTATATACCCTCCTCCCTTGTATGACTGCCCATATGCCCCGGTCATACCACCACAGCCCCAGGTACATCAACCAACGTATCTTAGTACCAATGCGGCCAAACAAGAGGAGGATGAAATGGCCACAGCACTCCTAGCAACCAGCTCCGACATGTCCGAACCAAAAGAGGAAATTAGGGAGACCCTAGATGTGGGACCTTCACGTGGGTATGATACTAGGAGCAAAAAGGTAAAGAAGAGAAGAGGGAAGAGGTTGAGTTAACAGCACCCTTCATGACTGTAGGCACACACTTAATGAAAAACCTCTTGACATAGATGATTTGAATAAAATCATTAAACACTGTCCCAAGCCCTCAATAGCGCCCTTGGTACGGTAGCATACTTAAAAAAGGCATGCAATGGTCGCAATTTCACTCAGGAAGATTTAAGGCTGATAATTGATGGAATTATAGGTACACACACAGAATGGGATTGGAAAAAGGTGAAAACCATCTCAGAAATCCAACCAAACTCAGAGGCAGATAATTACATCTGTAACACACCCGATGGCATAAAAGAGATATAGACACAGGTACAGGAACACATGAGTGAAGTGTTCAAACAGAAGTCATCACTCCCTGTAGCAGTGGCATGTAAACAAAAATCTGCCGAGACTGTTACTGAATTCTGGAAACGATTCATGGATTGCTGGAAGCTGGAGGCCGGATTACCCGTGCATCAGAATGACAGCTTAATCATTTCCACATTCATTAACAACCTGTCTGACAAACTGATCCTCACTGTAAAACAAAATGTTTCATCATGGACATCTGATAACACGAAGGATCCAGCTACACACTTGTATGCAGGCACAAGGAGGAGGGGTAGAGGCAGACGCAGGGGGAGAGGTGGTTACTACAGGCAAGGAGAAAGAGAACAGATCATAAACCCATATTCAAACACCAGCTGTAATAATTGTGGGCAGGAAGGACACTGGGCAAGGCAGTGCACGGCACCACGTAGAAACACGTCAGTGCAGGTAGCACATAACCAACAACAGCCGACACAGGCATTACAGAACAGGAACCAACAGAACACACAGAACCAGTCCAGATTCCCTATTGACTGAAACAATCAGCAAGCCTACTGACGGGGCCCGGAGAGAGTCACCCCAACTTTCACACAGGTCACATCACACTGGAAAGACATGCCTATCATCTTACTTAAAGTAGCAGGAAGAAAAACAGGGTTTATGGTAGACAGCGGTGCCACCTCTAGTGTGTTAAACAAAGATTTGTACAAGGGACCTTTGAGAGAGTCGGACCACTCTATGGGAATCAACGGGGTTTTAACTAAGACTAAGACATACAAAACAAAAGCACTCCCGATAGAGACAGTGGACGGTGAGTACATCACGGACCACACGTTCAGCATCATTCCAGATTGTCCGGTCAGCCTATTAGGAAGAGACCTCTTTGTGAAACTTGACTTAAGGGTGACAGTAGAAAATGATGGGCTCAGCATTCAATCAACAACGATGCCAATAATAGCCCCAGTCTCTTACACATTTGTGAATCTTCAGGACTGCCCAGAATTCAAGGACATAGACCCTAACCTATGGTCACAAGGTGATTATGACACAGGACTGATAGACTGTACACCATATGAGGCAACTCTCAAGGAAGGGGCCACACCTGTCTACCAGAAACAATACCCGCTCCCAAAACACAAAATTGAGGGCTTACAGCCAATGATTGAAGAATTTAAAAAAAGGAATTCTGGAGGAAGTGATTTCACCCTACAGCACCCCTATCAATCCTGTGACAAAGGCAGATGGTACTACCTGCTTTGTACAGGATTTGAGGGCAATCAACAATCTCATTGTACCCATTGCACCCGTAGTTCCAGACATCACCGCCCTCTTATCCTCCATCCCCGCAGAAGCCGCCTGGTTTAGTGTTATTGATTTGAAGAATGCCTTCTTCTCAATCCCAGTTAATAAGAGTACCAGACTACTTTTTTTTCTTTGAGGGACGGCAGCTAACCTGGGGCCGGATGCCACAGGGATATGCTGATTCACCAGTTGTGTACAGCATTGTCCTCCAAGCCACTTTGAAACCATGGCACCCCCCTCAGGTTCGGTGCTGATACAATATGTGGACAATTTGTTACTGTGCATGTCAGAGAGGCCAATGTTACTGATGGTGTATCTTTGTTAAAATGGTTATCAGAATGTGGACACAAGGTGTCATGCAAGAAAATGCAATGGTGTAGAAAGCAAGTTGAGTACTTGGGCTTTGTCCTCATAGAAGGCGAAAGGCGGATCAGTCCGGAGCGAGTCCAGTCTGCAGCGGGACTGGTCACCCCGCACACCAAGAAGGAAATGTTGTCCTTCCTTGGTATGATAAATTATTGCAGACAATGGATCCCTGACTGTTCCTACTATGATAATATCCTGAGGCAAGCCACTCTGGAAGACAAACAAAAGCTCATAAGATGGTCTGAGGAAATGTTGAATGCTTTTGATATGTTAAACTGTTCTCTGATGTGTAGCCCAGGATTGGGCCTCCCTGACTATAAGCTGCTGTTCCACATGTTTGTGCGCCAAAATTGTAAAACCATGGCGGGGGTGCTAACACAAGAAAATGGAAGCAAGTTGCGTCCTTGTGCTTTTTTCTCAAAGAAAATGCTGGTATCCGTACAAGGCATGCCGGCAAGTCTGCATAATCTTGCGGCTTGTGCTATGATGGTGGAGCTCGCGACCCCCCTCACACTGGGGTACCCCACCATCCTACACACAACTCATGATGTAGTGGGGTTACTACGAGGCATACACACCCAACACATGTCAGCCCAGAGACTGTCAGGATATGAGATACTCTTGTTAAGTAACCCTTCCTTACAAATCAAATATGCCCCACATTTGGCAGGGCCAGCACCGATATTGAATGCACTCATAGGGCTAAAAGGAGAAGAAGACGCCCTGACCGACGCACATGACTGCCTCAAAGTGTTAGAGTATGAGACTTCCCCTAGAATGGATTTGTCAGCGACGTCTGTGACAGGGGCACCTGAAGTATTTGTTGATGGCTCATGCTCACGCCCACTCAATACTGTCTTCTGCGCAGCCTATGCCATAGTCATGTTACCCGACATGGTGTTAGAAGCAAGACCAATACATGCCCAATCAGCCCAGGCTGCCGAACTAATTGTATTTACCAGAGCATGTATCCTACATACAGACAAACCAGTCACAATCTACACAGACAGTAGATATGCACATGGGGTAGTGTGGGATCATGGAGTAATATGGCAAAGACGGGGTCACTGCTGCAGATGGGAAGAAGATCTCTCATTCACTCCTGATTGATGATCTTTTAGCTGACCTTAAACTACCCTCTAGCCTGGCCATAGTACATTGCAAGGCACAGACACAGGGCAGGTTTAGAGTGTCCCAGGACAATGCTTTAGCTGACAAAATAGCGAAACAAGTTGCGAAAGAAAACCGCACTAGGATTCACAAAGATTCATGGGACATAGCATGCCTCAAACCACCCTCTTTGGACACGGTCCAAATGATGACTGACCTGCAACGATATGGATCACAGGAAGAAGAGAAAGATTGGGTGTACCCTGTGTTGCAGAAAAATCCACAAACTGGATTGATCTGCAAAGAGGGGAAACCCTGTATATCGCAACATAGTGCTGCCCTCTTTATTGCTCATTTTCATGGTGTAGGACACAACAGCAGACAAAACTACAAGTTTACTCCTTAGTCAAAACTTTTACATCACCAACATGAATAAACTGGTAGCTGATTATGAAGGGATATGTCTTACATGTTTGAGAAACAATCCAAACAACCCTCTTAAAATCCCACATCAGTGCCTGGACTACCCTACTACACCTTTTACCCATCTGCAGGAAGACTACACACATATCCTCAAAACAAAGGGTAAACAAGAATATGCATTGGTAATAGTAGACATGTTCTCAAGATGGCCAGAAGTATTCCCCACCAGGGCAGAGGATGCAAAAACAACAGCAAAAATACTCACCCAACAAATTATCCCTAGGTGGGGTTGCCCCTTGGTAATTGAATCTGACCAAGGCCCAGCCTTCACATCTAAACTAAATAAGGAAATAGCCAGGTTACTACATGTGGACTGGAAATATCCTATTCCGTACCACCCACAAAGTTCAGGGGTCGTCGAAAGAATGAACAAGACAATAAAGGACAAGCTCAGGAAAGCCACAGCTAGGACTTTTGTGAATTGGAAGCAAGTCCTACCCATAATCCTTGCTGAAATAAGAATGACCCCCAATAAGAGACTAGGACTATCACCTTTTGAAATACTCATGGGAAGACCATTCCCTACCCCATGGGCAAGGCACCCCTTAGTAACACAGAAGGGAGACATTGACCATATTAGGGAGGAATACGTTACTAATCTTATCCGAATCCTTAGCAAAACTGAGGAAAAAGTTGCTTGTAAATCTCCCTCTCTTCCACAGGAACCCACGCACCCTTTCAGGTCCGGTGATATTGTGCTGATGAAGATACTGAAATAGGGGAAAAGACCGGGTGAATTTGCCTACAGCGCCCTTACCACCCTCGTGGCAGTAACCAGGACAGCAGTGCTGACAGAGCAATCGACCACGTGGATCCACGCCACGCAAATAAAATTGGTAGAGAGGTAGAAGGCAACCGAGAAGGAATGACAAGAAGGGGTACTAACGGAGGCAGACAGCCTTGACCCCCAACGAGATGACACAGTCGGAGAATTCCTTAAAATGGCTGAGACATGCAGTTCTGACAATTGCAGCCTTATGCCTACTAATAACTGTTCTGCGATCATGGGACAGACAGACGTACCTACCAACAGGATGCAGAGGGGAGGACAATCTGTGGAAGACAAAGGAGAATCTGTGGCTGTACCTGGCCAAGACCCTGAACCTAACTGATTTGTGCCTTCAAACCTCCTTGTCTGCATCCAATATTCTAGAAACCTGCCTGATAGCAGTGCCCACTCCAGTGTCTATATGGACAGGGCTCCTGCATTCCCAGTGGAATGACACTGATATGGACATGTGAATCCTTATTATGTCTGCTATAGTTGCTCTACACATAGATATCTACAAGGTAATCGGAATAATTACAGGTCTAGTCACAGCTGCAGAAGTATGCTATAATTTCACTTGTGATAAAAAATTACTACCTCCTTGCATACAAGCAAAGCAACAATATAGGACTAAACCAGATATTTGCCAATGGGGTGTAAGTAGTTGCAAAAAGATGATATCAGGAAGAAATATGCAATGTAATATCACAAAGATAGTGCCATCCTTAGACAAACATGTCCCCTTTCCAACAGGATGGGTGTTAGCATGAGGAAACTTTAGTTACACGTAGTGATGAGCGGCAGGTGCCATATTCGATTTCGACGAAATTCGCGAATATTCGAATGAATATTCGTTTCATATTCGTCGAAATCGAATATTCGTCATTTTTTCTAGTTATCGCGATTAACATGCGATTTAAATAATCGCATATTGCGATTTGTACTTAAGGCTACTTTCCTATTGGTTTCATATCTAGAATTAGCGAGGATGACGAATATGACGAATGTATTCGTCTATTCCTCAAAACGAAGATAACGAAGTATTCTACATCTTCGTTTTAGCTACCTATTACGTCAACCTCGCTAATTCTAGCAATCAAATAGGAAGGTTGACTATAGAGACAGCTGTGTTTAATTCGCTATGCGATTTTTTTTTTTTTTAATAAATAGAATAATTATAATAATTATATCAAGTAATATAATTATTCTATTAAAAAAAAAAAATCGCATAGCAATTGCTACAGCTGTCTCTATAGTCAACCTTCCTATTTGATTGCTAGAATTAGCGAGGTTGACGAATAGGTTGCTAAAGCGAAGATGTAGAATACTCGTTATCTTAGTTTTGAGAATATGACGAATACATTCGTCATATTCAGCTATTCGCTAATTCTACCAAGCCAACCATAACTTCTGTGCTCATGGAGCGTCCCCATCACCATGGGAACGTCTCCATATACTAAAATGTACTGTCGGATTTGAGGAATTACGTTGAAATCGCAATGCGATTAATTCAAGTTATATTAATCGCATTGCGATTTCAACTTAGAGCTGGGTTTATAATGGGTCAGCTTGCTAGAATGAGCGAAGTTAACGAATATGGAATATAGCAGCACTGCTAAGTTGAATTCGCAATGCGATTAATTTAACTTGAAGTAATCGCATTGCGATTTCAACTTAGCACTGCTTTCTTACATAGGCTAGAATTAACGAATATGGAATATAGCACTAGCAGTGCCAAGTTGAAATCGCAATGCGATTACTTCAAGTTAAATTAATCGCATTGCGAATTCAACTTAGCAGTGCTGCTATATTCCAAATTCGTTAACTTCGTTCATTCTAGCAAGCTGACCCATTATAAACTCAGCTCTAAGTTAAAATCGTAATGCGATTAATATAACTTGAATTAATCGCATTGCGATTTCAACGTAATTCCTCAAATCCGACAGTACATTTTTAGTATATGTAGATTCTCCCATGGATGGGGACGCTCCATGAGCACGGAAGTCGGCAGAAGCGGCAATGGGCACTGACTAGAGCAGCCAGGAAGCCAGGAATCCTCAGGACAGGTAAGAACTACTGTTGGGAAGAGGAAAGAAAAATATAACTAAAAAAAAAAAAAAAAAAACGAATATTCGAAATAGCGAATTTATAGCGCTATATTCGAAATATTCGCCAATTAGCTGAGTGCCGATATTCGCTAAAAAAATTCGCTTTTCGAATATTCGCTCAACACTAGTTACACGTACATACCAGCAAACATTACAGATGGACCCTGCACGATAGCTAGGTTAACATTAGTAATAATACCATTACTTCCTGCAACACGAACACGTTATACACGAGAATCTTTTGTGCAGTTACCAGGAAGATTGTAATTATAATGTGAATCGTCTCTCAGAAACAGAGTACTTAAGCCTGGCAATATCAATGGTAGGAGTACCAGAGTTAGCTGCATATAACCACAAGGCAATCTCAAGGCTTGCTTGCTTTATGGTAAAACAAATAAATGTCTCTAGCGCAATCTTGCAGGACATATTGCTAGATATACAGTCATATAAGAAGGCTACAGAATAGGGCAATCATTGATTATCTGCTATGACAACATGGTATAGGGTGCTCTGCTTTTTCAGGTATGTGCTGTTCTAATTTGTCAGATCATTCCCAGGGATAAAGGATAATATAGGCCAATTAGAAAAAAATGATAAAACACATAAAACAAGATGCTAATCAAGGATGGTGAGATTGGCTTTTTAGCTGGATACCTGACTTTGGTCAAATCCGATATGTATTTGTAGTGGTATTTGCTATCATTGCTATAATGATATGCTTATGTTGCTGTGTACAATGCGTACCCTCGCTTCTTTCCACATGTCAAAGTTTCACTGAAAAGAGGGTGCGCTCGACGCCTTATTACACTCCAGTGCTCACAGGTGAGATGAACAATACCCCACCAAGACCTGAAGAATATACCCCTTATATGGAATACTTAAAAACTTATAAGCAAAAGACGGGCAAGGAGAACCATATAATATGAATATACGGTTCTAAGCGGAGATTGAAGGAATGTGCTGTCTTGAACTTTGTGTAAGAACATTCTGTCATAACCAGAATGTTTTGGGCAGCCAGAAAAAAAGGCCAATTTAATCAATCTGGTGTTTGTTAGACCAGAAACACTAGGCCTCACGTTTTCACTCCTGTAAAGGAATTATATCTCCCCGTGTGGGAATCTATGTACCAAAACTAGCATTTTAAAAATTCTGGTGTCAATTTGCAGCAGTTTTCTTGTAATTAATACCGGAAAAGGCATTATATCGTCCAGTGTTGTAATTTTGGTGAAAAAAAGGCCAATTTAATCAATCTGGTGTTTGTTAGACCAGAAACACTAGGCCTCACGTTTTCACTCCTGTAAAAGGAATTATATCTCCCGTGTGGGAATCTATGTACCAAAACTAGCATATTAAAAATTCTGGTGTCCAATTTGCAGCAGTTTTCTTGTAATTAATACCGGAAAAAGGAATTATATCTTCCAGTGTGGGAATTTATGTACACAAACTAGCATTATAAAAATTCTGGTGTCCAATTAGCAGCAGTGTTCTTGTAATTAATACCGCCAAAAGGCATTATTGTCCAGTGTTGTAATTTTGGTGAAAAAAAGGTAATTTAATCAATCTGGTGTTTGTTAGACCAGAAACAGTAGGCCTCACGTTTTCACTCCTGTAAAAGGAATTATATCTCCCGTGTGGGAATCTATGTACCAAAACTAGCATATTAAAAATTCTGGTGTCCAATTTGCAGCAGTTTTCTTGTAATTAATACCGGAAAAAGGAATTATATCTTCCAGTGTGGGAATTTATGTACACAAACTAGCATTATAAAAATTCTGGTGTCCAATTAGCAGCAGTGTTCTTGTAATTAATACCGTCAAAGGCATTATTGTCCAGTGTTGTAATTTTGGTGAAAAAAAGGCCAATTTAATCAATCTGGTGTTTGTTAGACCAGAAACAGTAGGCCTCACGTTTTCACTCCTGTAAAAGGAATTATATCTCCCCGTGTAGGAATCTATGTACCAAAACTAGCATATTAAAAATTCTGGTGTCCAATTTGCAGCAGTTTTCTTGTAATTAATACGGAAAAAGGAATTATATCTTCCAGTGTGGGAATTTATGTACACAAACTAGCATTATAAAAATTCTGGTGTCCAATTAGCAGCAGTGTTCTTGTAATTAATACCGCCAAAGGCATTATTGTCCAGTGTTGTAATTTTGGTGAAAAAAAGGCCAATTTAATCAATCTGGTGTTTGTTAGACCAGAAACACTAGGCCTCACGTTTTCACTCCTGTAAAAGGAATTATATCTCCCCGTGTGGGAATCTATGTACCAAAACTAGCATATTAAAAATTCTGGTGTCCAATTTGCAGCAGTTTTCTTGTAATTAATACCGGAAAAGGAATTATATCTTCCAGTGTGGGAATTTATGTACACAAACTAGCATTATAAAAATTCTGGTGTCCAATTAGCAGCAGTGTTCTTGTAATTAATACCGCCAAAAGGCATTATTGTCCAGTGTTGTAATTTTGGTGAAAAAAAGGCCAATTTAATCAATCTGGTGTTTGTTAGACCAGAAACAGTAGGCCTCACGTTTTCACTCCTGTAAAAGGAATTATATCTCCCGTGTGGGAATCTATGTACCAAAACTAGCATATTAAAAATTCTGGTGTCCAATTTGCAGCAGTTTTCTTGTAATTAATACCGGAAAAAGGAATTATATCTTCCAGTGTGGGAATTTATGTACACAAACTAGCATTATAAAAATTCTGGTGTCCAATTAGCAGCAGTGTTCTTGTAATTAATACCGCCAAAAGGCATTATTGTCCAGTGTTGTAATTTTGGTGAAAAAAGGCCAATTTAATCAATCTGGTGTTTGTTAGACCAGAAACACTAGGCCTCACGTTTTCACTCCTGTAAAAGGAATTATATCTCCCGTGTGGGAATCTATGTACCAAAACTAGCATATTAAAAATTCTGGTGTCCAATTTGCAGCAGTTTTCTTGTAATTAATACCGGAAAAAGGAATTATATCTTCCAGTGTGGGAATTTATGTACACAAACTAGCATTATAAAAATTCTGGTGTCCAATTAGCAGCAGTGTTCTTGTAATTAATACCGCCAAAAGGCATTATTGTCCAGTGTTGTAATTTTGGTGAAAAAAAGGCCAATTTAATCAATCTGGTGTTTGTTAGACCAGAAACACTAGGCCTCACGTTTTCACTCCTGTAAAAGGAATTATATCTCCCCGTGTGGGAATCTATGTACCAAAACTAGCATATTAAAAATTCTGGTGTCCAATTTGCAGCAGTTTTCTTGTAATTAATACCGGAAAAGGAATTATATCTTCCAGTGTGGGAATTTATGTACACAAACTAGCATTATAAAAATTCTGGTGTCCAATTAGCAGCAGTGTTCTTGTAATTAATACCGCCAAAAGGCATTATTGTCCAGTGTTGTAATTTTGGTGAAAAAAGGCCAATTTAATCAATCTGGTGTTTGTTAGACCAGAAACAGTAGGCCTCACGTTTTCACTCCTGTAAAAGGAATTATATCTCCCGTGTGGGAATCTATGTACCAAAACTAGCATATTAAAAATTCTGGTGTCCAATTTGCAGCAGTTTTCTTGTAATTAATACCGGAAAAAGGAATTATATCTTCCAGTGTGGGAATTTATGTACACAAACTAGCATTATAAAAATTCTGGTGTCCAATTAGCAGCAGTGTTCTTGTAATTAATACCGCCAAAAGGCATTATTGTCCAGTGTTGTAATTTTGGTGAAAAAAGGCCAATTTAATCAATCTGGTGTTTGTTAGACCAGAAACAGTAGGCCTCACGTTTTCACTCCTGTAAAAGGAATTATATCTCCCCGTGTGGGAATCTATGTACCAAAACTAGCATATTAAAAATTCTGGTGTCCAATTTGCAGCAGTTTTCTTGTAATTAATACCGGAAAAAGGAATTATATCTTCCAGTGTGGGAATTTATGTACACAAACTAGCATTATAAAAATTCTGGTGTCCAATTAGCAGCAGTGTTCTTGTAATTAATACCGCCAAAAGGCATTATTGTCCAGTGTTGTAATTTTGGTGAAAAAAGGCCAATTTAATCAATCTGGTGTTTGTTAGACCAGAAACACTAGGCCTCACGTTTTCACTCCTGTAAAAGGAATTATATCTCCCGTGTGGGAATCTATGTACCAAAACTAGCATATTAAAAATTCTGGTGTCCAATTTGCAGCAGTTTTCTTGTAATTAATACCGGAAAAAGGAATTATATCTTCCAGTGTGGGAATTTATGTACACAAACTAGCATTATAAAAATTCTGGTGTCCAATTAGCAGCAGTGTTCTTGTAATTAATACCGCTAAAAGGCATTATTGTCCAGTGTTGTAATTTTGGTGAAAAAAGGCCAATTTAATCAATCTGGTGTTTGTTAGACCAGAAACAGTAGGCCTCACGTTTTCACTCCTGTAAAAGGAATTATATCTCCCGTGTGGGAATCTATGTACCAAAACTAGCATATTAAAAATTCTGGTGTCCAATTTGCAGCAGTTTTCTTGTAATTAATACCGGAAAAAGGAATTATATCTTCCAGTGTGGGAATTTATGTACACAAACTAGCATTATAAAAATTCTGGTGTCCAATTAGCAGAAGTGTTCTTGTAATTAATACCGCCAAAAGGCATTATTGTCAAGTGTTGTAATTTTGGTGAAAAAAAGGCCAATTTAATCAATCTGGTGTTTTTTAGACCAGAAACACTAGGCCTCACGTTTTTACTCCTGTAAAAAGGAATTATATCTCCCCGTGTGGGATCTATGTACCAAAACTAGCATATTAAAAATTCTGGTGTCCAATTTGCAGCAGTTTTCTCGTAATTAATACCCTAAAAAGGAATTATATCTTCCAGAGTGGGAATTTATGTACACAAACTAGCATATTAAAAATTCTGGTGTCCAATTTGCAGCAGTCTTCTTGTAATTAATACCGGAAAAAGGAATTATATCTTCCAGTGTGGGAATTTTGGGGCTAAAAATTAATATATTTTATTGTGGTGCGAGTTGAATCGCAACAATGAGGAAACATTCTATTAAGGGATGAGGACGCGGTCGTGGTGGTGTCCGTGGATCCTCTGTTGCTGGCAGAGGACGTGGCCGTTCGGCCTCAGGCGCACAAAGTAGTGAACAAACTCCCTCAAGTAGCCGGCAGAATTTACAGCGATATTTGGTGGGGCCCAATGCCGTTATGAGGATGGTAAGGCCTGAGCAGGTACAGGCATTAGTCGATTGGGTGGCCGACAGTGCTTCCAGCACGTTCACCACATTGTCTTCTGCCCAGTCTTCTGCGGAAAGCGCACAGTTGGAACCTGAAAACCAAGCCCATCAGTCTGTCACATCACCCCCATGCATATCAGGGAAACTGGCTGAGCCTCAAGTTTTGCAGCAGTCTCTTATTCTGTTTGAAGACTCTGCTCCCACCGTTTTCCAGGGGCGTCCACCTAGCCCTTCCCCAGCGGTGGAAGACATTCCATGCACTGACGCACAACCACTTATGTATCCAGATGATGAGGACATGGGAATACCACCACAGCAGAGTGACCGAGTCTCTGATGATGACGAAACACTGGTGCCCACTGCCGTGTCTTATTGCAGTGTGCAGACTGAACAGGAGGAGGTCAGGGAGGAAGACTGGGTGGAAAACGATGCAGAGGACGATGAGGTCTTAGACCCCACATGGACTGAAGGTCGTGCCGCTGACTTAAATAGTTCAGAGGAAGAGGCAGTGGTGAGACCGAGACAACAGCGAAGCCAAAGAGGGAGCAGGGGGCAAAAGCAGAACAGCCGCCGTCCAGAGAGTTCGCCTGCTATTGGCCAGCGCCAACAGGGACCCAGCACCCCAAAGGCATCTTCAAGGAGTTCCCTGGCATGGCACTTCTTCAAACAATGTGCTGAGGACAAGTACCAGAGTGGTTTGCACGCTGTGCCATCAGACCCTGAGGCGAGGCATTAGCGTTCTTAACCTGAGCACCACCTGCATGATCAGGCATCTACATGCAAAGCATGAACTGCAGTGGAGTACACACCTTAAAAACAAGGAACCCGCTCAGGCTCCCCCTGCTCCCTCTAGCACTGCTGCCTCGGCTTCCGCCTCGAGAGGAATGTTGCCACCTGCCGAGCAGCAAACAGAGGATGTGCCACCGACACCACCACCACCACCGCCACCGTCACCTAGCGTCTCCACTATTTCACACAGCAGCGTTTAGCTCTCCATCTCTCAAACCTTTGAGAGGAAGCGCAAATTCCCACCTAGTCACCCTCGAGCCCTTGGCATGAATTGCTAGCATTTCTAAACTACTGGCCTTTGAAATGCTGTCATTCCGGCTGGTGGACACAGACATCTTCAAACAGCTGGTGGCTATGGCTGTCCCCCAGTATGTGGTTCCCAGCCGCCACTACTTCTCCAAGATAGCTGTGCCTTCCCTGCACATGCAAGTGTCCGATAAAATCAAGTGTGCACTGCGCAACGCCATTTGTGGCAAGGTCCACCTAACCACAGATACGTGGACCATTAAGCATGGCCAGGGACGCTATATCTCCCTAACTGCACACTGGGTAAATGTAGTGGCGGCTGGGCCCCAGGCGGAGAGTTCCTTGGCGCACGTCCTTCCGCCGCCAAGGATCACAGGGCATCATTCTTTGCCTCCTGTAGCCTCCTCCTCCTACTCGGCTTCCTCCTCCTCCTCCTCTGCTTCCACCAGCTCATCCAGTCAGCCACACACCTTCACCACCAACTTCAGCACAGCCCGGGGTAAACGTCAGCAGGCCATTCTGAAACTCATATGTTTGGGGGACAGGCCCCACACCGCGCAGGAGTTGTGGCGGGGTATTGAACAACAGACCGACCAGTGGTTGCTGCCGGTGGGCCTCAAGCCCGGCCTGGTGGTGTGCGATAATGGGCGAAATCTCGTGGCAGCTCTGGGACTAGCCGGTTTGGCGCACATCCCTTGCCTGGCGCATGTGCTGAATTTGGTGGTGCAAAAGTTAATTCACAACTACCCAGACATGTCAGAGCTGCTGCATAAAGTGCGGGCCGTCTGTGCGCGCTTCCGGCGTTCACATCCTGCCACTGCTCGCCTGTCAGCGCTACAGCGGAACTTCGGCCTTCCGCTCACCGCCTAATATGCGACGTGCCCACCCGGTGGAACTCCACCTTGCACATGCTGGAGAGACTGTGCGAGCAGCAGCAGGCCATAGTGGAGTTTCAGCTGCAGCACGCACGGGTCAGTCGCACTGCGGAACAGCACCACTTCACCACCAATGATTGGGCCTCCATGCGAGACCTGTGTGCCCTGTTGCGCTGTTTAGAGTACGCCACCAACATGGCCAGTGGCGATGCCACTGTTATCAGCGTGACGATACCAATTCTATGTCTCCTAGAGAAAACGCTTAGGGCGATGATGGAAGAGGAGGTGGGCCAGGCCCAGGAGGAGGAGGATGACGGGTCGTTTTTAGCACTTTCAGGCCAGTCTGTTAGAAGTGGCTCAGAGGAAGGTTTTTTGCAACAGCAGAGGGCAGGTACAAATGTGGCCAGCCAGGGCCCACTACTGGGGGACGAGGAGGTCTGAGGAGGAGGTGGAGGAGGATGAGGATGAAGCAGGTTCACAGCGGGGTGGCACCCAGCACAGCGCAGGCACATCCCTGGTGCGCGGCTGGGGGGATACAGAGGATGATGACGATACGCCTCCCACAGAGTACAGCTTGTCCTTACCTCTGGGGAGCCTGGCACACATGAGCGATTACATGCTGCAGTGCCTGCGCAATGACAGCAGAGTTGCCCACATTTTAACGTGTGCTGACTACTGGGTGGCCACCCTGCTGGATCCACGGTACAAAGACAATGTGCCCACTTTACTTCCTGCACTGGAGCGTGATAGGAAGATGCGCGAGTACAAGCGCACACTGGTAGACGCGCTCCTGAGAGCATTCCCAACTGTCACAGGGGAATAGGTGGAAGGCCAAGGCAGAGGAGGAGCTAGAGGTTGCCCACGCAGCAGTGTCACGGCCAGCTCCTCTGAGGGCAGGGTTAGCATGGCATAAATGTGGAAAAGTTTTGTCTCCACGCCACAGCTAACTGCCCCACCACCTGATACGGAACGTGTTAGCAGGAGGCAACATTTCACTAACATGGTTAAACAGTACGTCTGCACACAACTCCACGTACAGACGTATGGTTCGGCCCCATTCAACTTTTGGGTTTCCAAATTGTCCACGTGGCCAGAATTAGCATGTTATGCCTTGGAGGTGCTGGCCTGCCCGGCGGCCAGCGTTTTATCTGAACGTGTATTCAGCACGGCAGGGGGCGTCATTACTGATAAACGCAGCCGCCTGTCCGCAGCCAACGTGGACAAGCTGACGTTTATAAAAATGAACCAGGCATGGATCCCACAAGACCTGACCCTCCCTTGTGCAGAGTAGTCCTTAATAACTGCCTTAAACCATGTTGTCTTGTACTCCGGGCCACTTCTGCATTGAAAAATCAATTTTTGAAATTAAATGTTAAAAAATAGGCTGGCAACTCCTTAACGTTTAACATTGAATTTATTTTTTAACATTGAATTGATTTTGCTGTGTGGGTGGGACAGGAAGGCTAGAGCACCCTGACAGATCTGGTAAGGGGTGAGCTACTCACTAAAGACAAAGCTAAATTTTTGAAATTAAGTAGGATCTTGGTGTGCAACCCAGAGTTGAATGAACCTTCCCTCTGTCTGGGTGCCGGGGCCAAAGTACATGAAAGTGTCCTTCTCCTGTGCTGGGTGATATGAATGTTATACTTGTGCTGTCTGACATGTCTCCTTTGTGTGGGTGCAGGGGGCCAAAGTCACTGAAAGCGGCCTTCTCCTGTGCTGGCTGATATAAATGCCTGAATCTCTGCTGTGGGACCTCTCTCCTCTTTCAGGGTGCAGGGGTCAAAGTCTCTAAAAGTGCCCTTCTCCTGTGGTGGTTGATGTGAAACTGATGCTAGTGCTATCTGACCTGTCTCCTCTGTGTCGGTGCTAAGGCCTAAGTCACTGAAAGCGGCCTTCTCCTGTGCTGGCTGATATAAATGCCTGAATCTCTGCTGTGGGACCTCTCTCCTCTTTCTGGGTGCAGGGGTCAAAGTCTCTAAAAGTGCCCTTCTCCTGTGGTGGTTGATGTGAAACTGATGCTAGTGCTATCTGACCTGTCTCCTCTGTGTCGGTGCTAAGGCCTAAGTCACTGAAAGCGGCCTTCTCCTGTGCTGGCTGATATAAATGCCTGAATCTCTGCTGTGGGACCTCTCTCCTCTTTCAGGGTGCAGGGGTCAAAGTCTCTAAAAGTGCCCTTCTCCTGTGGTGGTTGATGTGAAACTGATGCTAGTGATATCTGACCTGTCTCCTCTGTGTCGGTGCTAAGGCCTAAGTCACTGAAAGCGGCCTTCTCCTGTGCTGGCTGATATAAATGCCTGAATCTCTGCTGTGGGACCTCTCTCCTCTTTCTGGGTGCAGGGGTCAAAGTCTCTAAAAGTGCCCTTCTCCTGTGGTGGTGTCACGACTGTGGCTGATCCAGATAGGTCTGGGAAGAGAAGGTCGCAGCGACTTGCTACTCGCGATAGCTTGTGAGTTTGCTTCAAGGTTCAGGGTATGTCATCCAGGTTTTGCCTTGTGAACCTTTTTGTCCTGACTGGGAGTTTGTAGGCATTCTTCTCAGGTGAGTGCTGTCTGCCACTCCCAGCTACTATATTAGTTTCAGTTTCACTTGCAGTCATTGCCACATATAGTCCTTACTTCCAGTGCTATTCTGACCTTTGAAGGAGATCGTTTGACGGTATTGCTGTGGAGCTCTTGTCTGGCGTGGACTGTCGTTGTTGGGATCATCTTCTCTGCTCGTGACTGGATAAGTCTATCTCTGCTGGAGATTGTTTGTTTGTTTGTTACTGTCTTCCCCTGTTGTTCTCCTAGACATGAGTGATGGTGACTAGTGCTCCCATCTGCCTTTCCCCAGTCTAGTCTTCTGAGGGTCACTCAGGGTTTAGGCATCCTGCTCGCCGCACGGGTTCACACCCCGTCTAGGGCAGACAGATGCCAGCATAGGGTTTGTCAGGGGTGGCCGTTCTATTTCCCATCCGTAGATAAGGGTCCCCCTTCCCCTCCGTCTGGTGCGACACGACTGCTGCTGGGATAGCGGTCGTGACAGTATATCTGGCCTTTTAAAAAAAAAAAAAAAAAAAAGTGACATTTCCTTTTTTTTTTTTTTGCCTGCTGTTTCGCTTTCTATTCTTCTGTTCCACTATGGATCCGGTTACGGTTTTGGCGAAACAATTACAGGGGTTATCCCTTGAAGTGGCAGGATTAAAAGCAACAGTACTGCAGCAGCAGCAGCAATCCTTGGGTTCCACCGTTGCTACGGGAGACCAAGGTACTCCTGAGCCAAAAGTGGCTTTTCCTGATAGGTTCTCAGGAGGGAGAGACCAATTTGTAACCTTCAGAGAAGCTTGTAAATTGTTCTTCAGGTTACGCCCTAGATCCTCCGGCGGTGAGGAACAACGGGTGGGCATTGTAATTTCTCTCCTGCAAGGAGATCCGCATGCTTGGGCTTTCTCTTTACCATCTGACTCTCCGGCCTTACGATCAGTGGAGGAGTTTTTGAAGCCTTGGGTCTCGTGTATGATGACCCGGACAGGGTCTCACTGGCTGAGTCTAAGCTACGTAGACTTCGGCAGGAGAACTGGTCAGCTGAACTATATTGTTCTGAATTCCGTAGGTGGGCTACGGATACATTATGGAACGACTCGGCCCTTAGGAGTCAGTTCTGCCAGGGGTTGTCTGAAAAATTAAAGACGCGCTGGCTGTATACGAGGTCCCTGGGTCTCTTGAGGCTGCTATGTCTCTGTCCATAAGAATCGACAGACGACTCAGGGAGAGACTATTAAATTCTACAGAGGCCTCTATAGGGCAGGGATCGGTTTGTTGTGATCCAGTCGAACCAATGCAAATAGGGCGCCACTAGACAGGTGAATCCTCCTAAGGTCCGCCATAGGTCAGAGGTTTGTTTTTCGTTGTGGGGAGGGGTCATTTTGTAAAGGTATGTCCCTCAGAACCCAAGAGATCACAAACTAAGGAGCCGCCAGAAAACTAGAGTCCCCAGACTGTGCGGAGGATAACAGTCTGGGCGTATTTGTTTCCTCCATACGCATGTCTCAGTTTTTGTTGTCCGCTACCGTTGTGGCGGGCAATAAGAATGAGATCTGTTCCGTCTTTTTGGACAGTGGGGCGGGGGTCAACTTGGTGGATTCACGGTTTGCTCAGGCTCTGGGTTTTACTCCGGAACCGGTACGCAGAACTATTCCTGTTTTTGCCATCGACTCCTCCCCTCTTACTCAGAGAGAGTTAACTCAGATCGTCCATAATATCCATCTGCAGGTAGGGGACCTCCATAAAGAGCATATCTCTTGTTATGTCCTGGACGGTCTTCCGGCTCCTATGGTTTTGGGGCTTCCCTGGCTGGTGACTCACAATCCCGTGGTGGATTGGCAGGCCGAGGAGATTGTGGAGTGGAGTGAACATTGTAAGGACAACTGCTTGAGTAGTAGGTGCTCAACACTCTCTGTAACATCTCTACCTTCCTTTCTGTCAGATTTTATGGATGTGTTCTCTGAGAAGGGTTGTCAGGGGTTACCACCTCATCGTCCATATGATTGCCCAATTAATCTGTTACCTGGGGCAAAACTACCTAAAACCCGGTTATACAATCTTTCTGGCCCGGAGAGGAAGGCTATGAAAGATTATATTTCGGAGAAGTTTGGCTAAGGGACACATCAGACCCTCTTCTTCACCCGTGGCTGCAGGGTTCTTTTTCGTTAAAAAGAAAGATGGGGGCCTGCGTCCTTGCCTGGATTTCCGGGAATTAAACCGGATAACTATCCGAGATCCCTATCCTCTTCCTCTCATTCCCGACCTCTTTAATCAGGTTGCTGGTGCTAAATGGTTCTCCAAAATGGATCTCAGAGGAGCCTATAACCTGGTTCGCATCAAAGAGGGGATGAGTGGAAGACGGCTTTAATACTCCAGAAGGGCATTATGAAAATCTGGTCATGCCATTTGGTCTTACTAATGCGCCTGCGGTGTTCCAACATTTTGTCAACGATATTTTTAGTCACCTTATCGGGAGATTTGTTGTGATATATCTTGATGACATCCTGGTCTATTCTCCGGATCTGGATACACATAAGATCCATGTGAGACAAATGCTGCAGATATTAAGGGCCAACAAATTGTTTGCTAAATTAGAGAAATGTGTGTTCGCCGTAAAAGAACTGCCATTTCTGGGGTATGTGTTGTCAGATTCAGGTTTCGCATGGATCCAGAGAAAGTCCGGGCAATTATGGACTGGGATCTGCCTGAGAACCTGAAGGCATTGCAACGCTTCCTGGGGTTTGCCAATTTTTATAGAAAGTTTATAAAGAACTATTCCTTGGTGGTCAAACCACTGACGGACATGACCCGAAAGGGATCCGATTTTCCAAATGGTCACATGCAGCCAAAACTGCCTTTACATCTCTGAAGGAAAGATTCACCTCGGCTCCTATTCTCGTACAGCCAGATGTCTCACTTCCTTTTATTGTAGAGGTTGGCGCATCAGAGGTGGGGGTGGGAGCGGTACTATCTCAGGGCCCGTCCCTGGTGAATGGCGTCCGTGTGCTTTCTTTTCGAAGAAATTGTCTACTGCAGAAAGGAACTATGACATTGGCAACAGGGAACTTTTGGCTATTAAGTTGGCCTTAGAGGAGTGGCGTCATTTTTTGGAGGGCGGTTCATCCCGTCACAGTGATTACCGATCACAAAAACTTAGTATATCTGGAGTCTGCTAAGCGTCTCACCTAGACAGGCTCGGTGGTCGTTATTTTTACTAGGTTTAATTTTGTAATAACCTATCGCCCGGGGCAAAAATACTAAGGCGGATGCATTGTCTCGAAGTTTTCCTGGAGGGGTGATGATGATGTTCCAGAGCCTATTTTGCAAAAGGGGGTGGTGGTCTCTGCATTACACTCAGGTTTAGAGGGAGGGTGTTGGAAGCTCAGGGGACGCCCTGGCCTCCTGCCCTCGGATAAACTGTTTGTGCCAGAAAATTTACGCCTGGAGATACTAAAGGAACACCATAACTCCGCACTGGCAGGACACCCAGGTAGTAAGGCAACCTCTGAATTAGTGTCTCGTCGGTTCTGGTGGCCTAAGTGGCGCCAGGAGGTGTTGAATTTTGTGTCTGCATGTCCTACCTGTGCTCGTTCTAAGGTGGATCATACTCGTCCGGCAGGGCGTCTTTTACCTCTGGCCATCCCCAACAGGCCTTGGACGCACCTATCAATGGATTTCATTACTGATCTACCAGTGTCAGCGGGGAAGACTGTTATTCTTGTTGTTGTTGACAGATTCAGTAAAATGGTGCACTTTATTGCTCTGACCGCTTTGCCTAATGCTAACACACACCAAAAAATGGCGCTGGGCAAGCGCCTATCACCGGACCGCCCACTTAAATAGAACACCAAAAAATTCATCCGGAATAAACAAAATAATCTTTATTAGTATATACATATATATAAAATCATGATGACAACATAAAAATAGCAGTAAACTAGAGCTGGTGGTATAAAAAGCACCAGAGGGATATCAGGAGGAAAATGTGCAAATAATGTGCAAATAACAGCGTATAATATCAGATAATCGACCTATGTAAGGAAACACATAATCAAATATAAAGTGCCTAGTGCGACATAAGTAAAAGGATGATCTCCAAAGAGGTCAGACTACCTGGTGTGAACAAGTAACAATCTCCTGCGTCCCCAACCCGACGTACGTTTCACCAAGAGCGGCTTCTTCAAGGGTATAAAGTGCTGTTTATACGCAGGAGATTGTTACTTGTTCACACCAGGTAGTCTGACCTCTTTGGAGATCATCCTTTACTTATGTAGCACTAGGCACTATATTTGATTATGTGTTTCCTACATAAGTCGATTATCTGTATTATAGCTGTTATTCACATTATTGCACATTTTCCTCCTGATATCCCTCTGGTGCTTTTTATACCACCAGCTCTAGTTTACTGCTATTTTTATGTTGTCATCATGATTTTATATATATGTATATACTAATAAAGATTATTTTGTTTATTCCGGATGAATTTTTTGGTGTTCTAATGCTAACACACTGGCTCAGGTTTTTATTGACCACATCGTGAAGCTTCGCGGGGTCCCTTCCGATATTGTTTCGGATCGTGGTACCCAATTTGTTTCTAAATTTTGGAAAGCTTTTTGTTCTCGTTTAGGGGTTCATCTGTCGTTTTCTTCATCTTTCCATCCACAGTCCAACGGTCAGACTGAACGTACCAATCAAAACCTAGAGACATATTTGAGATGCTTTGTTTCCGAAAATCAGGAGGAATAGTCATCTTATTTACCGTTAGCCGAGTTTGCCATTAATAATCGTCGTCAAGAATCACCGATAAGTCACCATTTTTTGTGCGTATGGTTTCCATCCTCAGTTTTGTACGTTTAGTGAGGGGGCCGTCTGGGATTCCCGAGGAGGAACGATTTGCGTCTTCACTTTCATCAGTGTGGCAGAGTGTGCAAGAAAGTTTGAAGAGAATTGGTGGCAGATACAAGCGTGTGGCTAATAAGAGCGCTCTGAAGGTCCGGACCTTGGGGTGAATGACTTGGTGTGGTTGTCTACCAGAAATATCAAGTTGAAGGTTCCCTCATGGAAGTTAGGTCCGAGATTTATTGGTCCTTATAGGAAATTAAGATCATTAACCCGGTGGCTTTTCGTCTGGAGCTACCTCAGACTCTAAGGATCCATAATGTCTTCCACAGATCTCTGCTTAAGAGATATGTAGAACCTCCTGAACCATTGCCACTACCGCCTCCACCGGTGGTTGTTGATGGCTAGTCTTGAGTTTCAGGTAGAAAAGATTGTTGATTCACGATATGTTCGCCGCTCTCTTCAGTACCTGGTGCACTGGAAAGGTTATGGTTCCGAAGAGAGAATGTAGGTGCCAGCATCAGAGATAAAGGCGGACAGACTCATTCGGGCTTTCATAGGTCCCACCCGGAGAGGCCTGGTCTTGAGGGTCCGGTGGCCCCTCGTAGAAAGAGGGGTACTGTCACGACTGTGACTGATCCAGATAGGTCTGGGAAGAGAAGGTCGCAGCGACTTGCTACTCGCGATAGCTTGTGAGTTTGCTTCATGGTTCAGGGTATGTCATCCAGGTTTGCCTTGTGAACCTTTTTGTCCTGACTGGGAGTTTGTAGGCATTCTTCTCAGGTGAGTGCTGTCTGCCACTCCCAGCTACTATATTAGTTTCAGTTTCACTTGCAGTCATTGCCAGATATAGTCCTTACCTCCAGTGCTATTCTGATCTTTGAAGGAGATCGTTTGACGGTATTGCTGTGGAGCTCTTGTCTGGCGTGGACTGTCGTTGTTGGGATCATCTTCTCTGCTCGTGACTGGATAAGTCTATCTCTGCTGGAGATTGTTTGTTTGTTTGTTACTGTCTTCCCCTGTTGTTCTCCTAGACATGAGTGATGGTGACTAGTGCTCCCATCTGCCTTTCCCCAGTCTAGTCTTCTGACGGTCACTCAGGGTTTAGGCATCCTGCTCGCCGCACGGGTTCACACCCCGTCTAGGGTATCAGGGCAGACAGATGCCATCGTAGGTTTTGTCAGGGGTGGCCGTTCTATTTCCCATCCGTAGATAAGGGTCCCCCTTCCCCTCCGTCTGGTGCGACACGACTGCTGCTGGGATAGCGGTCGTGACAGGTGGTTGATGTGAAACTGATGCTTGTGCTATCTGACCTGTCTCCTCTGTGTCGGTGCTAAGTCCTAAGTCACTGAAAGCGGCCTTCTCCTGTGCTGGCTGATATAAATGCCTGAATCTCTGCTGTGGGACCTCTCTCCTCTTTCTGGATGCAGGGGTCAAAGTCTCTAAAAGTGCCCTTCTCCTGTGGTGGTTGATGTGAAACTGATGCTTGTGCTATCTGACCTGTCTCCTCTGTGTCGGTGCTAAGGCCTAAGTCACTGAAAGCGGCCATCTCCTGTGCTGGCTGATATAAATGCCTGAATCTCTGCTGTGGGACCTCTCTCCTCTTTCTGGGTGCATGGGTCAAAGTCTCTAAAAGTGCCCTTCTCCTGTAGTGGTTGATGTGAAACTGATGCTTGTGCTATCTGACCTGTCTCCTCTGTGTCGGTGCTAAGGCCTAAGTCACTGAAAGCGGCCTTCTCCTGTGCTGGCTGATATAAATGCCTGAATCTCTGCTGTGGGACCTCTCTCCTCTTTCTGGGTGCAGGGGTCAAAGTCTCTAAAAGTGCCCTTCTCCTGTGGTGGTTGATGTGAAACTGATGCTTGTGCTATCTGACCTGTCTCCTCTGTGTCGGTGCTAAGGCCTAAGTCACTGAAAGCGGCCTTCTCCTGTGCTGGCTGATATAAATGCCTGAATCTCTGCTGTGGGACCTCTCTCCTCTGTCTGGGTGCAGGGTCAAAGTCTCTCAAAGTCGCCTTCTCTTGTGCTGGGTGATGTGAAACTGATGTTTGTGCCATCTGACATGGTTGCCGGGTCCCATTAAATGATGGCCTACTCCTGTGGTGGGTGATCTAAATGCCTTATTCTCTGCTGTGAAACCTCTCTCCTCCGTCTGGGTGCAGGGGTCAAAGTCTCTCAAAGTGGCCTTCTCTTGTGCTGGGTGATGTGAAACTGATGTTTGTGCCATCTGACATGGTTGCCGGGGTCCCATTAAATGATGGCCTACTCCTGTGGTGGGTGATCTAAATGCCTGATTCTCTGCTGTGAAACCTCTCTCCTCCGTCTGGGTGCAGGGTCAAAGTCTCTCAAAGTGGCCTTCTCCTGTGCTGGGTGATGTAAAACTGATGTTTGTGCCATCTGACATGGTTGCCGGGGTCCCATTAAATGATGGCCTACTCCTGTGGTGGGTGATCTAAATGCCTGATTCTCTGCTGTGAAACCTCTCTCCTCCGTCTGGGTGCAGGGGTCAAAGTCTCTCAAAGTGGCCTTCTCCTGTGCTGGGTGATGTGAAACTGATGTTTGTGCCATCTGACATGGTTGCCGGGGTCCCATTAAATGATGGCCTACTCCTGTGGTGGGTGATCTAAATGCCTGATTCTCTGCTGTGAAAACCTCTCTCCTCTGTCTGGGTGCTGGTCCGAAATAAATGAGAGTGGCCTTCTCCGATGGTGGTTGATATGACGCATGATTCCTTGATGTGGGACCTCTCTCCTCTGTCTGGGTGCTGGTCCAAAATACATGAGAGTGGCCTTCTCCGGTGGTGGTTGATATGAGGCATGATTCCTTGCTGTGGGACCTGTATCCTCTGTCTGGGTGCTGGTCCAAAATAAATGAGAGTGGCCTTCTCCGGTGGTGGTTGATATGACGCATGATTCCTTGCTGTGGGACCTGTATCCTCTGTCTGGGTGCTGGTCCAAAATAAATGAGAGTGGCCTTCTCCGGTGGGGGTTGATATGGCGCATGATTCCTTGATGTGGGACCTCTCTCCTCTGTCTGGGTGCTGGTCCAAAAATACATGAGAGTGGCCTTCTCCGGTGGTGGTTGATATGACGCATGATTCCTTGCTGTGGGACCTGTATCCTCTGTCTGGGTGCTGGTCCAAAATAAATGAAGTGGCCTTCTCCGGTGGTGGTTGATATGACGCATGATTCCTTGATGTGGGACCTCTCTCCTCTGTCTGGGTGCTGGTCCAAAATACATGAGAGTGGCCTTCTCCGGTGGTGGTTGATATGAGGCATGATTCCTTGCTGTGGGACCTGTATCCTCTGTCTGGGTGCTGGTCCAAAATAAATGAGAGTGGCCTTCTCCGATGGTGGTTGATATGACACATGATTCCTTGATGTGGGACCTCTCTCCTCTGTCTGGGTGCTGGTCCAAAATAAATGAGAGTGGCCTTCTCCGGTGGTGGTTGATATGGCGCATGATTCCTTGCTGTGGGACCTGTATCCTCTGTCTGGGTGCTGGTCCAAAATAAATGAGAGTGGCCTTCTCCTGTGGGGGTTGATATGACGCATGATTCCTTGATGTGGGACCTCTCTCCTCTGTCTGGGTGCTGGTCCAAAAATACATGAGAGTGGCCTTCTCCGGTGGTGGTTGATATGAGGCATGATTCCTTGCTGTGGGACCTCTCTCCTCTGTCTGGGTGCTGGTCCTAAATAAATGAGAGTGGCCTTCTCCGGTGGTGGTTGATATGACGCATGATTCCTTGCTGTGGGACCTGTATCCTCTGTCTGGGTGCTGGTCCGAAATAAATGAGTGGCCTTCTCCAGTGGTGGGTGATATGACGCATGATTCCTTGCTGTGGGACCTCTCTCCAATTGATATTGGTTAATTTTTATTTATTTTATTTTATTTTAATTCATTTCCCTATCTACATTTGTTTGCAGGGATTTACCTACATTTGCTGCCTTTTGCAGCCCTCTAGCCCTTCCGGGAGTCTTTTACAGGCTTTTTAGTGCCCAAAAGTTCGGGTCCCCATTGACTTCTATGGGGTTCGGGTTCGGGATGAAGTTCGGGTTGAGTTCGGATCACGAACCCGGACATTTTCCGGAAGTTCGGCCGAACCTCTCGAACCCGAACATCCAGGTGTTCGCTCATCTCTAATCAGTAGCTGATTATTCCAATCTCCTCGCAGCTCGTCTATAGGAAGGAGAACAGTCTTCTCCCAGTTAACCTCCAGGCCAGAAAAGTCGGAAAAAAGAGTAACCAGCTCCATTACAGGAGGAAGTGTATTTTCTGTTTGCTGAATAAAGAACAGGATATCATCTGCATAAAGGGCAGGGGTCGAGTCGAGGGGGAACACGTGGGAACGGCGTTCCTGCACTTTTTTCATGGCAGGAACGCCGTTCCCTTTCAGGGCGAAAGGACCAGGAAGCGCTTCCTGGTCCTCGGCTGTCGGCTGTGAAGGCTGCGCACAGGAGTGAGTCGCTCTGTGACGTCACTCAGTGCGCAGCCTTCACAGCCAACAGCAGTAGAAGAGGATCGTCTGCGTCCAGGAGCAGGAGAAGGTAAGTGGTTTTTTTTTCATATTTTATGGGCTGAATGGAGAGGCACTGACTGGAGGCTGGTGGATGGGGCACTGGGGGCTGGTGGATGGGGCACAGGGCGCTAGTGAATGGGGCCCTGGGGGCTGGTAAGAGGCTCTGGGGGCTGATAAGAGGCACTAGGGGCAGATTAGAGACACTAGGGGCAGATTAGAGGCACTGGGTGCTGATTAGGGGCACTAGGGGCAGATTAGAGGCACTGGGCGCAGATTAGAGGCACTGGGGCTGATGAGATCTGCTGAAGGATGATATAGAGGCACTGGGGGGCTGATGAGAGGTACTGGTGGCTAATGTAGAGGCACTGGGGGCTGATGAGATCTGCTGGGGGCTGATGAGAGGTACTGGGGGCTGATGAGAGGCACTGGGGGCTAATGTAGAGGCACTGGGTGCTGATGAGATCTGCTGGGGGCTGATATAGAGGCACTGGGGGGCTGATGAGAGGCACTGGGGGCTGATGAGAGGCACTGGGGGCGGATGAGAGGTACTGGGGGCGGATGAGAGGTACTGGGGGCTGATGAGAGGCACTGGGGGTTGATGAGAGGCACTGGGGGGTTAATGAGAGGCACTGGGGGCTGATGAGATCTGCTGGGGGCTGATATAGAGGCACTGAGGGGCTAATGAGAGGTACTGGGGTCTGATGAGAGGCACTGGGGGGCTGATGAGAGGTACTGGTGGCTGATGAGAGGCACTGGGGGCTGATGAGAGGTACTGGGGGCTGATGAGAAGTATGGGGGGCTGATGAGAGGCGCTGGGGGGCTGATGAGAGGTACTGGGGGGCTGATGAGAGGTACTGGGGGATAATGAGAGGTACTTGTGGCTGATGATAGGCACAGGGGGGCTGATGGAGAGGCACTGGGGGCTGCTATGAGGCTACTGGGGGCTGCTATGAGGCATGGGGCTATTATCTGAGGTCTGATTGGGGGTCATTCATATTGCGGTCTGATCTGAGGTCTTATTGGGGTCTTATTAACATTGGGGATCTTATTGGGGCTGTTAGCTGAGGTCTGATTAACATTGGTGGTCTGACCTGAGGTGTAATGAAAATTTTTTTTCTTAGTGTCCCCTCTAAAACCTAGGTGCGTCTTATGGGCCGGTGCGTCTAATAGGGGAAAAAATACAGTACTTGCTCCAGCCAACCTCCTCTGCCCTTTGCGAACGCTGCGCGCTGTGACATCATGCGGAGGCACTTGGGTGAGTTCCCACACTTTTTTCCCCAGGACTTGACCCCTGATAAAGGGATATACGATCATGCTTCCCCATTATACCAAAGCCATCCACTCTCGAGTCCCGCCTCATACTGGCTGAGAGGGGTTCAATATAAATGTTAAATAGAAGAGGGGAAAGAGGACAGCCTTGACGGGTGCCTCTTCCTAGTGTAAAACTATCTGTCATCAAATCACTGATCCTGATCCTAGCAGCTGGAGAATTATATAACAATTGAACCATCGCCATAAACCTGGGGCCAAACCCCATTTTTTTCATCACCTCCCAAAGAAAAGCCCACTCCACCCTGTCGAAGGCATTAGTGGCATCCAACGACAGGATGGAGCGGGCTTCACCCCCAGGAGACGGAATATTAGTAAATAATCTATGCAGATTGTGGTGAGTGCCCCTATTTGGCATAAAGCCATTGTGATCTGGATGGATGATAGAGAGCATAACCCGAGAGAGCCTCCCAGCCAGAACTTTTGATAATAACTTAACATCGGTATTTAATAGGGAAATTGGTCTATAAGAACTCAATTCTACCGGATCTTTATCTTTTTGGAATTAGGACTATCAGGGCCTCCATCATAGAATGTGGTAAACCCCTCCCTGTAGTGCTTGGGAGAAAACTTCTAGCATGTGAGGAAGAATCGCATCGCTCTACTTGTAGTAGAATTCGTACGGGAAGCCATCTAACCCTGGCGATGAGTTCCCAGAGATGGATCTCAAAGCCTCCTGTAACTCCAAAAGAGACAAATCCTCTTCCAAAGATTTCATTTGAGCTTCCGTTAATGTCGGAAGAGGAATTTTCTCAAGGAACCGCCTCGCCAGGTCAGGTGGCATACGGGGGAGGCTCTATATATCTGAGCAAAGTATTGCAAAAAGGTATCTCTAATTCCCTCTGGATCTGATATAATTTCTCCATCTAGATTGCGAATTATGGTAATAGCTTTCTTTTTCTTATCTTGTTGTGCAAATATTCTGGCTAAGAGCTTACCAGGGCGTCCAGACTACGAAAAATACTTTTGTCCCTTAAAAAAATCTATGGTTTGCTTTCTCGGTTACCTATTTCTCCAAAGAACAGCTAGCCTTCTGCGTCTCTTCCTTATTGTGTTCATTAGGTTGGCTAATAAATCGCTTCTCTTGTGGATGCGACAGACTTATCCAGTTCCTCTTCTTTTTTCTTAAATGTTTTCCTTACTGCAGCAATATCACTTAAAAAAAAAAAATCCTCAGATATGCTTTCAAGGCATCCCAAACTGAGTCGATGTTGGCAGAGGGGAGATTCACCTCCCAAAAGGAGTATATGAGTGATTTAACCACTTGAAGACCACAGGTTTATACCCCCCTAGTGACCAGGCCCTTTTTTACAAATCCGCACTACACTACTTTCACCGTTTATTGCTCGGTCATACAACTTACCACCCAAATGAATTTTACCTCCTTTTCTTCTCACTAATAGAGCTTTCATTTGGTGGTATTTCATTCTTGCTGACATTTTTACTTTTTTTGCTATTAATAAAAATGTAACGACATTTTTGCAAAAAAATGACATTTTTCACTTTCTGTTGTAATTTTTTTTTAAAAAAACTACATTTCTATATAAATTTTTCACAAAATTTATTGTTCTACATGTCTTTGATAAAAAAAAATCCAATAAGTGTATATTTATTGGTTTGGGTGAAAGTTATAGCGTTTACAAACTATGGTGCAAAAAAGTGAATTTCCGCATTTTGAAGCAGCTCTGACTTTCTGAGCACCTGTCATGTTTCTTCAGGTGCTAGAATGCCAGGATAGTATAAATACCCCCCAAATGACACCATTTTAGATAGAAGACACCCCAAAGTATTCGCAGAGGGGCATGGTGAGTTCATGTATCATTTCATTTTTTTTCACAAGTTAGCGGAAAATGACACTTTCTGAGGGAAAAAAATAATAATAAAGTTTCCATTTCTGCTAACTTCTGGCAAAAAAATATAAAATCTCAGACGGACTCACTATGCCCCTCAGTGAATACCTTGGGGTGTCTACTTTCCGAAATGGGGTCATTTGTGGGGTGTGTTTACTGTTCTGGCATTTTGGGCGGGGCTAAATTGTGAGCAGCCCTGTAAAACCTAAAGGTACTCGTTGGAATTTGGGCCCCTTTGCGCACCCAGGCAGCAAAAAGTGTCACACACGTGGTATTGCCGTACTCAGGAGAAGTAGGGCAATATGTTTTAGGGTGTATTTTTACATATACCCATGCTGGAGTGAGAGAAATATCTCTGTAAATTGTCAACTTTGTATAAAAATTTTAAAAAGTTGTCGTTTACAGAGATATTTCTCACACTCAGCATGGGTATATTTAAAAATACACCCCAAAACTCATTGCCCTACTTCTCCTGAGTACGGCGATACCACATGAGTGACACTTTTGCAGCCTGGGTGCGCAAAGGCCCTAAAACCAATGAGTACCTTTAGAGATTTCACAGGACATTTTTACGCATTTGGATTCCAGACTTCTTCTCAGGCTTTAGAGACCCCTAAAATGCCAGGGCAGTATAAATACCCCACAAGTGACCCCATTTTGGAAGAAGACACCCCAAGGTATTCCGTGAGGGGTATGGTGAGTTCATGTAAAATTTTATTTTTGTCACAAGTTAGTGGAATATGAGACTTTGTAAAAAAATAAAAAAATATCAATTTCCGCTAACTTGTGCCAAAAAAACCATTCTGTGAACTTCGCCATGACCCTCACGGAATACCTTGGGGTGTCTTCTTTCCAAAATGGGGTCACATGTGGGGTATTTATACTCACCTGGCATTTTAGGGGTCTCTAAAGCCTGAGAAGAAGTCTGGAATCCAAATGCGTAAAAATGTCCTGTGAAATCCTAAAGGTACTCATTGGTTTTAGGGCCCCTTTGCGCATCCAGGCTGCAAAAAGTGTCACACATGTGGTATTGCTGTACTCAGGAGAAGTAGGGCAACGTGTTTTGGGGTGTATTTTTATATATACCCGTACTTTGTGTGAGAAATATCTCTGTAAATGACAACTTTAAAAAAAAATATACAAAGTTGTCAATTTACAGAGATATTTCTCTCACCCAGCATGGGTATATGTAAAAATACACCCCAAAACACATTGCCCTACTTCTCCTGAGTACGGCGATACCACATGAGTGACACTTTTTGCAGCCAAGATGCGCAAAGGGCCCTAAAACCAATGAGTACCTTTAGGAGGGCATTTTTACGCATTTTCTTCTCACGCTTTAGGGCCCCTAAAATGCCAGGTCAGTAAAATACCCCACATGTGACCCCATTTTGGAAAGAAGACACCCCAAGGTATTCCGTGAGGGGCATGGCGAGTTCACAGAAGATTTTTTTGGCACAAGTTAGCGGAAATTGATTTTGTATTGTTTTTCTCACAAAGTCTCCCTTTCCGCTAACTTTTGACAAAAAGTTCAATTTTTCATGGACCACACCCCTCAGCGAATACCTTGGGGTGTCTTCTTTTCAAAATGGGGTTATTTGTGGGGTGTTTATACTGCATTTTGGGCGGGGCTAAATTGTGAGCAGCCATGTAAAAGCTAAAGGTACTCGTTGGAATTTGGGCCCCTTTGCGCACCCAGGCTGCAAAAAAGTGTCACTCATGTGGTATCACAGTACTCAGGACAAGTAGGGCAATGTGTTTTGGGGTGTATTTTTACATATACCCATGTTAGGTGAGAGAAATATCTCTGTAAATTGACAACTTTGTATAAAAATGTTTAAAAAGTTGTCGTTTACAGTGATATTTCTCACACAAAGTATGGGTATATATAAAAATACACCCCAAAACACATTGCCCTACTTCTCCTGAGTACGGCGATACCACATGTGTGACACTTTTTTGCAGCCAAGATGCTAAGGGGCCCTAAAACCAATGAGTACCTTTAGGATTTCACAGGGCATTTTTACGTATTTGGATTCTCACGCTTTAGGACCCCTAAAATGCCAGGGCAGTGTAAATACCCACATGTGACCCCATTGTGGAAAGAAGACACCCCAAGGTATTCCGTGAGGGGCATGGCGAGTTCACATAAAAAAAAATTTTGACACAAGTTAGCGGAAATTGATATATATATATATATTTTTTACAAAGTCTCATATTCCACTAACTTGTGACAAAAATAAAATTTTGCATGAACTCACCATACCCCTCACGGAATACCTTAGGGTGTCTTCTTTCTAAAATGGGGTCACATGTGAGGTGTTTGTACTGCCCTGGCATTTGAGGGTCTCCGTAATCATTACACGTATGGCCAGCATTAGGAGTATCTGCGATTCTGCTTATATTGACCATACGGGTAATGAGATTTTTTTCTGTTCAGCCTCTGCGCTGAAAAAATAAAATAATGAACGGCACAGATTTTTCATTCGCATCGATCAATGTGGATGAAAAAATCTCTGCCAAAATCAGTGACTGCGGGCGGTGGGCGCTAACTACCTAACAAGTAGCTAACTAACTGGCAGTGATAAGGGACCCTTATGCCCCATTCACACGTCCGAAATTCTGTTTGCGGAACGGAATTGCGGACCCATTCATTTCTATGGGGACAGACTTTGTCCCGCTCGGATCCGGAATTACGGATCCGCGCTCCAGTCTGCACTTCCGTTCCGCAAAAATATAGAACATGTCCTATTCTTGTCCGCAACTGCGGACAAGAAAAGCATTTTCTATATAGTTCTGTGCGGATCTGCAAAATGCGGAAAGCGCATTGCCGGTGTCCGTATTTTGCGGATCTGTAAATCCATGGATCCGCAGATCCATGGATCCGCAGATCCATGGATCCGCAAACACATACGGACGCCTGAATGAGCCTGTAGGGGGTGATTAGTGACAGGGGGTGACAGGGGGTGATCAGGGGTGATCAGGGGGTGACATGGGTGATCAGGGGTTAATCCGTGATGGGGGTGTGTGTGTGTGTAGTGATTGGTGCACTTTTCCTATGTTTCCTCTGGTGGTCCCAAACAAAGGGACCACCAGACGAGCAGACAGCAGGCATATCAGACGCTGTTTAAAAAAAACAGCGTCTGATATGCGATTTAAATGCGTTTTTTTCCGCATCTACAGCCTGCCAGCGCATGATCAGCGCTGGCAGGCTGTAGTTTTAGTTGTCCCGGCTCCGATCACATGAACGCGCGTGCATGACGCGCGCGCGTTCATGTGAAATCTCAGGTCTCACGAGATGACGCCGATAGGCGTGACTGAGACCTGAGAGAGCCGCCGCGCTGACGCCCATCGGCATTAGCGTGGCGGCAAGAGGTTAATAGATTGGTGGTTATCCATGATGGTAAACCAATATGGGTTCAGCTTAAATCCAAGCCCCCTATTATTTTTATTCTCCCCAGTGGAAACCTCAATTGTTACGGGTGCATGGTCTGAGACTGTTCTTACCCCATATCGTATCCTCCTAATGTTCTTCAAATTGCTCTCATTGGTGAATGCTAAATCGATCCTGGACATTACTCTACCACCCCTGCTAACACAGGAATATACTCTCTTTCCTCCGCCAAGATGTTCCCATATATCCACCACTCCAACCTCCGAGCAAAACTGGGGCAATGGGGAATTAAAAAAATTCCTCCCCAAGTCTGCATCTAATGTTAGTCTGTCCTTTTTAGGATCCATAACAGCGTTAAAATCCCCCATCAGAACGAGCCGACATTCTGGTCTCTTTTCCAGAAAAAGCAATAGTTGGATAAGTGGATACATTGAAAATGGCGGAGGTATATAGAAAAAAGCAAGAATATAGATATAGCCATAGAGCTTACCGTACAAAAAAATAAATCTGCCCTGATCGTCTATATAGGATTCTGTCAAGATAAAATCTACAGAATTATGGATCAATACCGAGACGCCCCTAGAGGCACTACTGAAAGTGGAGTGCTAAGATTGAGAGTGCCATCCCGTCATCAAACGGGTCACGGTCTCCTTGGTAAGATGGGTTTCTACTATACAGATAATTGCAGGGAGATATCTTTTTACTGCATCCATAATAGCTTGCTTTTTAACCCTTTCACCAAGACCTCTAACATTCCAGGAGACAATTCTAATGGACATGAATTAAAACGCGGGGAAAAAAAAAAAAAAACATTCCTGCAAGGTGGATTCCCTCCCCCCCCCCCCCTCTGTTGGTCCACCCGATCTAGTCAGCGAACCTCTACTCTCCGACCATTCTCCCCTCCACTAGCCACACCTCCCCTCCATCCACCCGCTCATAATGTTACAAAGTTTCAAATGCCCAGTTGCTCCATCCATTCCAGCGCTTGTTGTGGTTTTTCAAAAAAATGAGAAGTCCCATTGTGAATCACTCTTAGTTTCGCTGGGTACTGTAGAGAGTATTTAATCTCCTTCGACGCCAAACGTTTCTTTGTCTCCATAAAACTTATCTTTTTTCTTGGGTCTGCCGGGCAAAATCAGGGAAGAATAACAATTTAGTGCCCTGATGTTCAATAGGTGTACATTCTCTTGCCCTTCTCAATATCATGTCTCTGTCGATGGACAATAACAGTTTCATTAAGATTGCTCGCGGTGGCCTCCCTGGAATAGGTTTCCCTCCTGGAATTCGGTGGGCTCTTTCTATTTGGAACATAGAAGAGAACCCGCTCATAATGTTACAAAGTTTCAAATGCCCAGTTGCTCCATCCATTCCAGCGCTTGTTGTGGTTTTTCAATGTTCACTACCAAGATTTTTTAAAATCACATCTTTCAATTGCTCCGCTAACTGTCGGCCTTCAACTCCTTCTGGAAATCCAATTATGCGAATATTATTCCGCCTTAATCTATTTTCCAAATCCTCCAACTTATTCTGTAATAGTTGATTTTCTAGGGAAAGAGACAGAGTCTTAGGCCCCTTTCACACGAGCGAGTTTTCCGCGCGGGTGCAATGCGTGACGTGAACGCAAAGCATCCGCACTGAATCCTGACCCATTCATTTCAATGGGTCTGTGTACATGAGCGTTTTTTTTCACGCATCACTTGTGCGTTGCGTGAAAATCGCAGCATGTTCTATATTCTGCGTTTTTCACGCAGCCTTAGCCCCATAGAAGTGAATGGGGCTGCGTGAAAACGCATTGCATCCAGCAAGTGCGGATGCAATGCTTCACTGATGGTTGCTAGGAGATGTTGTTTGTAAACCTTCAGTTTTTATCACGCGCGTGAAAAACGCATCAAAACGCATTGCACCCGCGCGGAAAAAACTGAACAACTGAACGCAATCGCAGGCAAAACTGAATGGCTTTGCCTGTGAAATCGCACAGTTTTCACTGAACGCATCCGCAACGCATCCGGACCTAATCCGGACACGCTCGTGTGAAAGAGGCCTTAGATTTTAACATGTCCATGTCAGATTGCAAAGAATCAACTGTCCTTTCCACATTGAGGACTCGATCACAGATTTTGATCAGGTCGTCTCTTATTAGAGATATATCACTCTGCATTGACCCCAGTTGAGTGGACATCCCCTGCACTAAAGTGCAATTATTTTCCACAGCGCACAGAATTTTTTCCAGAACTAAAGGATCATGTTCAATTGCTGTTTGTACCAGGAGGCCCTCCTCTCCTGCTTCCTGGCCTGCCTCTAATGATCCATCCTCAGAGAGTTCGTCAGCTTGGGGAATTTTAAGAATTTTCTTTGGATTGGCAGAAGATTTCGTTTTGAGTAAATTCTTTTCATTTATGGAGGGAGATTTCAGAAACTTGTCAATTTTACTCTCTGGAGTCTTAGACCCCAGCTCTGTTCCAGAGTAGTCCACTAGCCGTCGTTTTGGGGCCATTCCCTTCCCCTATTTTTTAATTTATTGATATATATATATATATTTTTTTTTTTTTTATTCCTCCTCTTTCTTTCTCCTCTTTTCTCTCTCCTTTTCTCTCTCTTTCCTCTTTCCCTCCTTCTTTTGTCTCTTTATTTTTCACCATTTTTCTCTTTTCCTTTCTCTTCTTTTTTCTTTTTTTCCTCCCTTCTTTTCCTTCCCCTTTCTTCCCTCTCCTTTTCCTTTATTTCCCTTCTAACCCCCTTTCTTTGAACACCATATGTATATTGAGAAAAAATAAAAAATAAAAAAAATACAACGGTGCAGAGGGAGAGATAAGGAGATAACAATGGCACAGTCACAGTTTTGCGGTTTCTCTCACGTGTCTTCGGCGTCCTCACCAGTCACCACCAGAGCGATCCAGCCCAAGCAGCCAAGGTCCAAGCATATGCCGCCAGCCCGAAGCAGGAGGACCGGAGGACCGGACCCAGCAGGAGGAGAGAGGGAAGAAGCCACAAGCCAGCCCACCGGAGCAGGAGGACCGGGAACGAAGGGGGCGCACCACAGACGCAGGCACCAGCCAGGAGGGAGGAAGCAACCAGCAGCAGGCCGGGAGGAGACCACCAGGGACCAAAACGCCACACTCCGGATCCGCACGAGGGGGCAAGCTTCAGCACCGCGGCGCTAGATCATCAGCTGGTCGGCTGAGGCAGAGGGAGCACGGAGGGCAGGAGGAGGACATGTGGGGGAGAGCGAGACGTGACGTGCTCACGTCATCACCTGTAAAATAATGAAAACTTAACTGATCTTGTTTATTATACATTGTTTGTTTCATTTTTATATGGGCTACCAGGGTATGGAAGAAAAAAAAAAACATTAATTTCTCTTTAAATTGAAGAAATATAGTTCCTCAATAGAAAATAATGCAGTTGTGCCTATTTGTAAATTGTTTAACAACAAAGTAGTTTATCTCTAGTTGTCACCTATAAAAAGCTTTCCTGTCTGTAAACTGTTTTTTCAGGGACTCACTCAACCCTTCCTTAACTTAAGACTAGCTCAACTCTCCATTTACCTGATCTGGTGGGCTGTTCTGGCAGAGGAACAGCCTGCTTGAGTTCACTATTTCCAGCATAGCCAAATATTGTCATTTACCGCCAGACCCATTGACTATAATAGGATCCAGTGGAGATTCATCCTGTTTTCATTATGTGTTGGGTTTCAGACCAGACAAAAACCGGTGCATGCTAGACAAAAACAGGAAAATCATCAAAAGCAAAATCCAGAGCTCGCAAGTTGCTAGTAAGAGCTTTTGAACATCTATTGAACTGCATGCACTGTTTATGGCTAAAGATAATGTAGCAGGTGGAAAAAGTCATCTCTTCTCTAAGAACAAATTCTTCTTTGTGATTCTACTAAAGGTAATGGAGTAAGCTGAAGAGAATTGGAAATTTGAAAATACAGATATACCGCAACAATTTCCAAATATGCAATTAGTATGCTACTTTACTTGTAAGGGTATTACCATCTATCGCCATCACTTTATATCTGCACTGCATTGGTGGTCATAATCCCTGGAAACAAGCAGTGTACAGTATAATTGAATGTAAAAATTAATCCAGCCAGCAAAGGAGGCAATATGTACAATCACAATACATTAGTAAGTGTCTTGTATTAACATTGTCTACATGATAAATGTAATTTGCTGAAGAGAGACCACCCCTTTAAGAGTGTCCTAACTTTAATACTGAAGTCAGACACCCTTACATGTGGATTGATGCTTTGTTCTTAGGAATTCTGCTTTTGGTTTACTCCCCATGTAGAGATGTGTAAATTGATTCTACATCAATCAAGTTAGTGAAGAACTAACTTTCTAAAAACTACTCTTTTTAGAGAGTCTGAATCATTTCACATCACACTATGCTATTTGCAGACTTAGTCCCACATGGGATCACTAAAGTGATCTTGTATTTTGTCTCAGGACTGGTTATTCTTTTTGTCCCATTTTAGCATAATGATATAATAAATGGGGTATATAGGGGTAGATGCTAGTTTCTAACTTCTATTACTTCTATCATCTGCATGAAAAGTGCAACTAGAAAGGTCTCAAAGCTAATTGATACCAATTCTGTAGTTTACCATGATAGCCCTCGCTGCTAGAGTAACTCAGTGATGTTGTCAATATACCACCTCATAGTCAATATACCACCTCAACAGTAAACTTAAATACAGTATATAGTATAGTTTTACCAATAGACCTGTTAAAAGTTACTTATACTACATTTTGATATTATGATGAAATGTGCCAAGTCAGGTCTTCACAAAATTAGTTTTAATATATTTGGATAGAATGAGTAGTGACAAATTCCATAGGACGCCACACAAAACTTTAAAAATTTAATGAAAATTTCCCAAGCATTTCCAATTTAATTTAAATAGCCTTTCCAATTTAAATGCAAATATTAATGTATAATTGAAAATATTCTGGGATAAACTGGTATACCAGGCTATGCACATTGAGGTATCTGAGGATTTATGTGTAATGTAATGCCATCTTAGGCTATCACAAGCCACAACAGTGTAAACATTTTTTATTTTTTTTTCAGACTGTTCCTTAAAATGATTAATTCATTATCTATAAAAACACAGAACACTGTAAGTTGCAGTAGAATTTCTTCATGGAAAAGATAAGCCAATAATACAAGAAAACACATAAGTCCTTGATAACCTTTCTTGGCTAGAGATATGAATCTTATTTTTTTAAATTATTATTAACCACCATTAACCCCTTTCCGACTGGCCGAGTCTTCAAAGATTGTGCCCGCTACAGAGTGAAATGGGCTCCATAGCCTCGGGGTCCCTGCTGTTTCATATAGCAGACCCCTGCTGCTCATGCCCGCAACTGTAGATAATGCTGGTTATTGGGAATTTAACACTTTGGATGCAATGGTCAATCCTGACTATGGCTTCCGAACATGTGAAAACCTATAAACGCACGCTCCATCAAAGATCAGAGCTTTTATGCAGCAGCCCCTGTCATTAAGAATGAAAGGAGGCTGCTGCATAGTGTTTCCTGGGGCTCCATAGTAAACTAATACATTTATGTATATTTTAAGTCTATGCGAACCATAAAAACTTGTAAAAAAAAATGTTTTTTAAAATAAAGAAATGTCAAAATTCCAAAATAATAATTAAAAAGTACACATCATAAGTTTTCTCACATGCGAAAATGCTCATGCTATAAAAATATAAAAATATTTTCCCCATATGGCAAATAGTGAAACAGAAAAAAATATCAAAGTGGCTGATTTGCCATTTCTGGTCGCTTCAGAATAGTAACCCCCAGAATAGTATCAATGAAGTACAGATTGCCCCACAAAAAATGAGCCCTCACACAGCTCCATACACATAAAGAAACTACAAAAAAGTTATAGGGTTAGAATATGACGGAAAAATAAAACAGATTTTTTTTCAAGGCTTTTATTATTTTATCAGTATCAATATGCAAGAAAAACTACACATACAATGTATCGCCAGAGTCATAATGAACTGGAGAATGAAAGTAACTAATCAGTTTTATTGCATATCGAGCGTAGTAAATAAAATAGAAACTATAAAACTGTTGCGAAATTGCTTTTATTTTCTAATTCCACCCTATTCAGAATTTTTTTTCCTGCTTCCCGTAGTGACAAATGTATCAAATGCAATATTAAATAATGACATTGGCATGGGAAGTATAACTTGTCCAGCAAAAAAACAAGCCCACAGTCATGGCCCTGGGAAGGCAGGGAGCACAAGACGAAAACACAAAAACGGAAAAAAAAAACTCTCATGTATAAAAAGTTAATTCCATGGCACTGTACGTCTAAAAGCGGGTAATCATACTTAATATAAAACAACACAAGAGTAAATTCTTTTTCATTTATGGAGGGAGATTTCAGAAACTTGTCAATTTTACTCTCTGGAGTCTTAGACCCCAGCTTTGTTCCAGAGGAGTCCACTGGCCGTCGTTTTGGGGCCATTCCCTTCCCCTATTTTTTAATTTATTGAGATATATATATATATATATATATATATATATATATATATTGTGGGGAGTCGCTCTGGTAGATAGCGGTGCGGGTGCAGTACCGAGGCAAAACAGGAGTCTCGAAGGTGCAATAAACAGTGTTTTATTCACACTTGCACAAGATAAACAAAAACAGTCTCTTGGTGTTACTTCACACACATAAGAAATCATGAGAAAAACAAGACAGTCCAATACAGGCTCCATTCACCTGGGAGGTTTTAGGTGCAGGTTCACACCTGGCTGTCAGTCCAGCCGCAAGACAATCGACGTCAGGTTTCCAGGCCGTCTGCAGTCCTCCTTGCTGGGCTCTTGCTTCCTGCCCAGAGAACTTCCAAACTCAAATGATTCCCCAGCCTAACAGCAGCTCCAGGATAATCACACCACCTGCTGGTGCTGGCTGTCTTATAAAGGCCCGGCAAAGTCTGGCCTGGACCGTGGGGAGTAGGCACCCACCCAACTCTTTGCCTACTCCCAGTAAGAGCCGGCCCGGATTGGCTTTGCAGCCAAACTAAATTTCAAGGTGTCAAGCAGCACTAGCTGCTGCTGACACAGGAAAACCCGGCTCTTACCTCACCGAGGCCAGGAACCTCGGTGACACGTACCTGCCATCGACCACGGTACCTTGCACCTTACCACAATATATATATATATATATATATATTTATTTATTTTTTTATTCCTCTTTCTTTCTCCTCTTTTCTCTCTCCTTTTCTCTCTCTTTCTCTCTCTTTCCCTCCTTCTTTTGTCTCTATTTTTCCCCATTTTTCTCTTTTCCTTTCTCTTCTTTTTTCTTTTTTTCCTCCCTTCTTTTCCTTCCCCTTTCTTCCTCTCCATTTCCTTTATTTCCTTCTCTAACCCTCTTTCTTTGAACACCATATGTATATTGAGAAAAAATAAAAATAAAAAAAATACAACGGTGCAGAGGGAGAGATAAGGAGATAACAATGGCACAGTCACAGTTTTGCGGTTTCTCTCACGTGTCTTCGGCGTCCTCACCAGTCACCATCAGAGCGATCCAGCCCAAGCAGCCAAGGTCCGAGCATACGCCGCCAGCCCGAAGCAGGAGGACCGGAGGACCGGACCCAGCAGGAGGAGAGAGGGAAGAAGCCACAAGCCAGCCCACCAGAGCAGGAGGACCGGAAACGAAGGGGGCGCACCACAGACGCAGGCACCAGCCAGGAGGGAGGAAGCAACCAGCAGCAGGCCGGGAGGAGACCACCAGGGACCAAAACGCCACACTCCGGATCCGCACGAGGGGGCAAGCTTCAGTGTCGCGGCGCAAGATCATCAGCTGGTTGGCTGAGGCAGCGGGAGGACGGAGGGCAGGAGGAGGAGGAGGAGATGTGGGGGAGAGCGAGACATGACGTGCTCACGTCATCACCTGTAAAATAATGAAAACTTAACTGATCTTGTTTATTATACATTGTTTGTTTCATTTTTATATGGGCTACCAGGGTATGGAAGAAAAAAAAAAAACATAGATTTCTCTTTAAATTGAAGAAATATAGTTCCTCAATAGAAAATAATGCAGTTGTGCCTATTTGTAAATTGTTTAACCCCTTAAGGACCGGGCTCATTTTCACCTTAGGACCAGGCCATTTTTTCAAAATCTGACCACTGTCACTTTAAGTGTGAATAACTTTAAAACGCTTTTACTTACCTAGGCCGTTCTGAGATTGTTTTTTCGTCACATATTGTACTTCGTGACACTACTAAAATTGGGTCAAAAAAGTTTATTTTTTTGCATAAAAAATACAAATTTTACCAAAAAATTTGCAAAATTGAGCAAATTTTAAAGTTTCAGTTTCTCCACTTCTATGATACATAGTAATACCCCCCAAAAAAGTGATGACTTTACATTCCCCATATGTCTACTTCAGGTTTGGAGTATTTGGGAAATGCTATTTTATTTTTTGGGGATGTTACATACCTTAGAAGTTTGGAAGCAAATTTTGAAATTTTTCAGAAATTTTCCAAATCCCACTTTTTATGGACCAGTCCAGGTTTGAGGTCACTTTGTGAGGCTTACATAATAGAAACCACCCAAAAATGACGCCATTTTAGAAACTACACCCTCAAGGTATTCAAAACTGATTGTACAAACTTTGTTAACCCTTTAGGTGTTTCACAACAGTTCATGGAAAATGGAGATAAAATTTCTGAATTTTGATTTTTTGGAAAATTTTCCATTATAATCCATTTTTCCAGTAATAAAGTAAGGGTTACCTGCCAAACAAAACTCAATGTGGGTTGCCCTGTTTCTCTAGTTTGCAGAAACACCCCATATGTGGTCCTAAACTACTGTTTGGCCAAACGGGAGGACATTGAAGGAGGGGAACGCCATATGGGTTTTGAATGGCAGATTTTGTGGGACTGGTTTTTTTAACACCATGTCCTATTGCAAGCCCCCTGATGCACTCCTAGCATAGAAATTCCAAAAAGTGACTCCATCTAAGAAAGTACACCCTCAAGGTATTCAAAGCTGGGTTTACAAACTCTGTTAACCCTTTAGGTGTTCCACAACAGTTCATGGAAGATGGAGAAACAATTTTGGAATTTAGAATTTTTGGAAAATTTTCCATTATAATCCATTTTTTCCAGTAATAAAGTAAGGGTTACCTGCCAAACAAAACTCAATGTGGGTTGCCCTGTTTCTCTAGTTTGCAGAAACACCCCATATGTGGTCCTAAACTACTGTTTGGCCAAACGGGAGGACATTGAAGGAGGGGAACGCCATATGGGTTTTGAATGGCAGATTTTGCGGGACTGGTTTTTTAACACCATGTCCTATTGCAAGCCCCCTGATGCACTCCTAGCATAGAAATTCCAAAAAGTGACTCCATCTAAGAAAGTACACCCCTCAAGGTATTCAAAGCTGGGTTTACAAACTCTGTTAACCCTTTAGGTGTTCCACAACAGTTCATGGAAGATGGAGAAACAATTTTGGAATTTAGAATTTTTGGAAAATTTTCCATTTTAACCCTTACTTTATTACTGGAAATAAAGGGTTAACAGTCAAACAAGACTCAATATGGATTGCCCTGATTCTGTAGATTGCAGAAACACCCCATATGTGGTCCTAAACTACTATTTGGCTAAACGGGAGGACATTGAAGAAGGGAAACGCCATATGGTTTTTGGAAGGCAGATTTTGCTGGACTGGTTTATTTACACCATGTCCCATTTCAAGCCCCCTGCTGCACCCCTTGAGTAGAAACTCCATAAAAGTGACCCCATATAGGAAACTACAGGATATGGTGGTTGTTGTTTTGGGACTATTTTAGGGTAAATATGATTTTTGGTTGCTCTATATTACACTTTTTTGAGGCAAGATAACAAAAATGGAAATTCTAAAATTATTTCTAAATTTGCCATTAAGTTTTGTGGAACACCTAAAGGGTTAACAAAGTTGGTAAAGTAATTTTTGAATACCTTGAGGGGTGTAGTTTTTAGATGGGGTCACTTTTTTGGAGTTTCTAGTCTAGGCTACATCAGGGGGCTTCTAATGGGACATGGTATAAAAATAAAAATCTGCCTTCCAGAAACCATGTGGCGTTCCTTCGTTCTATGCCCTGCCTTGTGGCTATACAGCAGTTTACGACCACATAAGGGGTGTTTCTGAAAACTACAGAATCAGGGCAATAACTATTTAGTTTTGTTTGACTGTTAACCCTTGCTTTATTACCGGAAAATATGGATTAAAACGGAAATTTGCCAAAACATGGTTGTTTTGGCACAGTTTTTATTTTATTTTTTAACGCCGTTCATCCGAGAGGCTGGTTCTAATGTTATTTTTGTAGGGCAGAGTATTACGGACGCTGTCGATACCTAATATGTCTACTTTTTTGATGGATTTAGATTTTACACTATTTTATCATTTTAGGAAGAAAAATAAATAATTTTACTATCTCCATAGCCTGGGATCTAATTTTTTTTTGTTGTTGGGGTAACTATCTAATGTAGGGGCTCATTTTTTGCGTGATGAGATGGCGGTTTTATTGGCACTATTTTGGGGGCATATGACTTTTTGATCGCACACTATTACACTTTTTATGATGTAAGGTAACAAAAAAATGGCTTTTTTAACTTTTTTTTTTTTTTTTGACAGCGTTTATTTGAGGGGTTAGGTCAAATGTTATTTTTATAGAGCACATTATTACGGACGTGGCAATACCTAATATGACTACTTTTATAAAAGTTGGCTTCAGCATGACATCATTAACCAACTTTGGAAAAAAAAAATTGTACCTCCACATACTGGAAGCCATAATTTAAATTTTTTTTTGGGGCGACTGTCTTATCTAGGGGCTCATTTTTTGCGGGATGAGATGGCGGTTTGATTGGCTCTATTTGGGGGGCATTTGATTTTTTTATGACGTGCTATTATAATTTCTGGGATCTAAGGTGACAAATTTTTTTTTTTAACATGGTTTTTAATTTATTTTTAAAAGGGTGTTTATCTGAGGGGTTAGGTAATATTTTATTATTATACATAAGATTGTTACGGACGCGACGATGCCCAATATGTAGTGAGCTCCCAGACTTTGGATACACTAAAACAACATTTTTTTAAAAACTTATATACAATAAAATAATTTATGGAAAAAAAAGTTGTTTCCGTGTTTCCAAAGTCTGAGAGCCATAATGTTATGTTTTTTCTAGGGGACTGTAGGGAATTATAATAATTTAGTACTCCATGGAAGTGTGATACTCCCTGAAGCAACCGTCAATGCAGAGGCCCGGATGATCGGGCAAGTGTCACATTGAGTAGTGGTGTCCTTCCGTATCCCTCTCTGCGACACACTCTGCACTTTTTTGGGTTCGTCCCTCTTTCCAGTATGGGGACCACACCTGGAAAATGTTGGCCAGGGACGACCCGGCGCTCCAATTCTCGAGGTACTCCGACCTGCTCTTTCCCGGTCTGAAAAGATCAGGTCCTTGAGGACTGCCTCATAGAATTGGAGGAAAGTCTCTGTGCTGCCAGCGCTCGGCATAGTACAAAAGCGTTGTACATGGCAACCTGTACCAAGTAGACCGCAACTTTTTTGTACCATGCCCGGGTTTTGCGCATGGCATTATATGGTGTGAGGACTTGATCAGATAGATCAACTCCTTCCCATATACCGATTGTAGTCGACGATACAATCGGGTTTGAGGACCGTTGCCACGGTTCCTCGCACAGAGACTGGGGTGATGCCATTACCATGGATTGTGGTCAGCATAAGGACATCCTCTTGTCCTTATATCTGACCAGCAACAGGTTGTCGCTGGTAAGGGCACGGGTCTCACCCCTGGGGATGGGTACCTGGAGGGGGTAGGTAGGGAGGCCGCGATGATTTTTCCCGCACGGTCCCACAAGCGAACGTGGATCTGGCGGAGAGGGCCTGGAACAAGGGAATACTGGTATAAAAGTTATCCACGTACAGGTGGTAACCCTTATCCAGCAGTGGGTGCACAAGGTCCCACACAAGTTTCCCGCTAACACCCAGAGTGGGGGACATTCTGGGGTTGAATACGGGAATCTCGTCCCTCAGAACACGAAATTTGTAAGTGTACCCTGAGGTACTCTCACAAATTTTGTATAGTTTCACGCCATACCTCGCTCGCTTGCTGGGAATGTATTGATGGAAAATGAGTCTCCCTTGAAAGCAACGAGACTCATCAACCGCGACCTCCCTTCCAGGCACGTAGGCCTGCGCAAATGCGGCCCCAAAGTGATCTATGATCGGCCGTATCTTGTACAGCCGGTCATAGGCAGGATCACTGGGGACATGCTGCATTATTTGCATAATGCAGACATTTCCGTATGGCTCAAACCGGGCACGTGCCATAGCCGTACTGTACAGTGGGGTCTGATAGAGGACGTCCCCACTCCAGTAATGCCTGGCACTTGGTTTTTGACCAGGCCCATGTGCAGCACGAGGCCCCAAAACGCCCTCATTTCGGCTGCACTGACTGGCGTCCAGCCACCGGGCTTGGCCAAAAAGAGCCTGGGTGCTGAGCGACGAACTGTTGGGCGTACAGATTCGTCTGCTCCACCATCAGATTCACAAGTGGGTTACTGAAAAAAACTAAAATAGTCTATTTCAGTAAATCCCACTGTGAGAATCTGGATTCCTGGATTGCCAACAAATTCAGGAATCGCAGGCTGATAGTCCACTGGGATGCACCAGACTCGCTCACCTGAAGGGGGCTCAGGTGCACTTGGCTGGTGGGTCGGAAAACTAGTACGAGTCCCAGGGCTGCTCGTACTAGTGCTGGCCACGGGGTCCCTAGCATGTGGGGACCCTGGCTCCGCCTGGCGGCGTGTCCGCCGCCTTGGGGGCTCATCATCATCAGATGATGATGAGGAGGATGCGGATGACAGGAGGAATGTGGGGTCATCCTCATCCTCACTGAGCGCCTCGGTGTCGGAGAGCATCTGGGCGTATGCCTCCTCCACCGTGAACAGCCGGCGGTCCATGGGTGTGTGTGTGTGCGTGTGTGTGCGTGTGTGTAAACAAAACTTTATTCAAGTGTGCGTGTGTGTGGGGCCAGGTGTTCGCGCACTAAACTAACTAAAAAAACAAAAAAAAAAAACCCTAACTAAAAAAAGGAAAAGTGTAAAAAACAAAAAAACTGCCTGACTAGCTGATAGCGGTGATCAGCAGTGGGGTGAGCGATGCACTAACAGTGGCCGGACGCAAGAGCGCCGACCACAGTCGGCGCACGCAAAAAAAAATGCCCCACAAAAAATTAGGGGTGGGGGTGGGGGTTGCACCCTGGGGGTCTAGGGTCACACAACTAAGTGCTGTGGACCCCAGACACCCAGGTGCACTTACTTTATTAGATTCTGCTGCTGGGGCTGGAACACTGGATGGCTGGGGCTGTGGATCGCTGGGGCTGTCGGTGGCTGGGTGAGCTGCTGGGGCTGTTCGGGGTCTGCTGGGTGGTATGGGGTCCTTCTGGGGTCTTCCTGGTGGGATGGGCTCCTATGGGGCTCCGATGGGGTCCGATGGGGTCCGATGGGATCCGATGGGGTCCGATGGGGCGACTTGATCCTCCGGCGGCACAACAGGCAGTGTGCAGGGGGAGAAGCTACGGCGGTTAGCTTCTGTCGCGCCCTGCACAGCCAATCAGAACAATTTGTGGTTAACGGTAAGGATGGTGATTGGTGGTGTAATATAGCACCACTGATCACCATCCTGTTCCGGGTTATCGGGTCACCTGAGACCCGACGACCTGGGAATCGCAGAAAACCGCAGGTCTGAATTGACCTGCGGTTTTCTGCGATCGCCGACATGGGGGGGTCACAGGACCCCCCTGGGCATTGTGCCAAGATGCCTGCTGATTGATTTCAGCAGGCATCTTGTTCCGATCATCGCCACGTGCGCAGCGGTGATCGGAAATTCACAGGGCGTACATGTACGCCCTTGGTCCTTAAGTACCAGGACGCAAGGGCGTACATGTACGCCCTTCGTCCTTAAGGGGTTAAAGGGGTTGCCCGGTCCAAAATCAAAATTCTTTTTATGTGCTTCTAACTCCCCTCACCATGCATACATATGCCCCCAATACCTGTTTTTCAAGTCTGAGCTTTCCTTCTCCCCTGGAAGACATCACATTATCCTGGCAGATCTGTTTATTTTCTTCCCTTCTTGTTTTGTTGAATACATAACTTTATTGATATACAAGCCTGGCTGCACTGCACAGTGATGAGTCACAGGCTGGCCACGCCCCCCACACTGGTCTGTCTGCAGCTGCTACACCCACTACAACTCCTGTGTCCATCTTTCTACACAGAGAAAGGAATATATTTCTCACCCAGTGTCTAAATCTCATCACTGACGGTCCACAGGCTCTGCCTTCACATGTGTATCTAATCCTATCCTGTGTGATACAGCCTGCTGAGCTGTGTATCTAATCTAATCACTGACCAAAGTGACCATCCACAGGCTCTGTCCTCACCATGTCCAGAGTGTGATAGACACATCATATCTAATCACATCTATACCTAATCCTATCCTGTGTGATACAGGCTGCAGAGCTATGTATCTAATCCCATCACTGACATTGCTAAAATGTGTACCTAATCCCATTACTGACTGTCCACAGGCTCTGCCCTCACATGTGTATCTAATCCTATCCTGTGTGATACAGCCTGCTGAGCTATGTATCTAATCCTAGCCTGTGTAATACAGCCTGCAGAGCGGTGTAGCTAATCCCATCACTCAGATTGAAAAAATGTGTATCTAATCCTGTTTTGTATGATCCTGCCTGCTGAGCTGTGTATCTAAACCCTTATGCACACGACCGTATGCATTTTGCGATCCACATTTTTTGTAGTCCCATTGAGTTCTATGGATTTTAGGTGCTCATTTTGAGGACCAGAATAGGACATGTTCTATCTTTACTAGAACTGACATACGGATGTAAAAAACACACTGATGACGTCCCTGTGCTTTCCACATCCGTATGTCAGTTCTGCGAAAGATGGAACATGTCCTATGCTGGTCCTCATAATGCAGATTGAAAACCCATAGAACTCAATGGGACTTTCAAAAATTTTTAATAGCACATGGACAGTAACCTCATTTAGTGGATCTGCGACTCGAAGACCGAAAAACAGATATGGTTCTGTGCACAAGCCCTATCACTTATACTGAGTGCCCATAACAGTGCCATCCACAGAACCCCACATAACAGTGCCATCCACAGAACCCCACATAACAGTGACATCCACAGTGCCCCCATAACAGTGACATCCACAGAACCCAACATAACAGTGACATCCACAGAACCCCACATAACAGTGACATCCACAGTGCCCCCATAACAGTGACATCCACAGCGCCCCCATAACAGTGATATCCACAGTGCACCCATGACAGTGACATCCACAGCGCCCCCATGACAGTGACATCCACAGCGCCCCCATAACAGTGACATCCACAGCGCCCCCATAACAGTGACATCCACAGCGCCCCCATAACAGTGACATCCACAGCGCCCCCATAACAGTGACATCCACAGTGCCCCATAACAGTGACATCCACAGATCCCCCATAATAGTGCCATCCACAGATCTCCCATAACAGTGACATCCATAGATCCCCCATAACAGTGACGTCCACAGTGCCCCATAACAGTGACATCCACAGTGCCCCCATAACAGTGCCATCCACATATCCCCCATAACAGTGATATCCACAGCGCCCCCATAACAGTGCCATCCACATATCCCCCATAACAGTGATATCCACAGTGCCCCTATAACAGTGACATCCACAGTGCCCCCATAACAGTGATATCCACAGCGCCCCCATAACAGTGCCATCCACAGATCCCCCATAACAGTGATATCCACAGTGCCCCTATAACAGTGACATCCACAGTGCCCCCATAACAGTGATATCCACAGCGCCCCCATAACAGTGCCATCCACAGATCCCCCATAACAGTGATATCCACAGTGCCTCCATAACAGTGCCATCCACAGTGCCCCCATAACAGTGACATCCACAGTGCCCCCATAACTGACACCCACAGTGCCCCCATAACAGTGCCATCCACAGATCCCCCATAACAGTGATATCCACAGTGCCCCCATAACAGTGACACCCACAGTGCCCCCATAACAGTGCCATCCACAGTGCCCCCATAACAGTGACATCCACAGTGCATCCATAACAGTGACGTCCACAGTGCCCCCATGACAGTGACATCCACAGCGCCCCCATAACAGTGACATCCACAGCGCCCCCATAACAGTGACATCCACAGCGCCCCCATAACAGTGACATCCACAGCGCCCCCATAACAGTGACACCCACAGTGCCCCATAACAGTGCCATCCACAGATCCCCCATAACAGTGATATCCACAGATCCCCCATAACAGTGACATCCACAGTGCCCCCATACAGTATAACGTCTTCTTGTGGCCCCTGCCCCCGTACGGTATAACATCTTCTTGTGGCCCCCGCTCCCATACAGTATAAGTTCCGGACAAGTAGATTGAGCCTCTACTTTAGTCCTTCGCCAAGTTTTTATTTTTAATTTCCATATATATATATATATATATATATATATATATATATTCCAAAAGATCAGGCAGCACTCCACTTCACCATACGGTGCACGCGTCCGCTCATGTCCAAGAGCCGCATATATCCATAGAAAAGAACGCAGCACTCCTCCAAATGTGATAAAAAAAAGGACGGTGATTTATTCAGCACGTGTCAGCAACGTTTCAGCTCTCTCACAGAGCCATTATCACTTGGCTTGATAATGGCTCTGTGAGAGAGCTGAAACGTTGCTGACACGTGCTGAATAAATCACCGTCCTTTTTTATCACATTTGGAGGAGTGCTGCTTTTTCTATGGATATATATATATATATATATATATATATATATATATACACGTTGAAACAATAGGCAGCACTCCAAGGTAAACGTGGATCTTTTATTACACCTCCGCAACATTTTAGCTGCTCTATGCAGCCTTTGTCAAGCAGTAAACAATAGTGTGCCAAAAGTATTTATGTGCAACACACAAGTTATAACAATCATCAATTATGCAAATTACAATGGTGCCATCATCAAAAATGTTCAAATCAATTTACATAAAAATATATAAAAATGACAATATTCATATTCCGGTATTCACACATTATTATATTATAGATGTTTGTGACCAAAATCATCAAAATTCATGTGTAAAAGTGATCAAATGATCCATCATTAATATAAAGTGAGTCCGTGCATAATCATATTAAACCCATATCACCTGTGGATTAAAATGAAATAACTACAGATAATTATCGGCACAATGGGGTCACTCACCACCAATCCTTCTCACTCTCGGCGTCAGGAAACTACCAGTGCGCATGCGCCCATTACCTTCGGCACAGCGCTGCATCACCATGTGACACACGACTACGTCACATCGCTGCGACGGCAACCATGTCACAACTACAACAAGTAGAATTTCTTCATGGAAAAGATAAGCCAATAATACAAGAAAACACATAAGTCCTTGATAACCTTTCTTGGCTAGAGATATGAATCTTATTTTTTTAAATTATTATTAACCACCATTAACCCCTTTCCAACTGGCCGAGTCTTTAAAGATTGTGCCCGCTACAGAGTGAAATGGGCTCCATAGCCTCGGGGTCCCTGCTGTTTCATATAGCAGACCCCTGCTGCTCATGCCCGCAACTGTAGATAATGCTGGCTATTGGGAATTTAACACTTTGGATGCAATGGTCAATCCTGACTATGGCTTCCGAACATGTGAAAACCTGGAAACGCACGCTCCATCAAAGATCAGAGCTTTTATGCAGCAGCCCCTGTCATTAAGAATGAAAGGAGGCTGCTGCATAGTGTTTCCTGGGGCTCCATAGTAAACTAATACATTTATGTATATTGTAAGTCTATGCGAACCTTAAAAACTTGTAAAAAAATGTTTTTTAAAATAAAGAAATGTGAAAATTCCAAAATAATAATTAAAAATGTACACATCATAAGTTTTCTCACATGCGAAAATGCTCATGCTATAAAAATATAAAAATATTTTCCCCATATGGCAAATAGTGAAACAGAAAAAAATATCAAAGTGGCTGATTTGCCATTTCTGGTCGCTTCAGAATAGTATCCCCCAGAATAGTATCAATGAAAAGTACAGATTGCCCCACAAAAAATGAGCCCTCACACAGCTCCATACACATAAAGAAACTACAAAAAAGTTATAGGGTCAGAATATGACGGAAAAATAAAACTGATTTTTTTTCAAGGCTTTTATTATTTTATCAGTATCAATATGCAAGAAAAACTACACATACAATGTATCGCTAGAGTCATACTGAACTGGAGAATGAAAGTAACTAATCAGTTTTATTGCATATCGAGCGTAGTAAATAAAATAGAAACTATAAAACTGTTGCAAAATTGCTTTTATTTTCTAATTCCACCCTATTCAGAATTTTTTTTCCTGCTTCCCGTAGTGACAAATGTATCAAATGCAATATTAAATAATGACATTGGCATGGAAAGTATAACTTGTCCAGCAAAAAAACAAGCCCACAGTCATGGCTCTGGGAAGGCAAGGGGCACAAGACGAAAACACAAAAACGGAAAAAAAAAACTCTCATGTATAAAAAGTTAATTCCATAGCACTGTACATCCATAGCACTAAAACCTCTAATACCATCTAATACCTTTTTTTACCTTGTTTTTTTCTTATGGGGGCCATGCGACTCATGGCCTGGGCCCCAGATGGTATTTTATGCGCATGTTTTCTTTGCTGTTCACGGATGGGAGTTGTGTGAGTGGGGAATGTTATAACTTTGGATGGTACTTTACCTCCCCAAATAGATATTATTATTTTTTCAACCTGTGCGGGAGAGATCCTTACCGATAGGGGGAAACGCCCCTCCATTTTTTGATAGTCTGTGGTCTATTTATTCCATGTAATTATTGATGGTTTTACTGGTAATTTTAATGATTTGTCAATAAAGGAATTTTTTGCTACATGTTTGCGTATGACCTTGTTGCTGTTTTGGGGGTAGTGGTCAACATAGGGCAGTCATTAAGCAATCCCTACGGCCCGGGGGTCTTTTGGAGGGGTACTGTCTGGAGTTTTACTATCAGCTTGCGATCATGATTTGAATTTGCATCATGGGAAATTGGTGCATAGTGAAATTGAAGGAAAGGTAAGGGTGGACAGATACATATTTCTTATTTGCTACATATCATGATCGATGTCTCCTGGCTATTAACAAAACATTATTTCACAATTACTGGAAGGGGATACAAAGAAACTTAAAGCAAATCTGTTATCTTGCTAAGGGACTCTTTTGAAATCACCACCTACAAACTTTGAATTGACACCCCAAGTGAAGGTGAGATACCAAACTGTAAGTGGAAAAGTTTCATTATTTGCACTTGAAATAAGTGACAAAGAAATGATGACAAATGTATTTGAATCTTATTTGAAAATATGTACAGTAATGTTCATGTCATTTAAAGGGTAGTTCACAGAACCATTAGTCAGCAATACCCTAAGAAAGTTTTTTGGGCTTTTTGATCTGTAATGGTATTAATTTCCTTCATGAGTTATCAATATAAATGCACTCAGAGTTGTATGGTTTCATGAGCAAGCTCTCAAGAGCTGTAATTGACTTTAAACTGGCACGGTATTACTGGTGAAATGCACTCATCATGTTAAATATTAAAACCTACTTTGAAATAATAAAATCTTGGCACAGTCCTGAATGCTTTCAAAAACCTGATGTTACCTTTTTTTCTTTTCACACAGAATTTATAAGTCTCCAAAAATGTAAGGTCTTTAAGTATATTAGTAAGAAACTATCTAACCTATACTTTCAAATGGAGAATATCTGCTTGTCATATAAGCAAAATCAGTTTTGCTGTTTCTGGTACCCATCTATTTAATCAATTTTTTTTTTGTGTGTTAACATTACAGCAAATGTTTTAAAAATGCAACTTCATCAAGAAATTTGATTCGGTACGAATTACTTTGTAATAAATTGTATTTCATTGCATGGAGCGGGCACAAAGACGGGAATGGCCATTGCTCGGCCCCTGTCTTTTAAGCCTTCAGATGCCACATTCAAAGCTGGTCACATTCAGCCACTATTGTGGTACTTGTGGTCCGCTGCGGGCATCCTCCATTGTATGCATTTTTGCTGGGGATCACCATTAGGAAGAGCCACAAGTGCAGGATTTGCTCCCCTGTTTATATATGCACAACTGCATTTGGGTTTGAGCATTTCCTGCCTGTTTAACACCACACCATTCTTTCAGTCGTTTTGTATATTTAGTTGTCTGGAGGTGTATAAGCTCCTAGGTAAATGTGCCTGATGTCCATCCACAGGCTATATTTTGGTGCACCTGTGAGGCCTGGGCTATATCAGCCAGTCTTGGGTGGGGCTCACAGCTTTCTCCCTCCTCCCATTGCAGGCATGGCGACATGCTGGAGGTGACTGGGGACTTTGCTGCGAGTCGGCCTATACACTCCTGTTTTCAGCACCAATGGCCCCTGATATTGCCCATACGGCACAGGTAGGTGACTGTTAGGACCTGAGCTACTTGAGAAACCTTGGCGCGGTGCTCGGGCTCAGACATGTCCTCCACAGCAGGATATGTTCGCTAATTCTCAATTTTAACATCAGAATGAGGGTTATTTAGACCGCAGAGTGCACCTGTCTTTTCGATTGCTATTGTTATGTTGTTATATTGTTTATCACATCCACAGAACTGCCATCTTGTGTCGGATTTCTATTGTGGTACTTGTGGTCTGCTGCAGGCATCCTCTATTGTATGCATTTTTGCTGGGGATCGCCATTAGCAATGGGCCACAAGTGCAGGATCTGCTCCTATATATATATATATATATATATATATATACATACACAACTGCATTTGGGTTTGAGCATTTCCTGCTTGTTTAACACCACGCCATTTTTTCAGTCGTTTTGTATATTGAGTTGTCTGGAGGTGTATAAACTCCAAGGTAAATGTGCCTGATATTCATCCACAGATGACATTTTGGCGCACCTGTGAGGCCTGGGCCATATCAACCAGTCTTGGTTGGGGCTCACAGCCTTCTCCCTCCACCCATTGCAGGCATGGCAACATGCTGGAGGTGACTGGGGAGTTTGCTGCGATTCAGCCTATACACTCCTGTAATTCAGCACCACTGGCCCTGGTATTGCCCATATGGCACAAGTAGGTAAGTGTTAGGACCAGAGCTACTTGAGAAACCTTGCCTCGGTGCTCGGGCTCAGACATGTCCTTCACAGCAGGATATGTTTGCTATTTCTCAATTTTAACATCAGTATGAGGGTTAGTAAGACCGCAGAGTGCACCTGTCTTTTCTATTGCTATTGTTATATTGCTATCAGGGGTTAAAACAAAAAATAATCACCTCATCCATTTGATCACAGAGAGGCCATCACGGACATTTTGATTAAATAAAACACATCAATTGAGGTGTTTGCTGACGTGATGATATCACTACGTCATCACACTGGGTGGGCATCGTGGTGATGTTACACCTCAGTACGGACAAGAATTGGTGCATTTTCTTCAATCAAGAAAGGTGCAAGGGCCTCTTCATGCTCAAATGGATGTGAGGTGAGTATATATTTATTTATTTTTTTTACTGCCATTTTAGGAAAAATTGATTCATTACCACAAAGCGCCAGGAAATTTGGCATCATGGCAAATCAAATTTTTCCTGAAATTTGGATTGAATTCTACTATGTTAACTTTGATATAGTAGGCACAAAAAGTTATGGGGTGGTGGTTTGTTTGGCAACACTGTGTAGAGCTTTGTGGATGAGAGTGAGAAGCTAAGGGGAATTCTATTCTGTATGGGTATCCAATGTAGTGACTTGCACAGGGTGGAGGCCTCAGAATGGTGGTTGGACAGATAGCTAAGCCTGGCTGGGTGTTAAGAAAAAAATCACACAGAATTTTCTCCAAAAGTAGATGATGTAGATGGTATATAATAAAAATGACATAGTACATGATCAATTTGTTAAGAGAGGTCAAAAACATAAAAAATAATGCTTTTTAAGGACAGTCATCGTTAAATGGTACTGGAACAGCTGAGTTCACAATTCTGCTGTTTGTTATTGGAAACAGAATCCCCTTTAACTGTGCACTTGAGCACCTATAAGACAGTGGAAAGATTTGCTTCTACCTTCATTAAATATTATACAGTGCTTGGTGTAAAGATTATACTTTCATTAAGTTAAATAAGTACAATCTCCGTGTTGACATTAAGCCAGTGAGGAATATTTAAAGGGAATGTGTCAGCAAATGGCCTGCTGTTTAAATGAAGTATTTTGTGTTAAGCCTAGTTTAAAAAAATATATATATTTTTTAAATTTTCCATGTCACTGTCTATATTAAATAAAATCCTAAAATGCTGCAGTTTTCACACTGGCCATTAAGCCTAATAGTTGGCACCACTACTTGTGTATAATTTCTGTAGGAATTACTTTTCAGAAGCCATCTCATTATCATCTTAGGCTGGGTTGCAATGTCAGATGCCAACTATATAATACAGTAGATAATGCAGGATCCATAATGTATCATAGTGGATTGTCAAAGCTTACAAAAACAGTGATGGAATTTTTTTTTTTATTCCTCCCTCCAAAAATAACAAAGGTCAGTCAATATTATACATTATAAGTATCCTAAAATGGTTCTATTAAAAATGAGGACTTGTTCCACCCTACCTCCTGATTCATTCTCTGTGGGACTACCAGGAATAGCTGAACGTTGTTGCTTAAAGGGGTTGTCCTGCTATATATATTGATGACCTATCATCAGGATAGGTCATCAATATCTGATTGTGAAAGGTCCAACACCTGGCAACCTGGCTCCCTGACAACCCTGACCCTGAAAAGGAGGCAGTGCTCCATGCGAGCGTCACTTCCTGTTCATTACACTGCCTGTCATCTACGGAGTCTCAGCAGTGCAGTGTGATCACAAGTACTCGCTCCACTTGAATGAAGTGAGTACTTATAATTTCACTAAGTCGTTGTTCCACAGGAGACGATGCATAATATACAGTAATAACCGGGAAGTGGCATTCACATAGAGGCCACCTCATCTTCAAACAGCTGATCGTGGGGTTCAGGCCATAGGACCTCTGCCGATCAGATATTTATGACCTATCCTAACAATAGGTCATTAATATATATGGCAGGACAGCCCCTTTAAGGAATTCAGCAAGTAAACATCTAAATAGTTGCATTAGACAAGAACACTGTTTCTTGTCTATATTTCTTTTTGTACAACCTCATTAATGTTAGTTATTTGTGTATGAGATTGATACTCCATATGCAGCTAATAAAATTCCAAACACACATTGTAATTATTGGAAAGTAGGGTTGAATGATTTGATTCTAACAAATAGAAACATCTCATCAGCAACAGTTCTTCAACTGAGAGGGACTGAGCCCACAGGTGAAGAAGTGCTCACCAGCTGTTTCTTTGACAAGGCCAGACATCCCGCCGGGCCCTGACAATCTCACATCTGCATCGCTGCTCAGAGTAGCAGAACAAGTGCAGAGGCTCTGCTTTGGCTTCCAGAACTCTGACTTTTCATGCATCACTACCTGGATGTGTAGTGCAGTATGCACAATTGACAAATGTCCCCCCCCCCCTCCTGTAGGAAGTCACCAACTTTTTTGCAGCTTGTGGTATGAGGAATGCTACTTTACCATGGTTCAAGATCCAGGCTTGCGAGAAAGGTTTCCTGATCAATATAGATTCCATCAAGTTTTGTTAGGACATCCATAGAATCCTGTGCATATGATGGTCAGGCTTTTACAAATGGCCTTAAGGCTACTTTCACACTAGCGTTTTTGCTGGATCTGGCATGGTTCAGCAAAAACGCTTCTGTTACTGATAATGCAACCATCTGCATCCTTTATGAACGGATCTGATTGTATTATCTTTAACATATCTTTAACATTAACAAGTCAATGTGGGACAGATCCGTTTTGTATTGTGGCAGATTGTGCCAGAGAAAACGGATTCGTCCCCATTGACTTGCATTGGGGTAATGCCGGATCCGTTTTGCATCCGCATCCCAGGACGGTGCCAAAATACAACATGTTGCGGTTAGCTCTCTGGTCTGACTTCAAATAAACAGAACGGAATGCATTTTGGTGCATTCCGTTCTGTTCAGTTTAGTTTTGTCCCCATTGACAATGAATGGGAACAAAACGAAAGCGTTTTTTTTCTGTATTGAGCCCCTATGACGGAACTCAATACCAAAAAACTTAAATGCTAGTGTGAAAGTACCCTTAGATGGTATCCACATAATTTCACACATTTTTCATCAAACTATCAGTGCCTGAAACAATGGCTCTCCCTCTTAGGGGGATAGTCCCTTATGTATTTTTGGTAGACAATAAAAACAGGAGAAAATTAAATTCTGTTGTGCTAATGAGCCCTTTCAATAATGCTTCACCAAGTATCTAAATTAATATATTTTCCCAAATATTTACCTTCTATGACCGAGAACAGCTACTAGAGCTTATCACAAAACATCAAACAAAAATTTGTAGCCTTTTTAGTTCCCATTAAAAATAATTTTAATAATACGTTTAAAATACCCAAATACACATTCATATAATGGGGATAAATATAATATCCTACAGCTTGGATATCTAACGGGTGCAGATTCAAGGCTAATTCATAGGAGGCCTATGTTGTAGTGACCTCCATTTGCGAAGCATAGATATGAGCTGAAAAAACAGACAGAAACCTACTAATAACTATGCTATCACACCCTCATTGGTCTTAAAGACATGGTAACATAATATCATCATACAAATAGGCAAGTTCAAATCCAATGATTAATATCTAAATATTATAAATAAGTTAGTTCATTGCAGACTACCTGTGCCTGAAACAATGGGTCTCCTTTTTAGGGGTTGAGTCCTTATGTTTTTTGGTAGACAATAAAAACAGGTACTGTAATCTGTGGGTGTTGTGGGAGGAGAAAATTCAATTCTGTTGTGCTACTGAGCCCTTTCAATAATGTTTCACCAAGTATCTGTCTAATTTCACAGATATATCTCAGGTTAGGGTTTGACCTAAGAGTCTCATAGCAAGTTTTGTCGCCCAAAATGGAACAGCACATTCTTGTATTTTCAGCTATATCCAAAATTACAATATTGCCCAATTTATCAGTTTTTCATATTAGAAAGTTTCCAAAAACTGTCCCTTATTGGGGGCAGATGGTGTTTAAACACACCTGTTATGCCTTGTTGGGACCAAGGGTCCAAAAATTATACCTCAACTGTTTATGTACACACACATGTTACTGTCAGAAGAATGGACGGCTTGTTCTGCAAAAGTGTCCACAAATTCTGTCTTAATATGGACAGAATGCCTACCCATATTTATAAAAGCACAAATGTTAACTGTAAGAAGAATGAGTGGCTTGTTATGAATGGGCCTGTAAATATTCTTCAGCACCAATATAGTGTGGATGTAGAAAGGGTAATATAATAGTGACATGTGGCCACAATTCTAGCTACAGAAATAGCAGCATAGTATGAAATAGACAAGGCAGTAGATGTGTTTGTGGCTGTTTAGGGGTAATAGTAGTAGTAGCAGTAGGAGAAGAAGTGGTAGCTATGTGTATGTGGCAGCAATGGTAGTGCAGGAGGGGAAATGAAAGTGGCAGTAGGGGATTAGCAGCAGGCAGAAGTAGCAATAGAGTACAGAATATGATGGGGCAGGCAGACAGCAGCAGTATTATGAGTATCATGATGGTGGCAGCAGCAACCATGCAGTACAGAATATGACAGAACATTCCCTCATTTTGCTTTGATAATGAAGGTCTAAAAGCATGACTATTCAGTAATCATTATACTACTTGGTCGTAAGGATATGGCTCTCAATATATAAGCAAGTAAGTTGCCATTTTGACAAGCTTGCCAGATGACCCAGTTCTTTCTGGCTCTACCCCGTACTGAGGTGATTGGGTGTCATGATCATCATCATCAACCAAGTCCTGTTCTTCCTCCACCACTGACTTTGACTCCTCCTCTTCTTTCTCCAGTGCTAGCTCCCCATTCTTCTCCTCTATGGGACTTTCTCCAGTTGGGTACGCAATATCTTCAAGGCAGCCACCAAAATGCATGTCACGATGCGGTTCGCTGTGACATGGTTTGTGCCCCCTCTCAGGCGGTATCGTCTCCCTGTGGGTATTCAGGTCTATTGCACCCTTGCATTCTGGCTGCAGCATTCCATGGTTGCTGGATGCATGCATCAACATCCTGTATCGCACCTTTTTCGCTGTGGTTTCTTGTTTACCCCTGACTTGATTTGGTACCTTCCTGCTTGGTTCTGATGGGGCACTCTCCCTCTTTGGTTCCAGGGTGTGTCCTTTCAGGTGCACTTCAGGTGCTTCTTCTGTCTTTGAGCGTGAGCTCAGGCCCAGTCTGCATAGCTTGTGGTCAGTACCATAATTCAGGCTGTTCCTGTTCTTGTGTGCATTCTGGGGGCAGTGCTACAATTTTGCCCCTTCAGGTGGTAAGGTATCGTCTCCTCTGTGGGCAGGCCTGTGGCCTGTTGCACTCCTTGCATTTCTGGCTGCAGCTGCCCATGGTTGCTGGATGCATGGGGCAACATATTGCATCGCAGCTTCGCTGTGGTTTCTGTTTACCCCTGACTTGATTTGGTACCTTCCTGCTTGGTTCTGATGGGGTTAATCTCCCTCTTTGGTTCCAGGGTGTGTCCTTTCAGGTGCACTTGTTAGGAAGCTTCTTCTGTCTTTAAGCGTGGAGTTTCAGGGCTCAGTCTGCATAGCTTGTGGTCAGTACTATTAATTCAGGCTGTTCCTGTTCTTGTGTGCATTCTGGGGGGCATTGCTGTTAATTCAGGCTGTCCAGTACCCTGCTATGTTTCTGCTCTCCCTGTCCATGCCACGCCATGCCACGCCATGCCTTTTGAGGGTGTCTGTACCCTGACTTTGTTCATGTCTGTCCTTGTCCATGCTCGGTGGGTGTCATGCCCTTTTGGCTTTGTCATGTCTGTCTATATTTTGCTTTGCCAGGTTTTGCCTTTGTCCTGCCATCTACGTCTCAGTAGGGGCCACCTGGTTCTGCATTGTTGTCTTCTGTTCCGTTCCATGTCTTGTACCTTGCTATGCCTGTTCATGATTCTATGCTATGTTAACGTCATGATTGCTGTGCTCCTAGTCGGCTCCAGTTGGCTGCAGGTACACCTTCGGAAGAGGGTTCCATGTGTTCCGGGGAGGAGAACTGCCCTTTCCTGTGATGCCTTGTCCATGCCTCGCTCAAATTGGGTTCTTGGGAGTGCCTCCGGAGACCCTGGCACGTGACAATGCATAAGCTGTTCATCTTCTGCCATCCATTAATGTAGTAGCATGAGCATCTGCTCTAGGATTAATATCAGGAAGATAACATTGTTTATTTCACAGTTGTCTCTACTGACAAATTTGGTGGCCTCTTTGAAAGGGCCTGAGTATATGACAGGTATCTGTGATGAGTTGCCACTGTCTGAACTTGAAACAACACAGGCTCCCTTCAGAGGTCGTCTGGTGCAGAACAAAATGATTCAAGGCCTTATGCTACTCGTACAAATGCTCTAGAATATGCAAGGTGTAAATTCAGCTATTTGGAACATTGCAGATCAAGTGCTGCAAGGAAAGAGGAACTGCTAAAGTCAGTAATTTATTATTTTAGTATCCCACTTGTCATAACCACTGTTCAACTATTGTCCTGTTCTTGACTCTAGGGATTCATAGAACACCCTTGTCTGGGGAGCAATGCACATATGGGTTGTCTGAAACATAGGTTTAGTGCTATTCTTGTGTGGTGACAGTGGCATACATAGAGTAGCCAAAGGCAATCAGAGTGATTAAACCAGTCCCCCACAGACACAGAAGATTTTTACTAAACCCTGTTCAATGACTCTGCTTCATTTGCTAAAAGTTGTTCATTTAGAGGGTAGAGTCCTGACCAAGTTTTGACTTCCAGTAGAAGAGGAGATAATCCCAACTCAACCAAGACTGGGCCCCCTCTTGCCCTGGGACACATAGCAGTTGCATGGTCTGCGGTTATGGGAGTTATGCCCCTGTGTGGTGACACTAGTGACTGTGAGAATGAACAACTGGCAAGCGTGTCATGCTGTATTATGGTTACAGAGTTTGCGTCATAGAGAATGGGATACAGTATATCATGAGGTTAGATAAATTGCAAGGAACTACAAAATAAAAAGTTAAGGAGTAGACCATGGTTGTGTGTGTGTTGCATAGTTAAAAAAGGGAATAAAGCAAGAGAGTAGAATCCAAGGGTCCTGTGTTTGATGGGGTGGTAGTGACTAAGAGAGGAGATAAAAAATTAACTAGTTTCAAGTGAATAGACTGTCCCTTTATAACCATACTCTTGTTATCCATAGTGTAATTCCAGTCTGCGGAACTGTGTGTGAGCAAACCGGAGTTTAATATGTGAAACTGGAGAAAAACAGAAAAGAGGACCGCACCCCCTGTGTGTGAACTGTGATATACAGTTTTTGCCCTGATACGGGGGATTGCAACTCACCAGAAGGAGTTCTGCTGAACCAGGCACAATGCTGCAAAACACTTATAAAATAGAGTGTGGTTTCAGAGCAGATCCCACCGATACTGACTGCAAATGCTGAAATGTAAACCTGGTTTTCAGGAAAAGAGGTCATCACTCATTTACTAATATTTTGTACAATATTTTTTCAAAGTTAAAACAATTAGAAAAAATTATTTATATATATATCCTGCTGTCTGGATTCGAAAAGGATAAAAAAATAAGCATAGATAATATAGATAAAAAAGAAAGAAATTATGTATGGTTTGGTTTAATGTTTTCAATGGTCTCATTCAGACCATCTGGTGTCAATATCTGCAATTGAAATATCCAATAGGATTCCCTATTTATTAGTTGCTGGAATCTGTTTTTACTGTTAGTGGGAATCCAATTGATGATGGTCAGTTTCAGTGGTGAAATGTCATGGTTGTGAGGGTGATTTAAATGTCTGGAAACACTATTAGGCTTTCCATTTTTTATATTGCTCCTGTGATTTTTTTTAGATATGCTCTTATACTCTTCACCATTTCAACACCCTTTTTTAGTATTTATAGAAAATACTTGCATCAACCCCAGGAAGACCCATTATTTCAGGGATAGGATAAATTACCTCTAATCTTTCACATTATATTGACTTGTTTTTTACAGGAATATGTCCTTAACTTACCAGCTTATTTAAAAGATTCCACCCAATTGATTTCAGAGCTACAGACAATGGGATTCTCTGCAGAATACTATTTTCTCACATTAGATGTGACATCACTTTATTCCAACATATCACACCAACTAGGATTGAAAACTGTGGAGGAAACTTTGTGGAACAGATCCAGTTCCTACTCAAAGGTATTGAACTTATACTACACAATATTTTTTCTTTCAATGACACCTTGTATTAACAGACACAGGGCTGTGCGATGGGGACCAAAGTAGCACCAAGTTACACACAAATTTTTCATGTGCCGCTTTGAACATGGCACAGTTACAGTAATTATGTTTTCTGATCATCTGTTACAAAGATTTATAGATGACCTGTACATCATTTAGAGAGGGTCAGAAAAAGAAGCACTTGATTTTGTTGACAAACTAAATAAGAACTCCTGGGGCATTCAGTTTTGTCTTAATTTCTCCAGAGGAGACTGATTTTTTAGATGTCACTCTTTTCTGTGTAAATAATACAATAAGCTCCAGGACTTTTTTCAATGAGCATTATCGTAGAATCAGAAAAAATCACACAGAAAAAATAATTTTAAAAAAGAAGCAAAACTATTACAAAAAAGGTGTAAAGAGAAAGATATTTTCTTAAAATTATGTCTACAGCATATAAGAAAACCAGTGCTCTCACACAGAAAGACTGTCTAACGGTACAACCCCCCCACCACCACCACCACTAATTCTGATGGGTTCACATTTAATTTTTTCACCACTTACAACATGGCTCACAATAAAATAAGAAACATTTTTACAAAACACTGGAGTATATTACGAAATGACCAGATATTGAAAAATCTGTTACCCACCAAACCAAGCATCAATTTTAGGAGAAATAGCACTCTGAAAAATATTCTGGCCCGGAGTTTAGTGAATTTACAAAATAAAACTGCGGTTACAACCTGTTCAACCAGTCCTATTGGAAATTATCACTGTGAGCGTAGTTTGTGTTTGCGCTGTAGATATCCATTTTCCTCTCAAATATCAGGTGAAATATTCCAGATAAAAATACATCTGGATTGTAGTTCCTCCTATGTCATTTACTTTTTAGAATGCCCCTGCCAGTTACAGTACATAGGACAGACCTCTAGGGGCAATATAAAAAATGGAAAGCCTAATCATAGTGTTTTCAGACATTTTAATCACCATCACAACAGTGACATATCACTACTAAAACTGACCATAATCGATTGGATTACCACAAATAGTAAAAACAGATTCCAACTAATAAACTGGGAATCCTATTGGATCTTTCGATTGCAGACATCAGATGGTCTGAATAAGACTATTGAAAACACTAAATAATTAACCAATACACACATAATTTCTTTCTTTTTTATCTACATATATTTTCAGCCATTTTGATATCAGCCAGCGAGTTTTTCATATCAGCGCCCTCCCCTTTAACAGTGATCTCCACAGCGGCCACCCCTTTATTAATGACCTCCTAAGTACCCCATCTTGTTAACAGTGATTTCTACAACACCCCGCCCCCTTAACAGTGACCTCCACAGAGCTCTGTTCCCTTAAAATGTGACCTCAACAACACTCCATCCCCTTAACAGTGACTTTTACCGCACCCTGCCTCTTAACACTGACCTCCATAGCAAACCGTCCCCTTAACTGTGACTTCCACCATTCCCTGCTCCCTTAACAGAGACCTCCCACCTCCTCCTCATGACTGTCCAAATGCTGACTGTTCTCACACAACTCATCAATAGAGAGACTGTCTTGAGTATCTTCTGTAGTGCTTGGTGGGGTTTTGTTGCATCTTATTAGGCCTCGTTTTCATCTTCATTAAAGGGGTTGTCCAAGTTATATTTATTGATGACCTATCCTCAGGAAAGGTCATCAATATCAGATCGGCGGGGGTCCGACACCCGGCACCCCCGCCGATCAGCTGTTTGAAGAGAAGGCGAGCGCCGTGCTAGCGCTGCCTCCTCGTCATTGTTTACATGCTGGCCGTTGCATCTGCAGCGTTGAGCAGGTGTAATTACACCCAAGCCGTTCCATTCATTTCAATGGGACGGCTCTGTAGTATACACTTGTATAGAAGCGAGCCGTCCCATTGAAATGAATGGAACGGCTTAGGTGTAATCACCTGCTCACCGCTGCAGATGCAACGACCAGCATGCTAAACAATGACGAGGAGGCAGCGCTGGCACGGCGATCGCCTTCTCTTCAAACAGCTGATCGGCGGGGGTGCCGGGTGTCGGACCTCCGCCGATCTGATATTGATGACCTATCCTGAGGATAGGTCATCAATAAATATAACTTGGATAACCCCTTTAAGGAGATCAGGCATGCTGTTCTGGCAAATATAATGTACCTCACCCCTGGATTTCATTTAACTACAGTTAGATCCAGTGTTGATCCGGCCACTTTCCTGCATGCAATGTTTTTTTTATGTGGCTGACAGCTGGCGCGTGCACTGGATCAGGCAGCCAGATCTCCTTAATGGACATTTGAACAAGGCCTTAGGAAAATCGAAGTCACCGGGAGGGGGACGGGGGGGTCAGAGAGAATACAACCAAAACTGAAATGCTTTTCTAGGGTTGCAAGGAGGAGTAGCAGGAGTTATCCTGTGACCCCTGGCTCCAAGGCATAGTGTCAGACTGAGAGATGGAGTGAGTAATACAGTCCACAATCTCATCCTCTTTGTCCTTAATAATAATATTGCACTTTTCCAAAACCAGGGAGAACTATGGCCTACTACTACAGATGGCTGGTGCCTAGGCATTTTGCATTATTCCATTTTCCACACGTATTATTATGAGCTCTATGTGAAAACTCGCTGGTTTGGTACCCAAATTATTGAATGATACTAGCAAAATTGTGAATGGGTTTTCTATAATTTAAAGACAGATGCAATTAAATGTCCTGAATTCATTTCCCCTCGCAAATATGCTACAAATTGGTATTGACAATTTACAATGGTAATAATGCAATTTTTGAAGTGAAAAGTACATGAACTACACAGTCTGATGCAGTAATAAAGGCCCTTCACTAAAACACGGGAGTAAAAATGCAATTTGCTTTGCAGTGAAAACCTCTTTGAACTAGACACACTGTTGCAGTAATATTTTCAATAACATAGTTAAAATTGATGTAAAATGTGTTTTCTATATCTATCTACCCCTTATCTTGCAGCAATGTACAACATATTCAGTAACACAGCAATTATGAATGCTTAAAATAAACTGGTTTCTAGAAGGAAAAAAAAACAGGCAATTCCTCGGTGCTTGAAAGAATATAATTTGTTTGGCGATAAGCCTATAAAGTTTAAAAATAAACATTAAAAAAATGTATTTTCATGCAGGAATCAGTATTGTAGAACTATTTGCCAGAAGCTGAGCTGACAGTAGCCTGCCAGCAAATAAACCTGACATGACCAGAGGTCTCACTCTCTCACTCTCTTTCTCCTGCTCAAATTCCTTAAAGGGGTTCTCAGGGAATTAAGAAAATGAAAAGACTTAAATATCACTTCATTATAAATATATTCACAAATATCTTTCATTAGTTATATTGACTCGTTTTGTCTGGAGACCGGTCATCAGGGGAAACAAAATGGCCGCCATCCTATTAGTACAGACAAAACCTGTCCTAATCACACAGGAGGACAGGTTACTTGACAACACTGTAGTAAAAAGCGCCTCATCCTCCTCTACTTGTCAGGGATTGTGATCCTGATCACAGCTGATAAGAACTTTAGCGGAATCTCTGTAGGAATGTAGTTCATGAGCAGATGTGGCTAATGAGAAGCAGCACTTGTGTGCAGTCTCCATTACTGCAGCTCCACATTACCACAGTCTGTCCTGTCCATCCTCTCTGTACTTCATGTATCCTCATGAACTCCATTCTTACAGAGATTCAGCTGAAGATCCTATCCCCTGTATTCAGGATCATAATCCCTGACAAGTAGGAAAGGAGGCTGAGCTGGCTCATTAGCTCAGTGTCCTGAAGTAACTTGTCCTCTGGTTTGATTAGGACAGGTTTTGTGTGTACTAATATGATGGGGGCCATTTTGTTTCTCCTAATCTTTGCTCCTTAGACAAAAATATTTATAATAAAGTAAAATTTACGGATTTTCATTTTCTTAATTCCCGGAGAACCCCTTTAACAGACCCAAAATTCTTAAATATATTATCTCCCTATAATCTCCTTATACTGTCCATATCACAATTTATCAGTGGCTTATGTCTGAAACTGCTGTTTGGTAGAGCCACAGCACAACATCCTTCCAAGTTGCAAGTACAATGCAGAATGGCATTCTGTGACACTTTCAATAACAGAATCTTGTTGGATACTGCCCTTATTGGCTGATCAGGCTGTATGTCAGTCTCTGAGCCAAACAGGGCAAGCCCTCCCCTACTTCCTTCCATTGTCATGTGACCTTCCTTGTTCTTTCTCCCTCACGCCTGCCAACCAGGGGTGTACATAGAAATCATTGGGCCCCATAGCAAGAATCTGAATTGGGGCCCCCTAACCCTGCCCACTACCCTGGCCCATCCAACATCCTGCCCTGGCTCATCCCCTGCCACACCCACATTTGCGTATAAAGAAATGTATACATGACCTACCAGCATAACGCAAACTGGACGGATCCGTTATGCAGCCCATAGACTATTATGACGGAATGCCTCTAAAGGCATTCCGTTATGAATTCCGTCATTGAATTGCGTTATGGTCTGTGGCAACAGAATCCATAACGCAATTCACCTTTTACCACCAAAACGAACAGTAAACAAATTTCAAAATATGAAATTCGCTCATCTCTAATTATGAACAGACTGGGGGCTACTAATGCTGGCAGTTTTATTTGTGTTTTTGAGGTGACAGGTTCCCTTTAACAGCAAGCAGAGTCCATGTGGGGGTGAGGGGGGCACTGTCCTGAGTCCTCTATGATCCTACAGTGCCCCCCACCCCCACAGGAACTCTGCTTGCTGCTGCCCTCAGAAAGTCCCATACATAAAGTTCTGGAACTGGAATAATTCATACAGTCTCTCATAGCACTAGCGTAATTAGAAATGACTGGGCCCCACAGAAAATTTTGGAATGGACCCCCCCAGCTGTCCGGCACCTCTGACCGGCAGAAACACTTGACTTCATCTCTAATACAGTCTAATTATCGTCCAATAGGCAAGTCATGGAAATATATGTATACTGTACCAACCTGAAGACATTTATTCTTACCTTTACTGTCAAAATATCATACTACAGTATACATATATTCCCAGGACTTGTCTATTGGATGATAATTGGACTGTATTAGGGAAGTCAAGTGTCTCTGCCCATTCAAAAATTTGCTGTGGGGCCCGTTCAAAGATTTCCTGTGGGTCCCACAGCCCAGTCATATCTAGTTACACCAGTGCTAAGAGAGACTGTTATTAGTACAGAATTTATTTCCATTAATGATCCGGGTTGGAAAGATAGTGGCTGGGGTAGTCTTACTGTGTGGACGGGCTGGCAGTGGCACAGGTCTGGACTGGCTGTGGGATGACTGCACTGGCGAGGCGGGCGCAAAGCACAACTCACTCTAAACTTCTTCCACGCTGGGTGCGCGCCTGCTGCTGGCCAGCAATACACTGGGCCAATCAGCAGAAGGATCTTTGCACACTGCTAATGTGGATTTGCCCAGTATGTGATGCAGTGCAGGTGCAGCAGTCGCACGAGCCAAGGGAGCGTGGCTGGATCCTAAGGAGCACACAGTCAGTGAGAGGTCAGACCGCCTCTCAGCCTGCAGTGAGCGCAGTTGTAGGGGGCATGGCCTTCCGAGCCATCCGGGCCCCCCTGTGCCGTGGACCCCATATCAGTGGCGTACCCTGCCTATATTGATGGTACGCCACTGCTGCCAACATGAACAGTGGGCATTGTTTTAACGCAATAAATCCAAAGCAAATCAGAAAAACTTTGGATTTGTTTGGCAAACAAATTTTTACGTAGTTCGGAACAAATATGATTAGTTTACAATTGATTTGCTTATCCTTACTTGGGTTACTTTGTGACCTCACGGACTATTACACGCCTTGCTCTTGCCAAGATCTTTGGTTGATCACTCCTGGGGAGGGTAATATTTTTTTTTTTATTTCCTAGGTTTGTACACAATCTGACTATCGATTGCTGAAGTCCAAACTCTTTAGAGATGGTTTTGCAACCTTTTCAATAATAATAAAAATAATAATCTTTATTTCTATAGCGCCAACATATTCCACAGCACTTTACAGTTCAGGGGTTCATCTATAAACAGTAACAAATAACATAGCAAAAGACAAGTCAATAATTACAAGAGGAATGAGGACCCTGCTCGCAAGAGCTTACAAACTATGAGGAGATAGGGGCGACACAAAAGGTAGAAATACTTGTTTTGTACAATGGTTCAGCCATCTAGAGAGAATAGGGGAGCATGAGCCGGTCAGCAGCCAAAATATGAAGTGCTTCTGGGTGCAGTGGAGGAGTTTGGTGGAGGATCAGGTTCAGGGAATGATAAATGGGCTATGTGGAGAGGAGTTACATCAGGGGATTTAATAGGCAGCCCGAAAAAGATGTGTTTTTAGGGAGCGCCTAAAACTGTGTATGTTGTGATTTAGCCTGATTTCTTAGGGTAGGGTATTCCAGAGAACCTATGCAGCTCAGGAGAAATCTTGGAGCTGGGAGTGAGAGGTTCAGATTATTGTGGAAGTCAGTTGTACGGATGTAGTAGGTTTAACAATCATGCTTTATAAGATGTGTCATCTAAACTAAATGCAACTAAACATGTTAAGCAATTGCTTTTAAATGGCTCTTCTTCAAGATAACGCAATGAGTTAAGAAATTTGAGTTAAGAGTTTGAGTATTACTCCTGCTACATGTAAGTCATCAACTGAACGGAGTGCACAGGTATTGCGAATATCGGGACTTCACAATTTCGCCAATATTTGAATATTGCGCTATATATTCTTAAACATGAATATTAGTTTTTTTTCACAGTACACATCACAATGCACATCACAGCGAAGTGCTGATAATCGCATCACAATAAAACATCACGTTACGAATATTTGCGCTCCACTCACTGACAGTGAGTGGAGCGCAAATAATCGTAAAGGCGATTTTCAAATTGCGATCCGAATATCGGCACTTCACTGATCCCTCCTTTCTTAGTTTGAAAACTGTACCACTCGACTTTCTCGCATGGACATGCGCTTTTTACAATGTGATTATCGCAATGAATGTTATTAATTAAATATAGCGAATTCGCAAATATTTGACAAATATTCGCCCATATATTCGTCAAATATTGTGAAATCGAATATAGCCTATGCAGCTCATCACTAGTAGACAGAGATGAGGGAAAAGATATAGGGGGTGCAGCACTGTGGAGAGCTTTGTGGGTGAGGACAAGCAGTTTAAATTGGATTCAATTGTGTATGGGTAGCCAGTGCAATTACTGGCACAGGGAGGATGTATCAGAGTAGTGGTTGAACAGATAGGTAACCCTGGCTGCTGCCTTAGGAATAGATTGGAGAGGGGAGAGTCTGGTGAGGAGGAGCCCATTTAATAGTGAGTTGCAGTAATCGAATCGGGAATGGATCAGGGCAACAATGAGAGTTTGTGTTGTTTCCATAATGAAAAAAGGGGTGGATTCTACAGATGTTTGTAGTGGATCAAGGAGAGAGTGCTCAGAGAGATAGCGGATGAGGTGAGAGTAGACCAGATGCTCCAGGAGTTTAGAGATGAAGGAAAGATTGGAGACTGGTATGTAGTTAGTTGTGCAGGATGGGTCGAGATTAGTGTTGAGCGAACAGTGCGAGCATAGTTCGGGTTCGTATCGAATTTTGGAGTGTTCGTGACACGGACCCGGGTCCGAACATTTTCAAAAAAGTTTGGGTTCGGGTTCGTTGTTCGGCGATTTCTTCCCGCATTCTGAAGGGCTGCACAACAGCCAATCAGCTAGCGTATTACTTCTGGCCCTAAGAAGCCAAGTGCAGCATGTGACCCAGCCTCTATTTAAGCTGGAGTCACATAGCGCCGCACATCACACTGCTCTGATTAGTGTAGGGAGAGGACGCAGCTTCTGTGAGGGCGAGATTAGGCAGGGAAAAGTCAGCAACAGCACCTAATAAAGTGATCAATCTACAGCTGTGAATGATTAAACTTCTGCTAGTTAATTGCTCACTGGTTTTTAGGCTGCACAGAGCGTTTTTCTGTCACTTTTTTCTGGGGTGATCGGCGGCCATTTTGTGACTTCTGATGCACCAGAACAAGCTGCCACCAAGTCCATCAATCCATCAATACTAGGGTTTTTTTGGTATATCCTACATCAGGGGCTTGGCTGTGCTTATTGTCACCCCAAAAAACTCAGGATAGCAATTTCTATATTTTATTAAGGGGTTAAATACAATTGCCAAAATACCAATCCCCTAAATCTGGTATTCCAGCTTTGGCTAGCCAAGTGTAATACTATCTGCTGTCTGGCAAAGGATAGATTAATTTCTGTGGTGAAATTCAATTGCCAAAATAGCAATACCCTGAATCTGGTGTTCCATTAGTTGCAGGCCTAGTTTAAATCTGTCCGTAAGAGGGTATATTTTGTTCTGGGGTGAAATTCAATTGCCAAAATAGCAAAACCCTGAATCTGGTGTTCCAGCAGTTGCAGGCCTAGTTTAAATCTGTCCATAAAAGGGTATATTTTGTTCTGGGGTGAAATTAAATTGCCAAAATAGAAATACCCTGAATCTGTTGTTCCAGCAATGGCTGGCAAAGTATAAAAGTATAATAGTGTCCGGCAAAACATATATTTTGTTCTAGGGTGAAATTCAATTGCCAAAATAGCAATACCCTGAATTTGGTGACCCAGCAGTGGCTGGCAAAGTATTATAGTGTCCGCCAAAACATATATTTTGTTCTGGGGTGAAATTCACTTGCCAAAATAGCAATCCCATAAATCTGGTGTCCCAGCAGTGGCTGGCAAAGTATAATAGTGTCCGGCAAAACATATATTTTGTTCTAGGGTGAAATTCAATTGCCAAAATAGCAATACCCTGAATTTGGTGACCCAGCAGTGGCTGGCAAAGTATTGTAGTGTCCGCCAAAACATATATTTTGTTCTGGGGTGAAATTCAACTGCCAAAATAGCAATACCCTGAATCTGGTGTCCCAGCAGTTGCAGGCCTAGTTTAAATCTGTCCATAACAGGGTATATTTTGTTCTGGGGTAAAATTCAATTGCCAAAATAGCAATACCCTGAATCTGGTGTCCCAGCAGTGGCTGGCAAAGTATAATAGTGTCCGTCAAAACATATCTTTTGTTCTGGGGTGAAATTTAATTGCCAAAATAGCAATACCCTGAATCTGGTGACCCAGCAGTGGCTGGCAAAGTATTATAGTGTCCGTCAAAACATATATATTGTTCTGGGGTGAAATTCAACTGCCAAAATAGCAATACCCTGAATCTGGTGTCTTAGCAGTTGCAGGCCTATTTAAATCTGTCCGTAACAGGGTATATTTTGTTCTGGGGTGAAATTCAATTGCCAAAATAGCAATACCCTGAATCTGGTGTCCCAGCAGTGGCTGGCAAAATATAATAGTGTCTGCCAAAACATATATTTTGTTGTGGGGTGAAATTCAATTGCCAAAATAGCAAAACCCTGAATCTGGTGTCACAGCACTGGCTGGCAAACTATAATAGTGTCTGCCAAAACATATATTTTGTTCTGGGGTCAAAATCAATTGCCAAAATAGCAATACCATAAATCTAGTGTCACAGCACTGGCTACAAACTATAATAGTGTCCGCCAAAAAATATATTTTGTTCTGGGGTGAAATTCACTTGCCAAAATAGCAATCCTCTAAATCTGGTGTCCCAGCACTGGCTGGCAAACTATAATAGTGTCCGCCAAAACATATATTTTGTTCTGGGGTGAAATTCAATTGCCAAAATAGCAATACCTGTAATCTGATGTCCCAGCAGTGGCTAGCAAAGTATAATAGTGTCCCCCAAATCATATATTTTGTTCTGGGTTGAAATTCACTTGCTAATAGAGCAATAAACTGAATCTGGTGTTCCAGCTGTTGCAGGCCAAGTGTTAATCTGTCCGTAAAAGGGTATATTACACTCAAGGTGTATATTCAAGTGCTGAGAGGGTATTCCTCAATAACTTCACACGCTACCGTGCATCTCCCATTGTATTTTTGTCCGTTAAAGGGTATATTACACAAAGTGTTAAAATACAATTGCTGAAGGCATAATCCTACATATTTTTTCACACGCTACTGTGCATCTCCAAGTGTAAATCTGTCCATAAAAGGATACCTTTTATCCAGGGCCTAAATACTAGCCCTACAATAGATATTCCCCTAAATCAGTGGTTACTGCTGTGCCTGGATTAGTGTAATATGCTACATAAATAAATAGGCAGATAGTGTTAGGTGACTGTAAAAAAAGGCCTGAATTTGAAATCAATACATTGGGACAAATATTTTTTTTCTTATTGTGGTGCTTGGTGAACAGTAACAATGAGAAAAACATCTAGCAAGGGACGCAGACGCGGTCGTGGTGGTGTTAGTGGACCCTCTGGTGCTGGGAGAGGACGTGGACATTCTGACACAGCCACACGTCCTAGTGAACCAACTACCTTAGGTTCCAGTACCAGCCAGAATTTACAGCGATATTTGGTGGGGCCCAATGCCGTTCTAAGGATGGTAAGGCCTGAGCAGGTACAGGCGCTAGTCAATTGAGTGGCCGTCAGTGGATCCAGCACGTTCACAACATTATCTCACACCCAGTCTTCTGCAGAAAGAGCACAGGTGGCGTCTGAAAACCGAGCCCATCAGTCTGTCACATCACCACCATGCATATCAGGGAAAATGTCTGAGCCTCAAGTTATGCAGCAGTCTCTTATGCTGTTTGAAGACTTTGCTGGCAGGGTTTCCCAAGGGAATCCACCTAGCCCTTCCCCAGTGGTGGAAGACATAGAATGCACTGATGCACAACCACTGATGTTTCCTGATGTTGAGGACATGGGAATACCACCTCATCGGAGTCTGCACGTCTCTGATGATGACGAAACACAGGTGCCAACTGCTGCGTCTTTCTGCAGTGTTCAGACCGAACAGGAGGTCAGGGAGGAAGACTGTGTGGAAGACGATGCAGGGGACGATGAGGTCCTAGACCCCACATGGAATGAAGGTCGTGCCACTGACTTTCATAGTTCAGAGGAAGAGGCAGTGGTGAGACCGAGCCAACAGCGTAGCAAAAGAGGGAGCAGGGGGATAAAGCAGAACAGCCGCCGCCTAGAGAGTTCGCCTGCTACTGGCCACCACCACCAGGGACCGAGCACCCCAAAGGCAGCTTCAAGGAGTTCCCTGGCATGGCAATTCTTTAAACAATGTGCTGACGACAAGACCCAAGTGGTTTGCACGCTGTGCCATCAGAGCCTGAAGTGAGGCATTAACGTTCTGAACCTTAGCACAACCTGCATGACAAGGCATCTACATGCAAAGCATGAACGGCCTTTGAAATGCTGTCATTCAGGCTGGTGGACACAGACAGTTCAAACAGCTGATGGCCATGGCTGTCCCACAGTATGTTGTTCCCAGCCGCCACTACTTCTCCAAGACAGCCGTGCCTTCCCTGCACAACCAAGTATCCGATAAAATCAAGTGTGCACTGCGCAACGTCATATGTGGCAAGGTCCACCTGACCACAGATACGTGGACCAGTAAGCACGGCCAGGGACGCTATATCTCCCTAACTGCACACAGAGTAAATGTAGTGGCGGCTGGGCCCCATGCGGAGAGTTCCTTGGCGCACGTCCTTCTGCCGCCAAGGATCGCAGGGCATCATTCTTTGCCTCCTGTAGCCTCCTCCTCCTACTCGGCATCCTCTTCCTCTGCTTCCACCAGCTCCTTCAGTCAGCCACACACCTTCACCACCAACTTCAGCACAGCCCGGGGTAAACGTCAGCAGGCCATTCTGAAACTCATATGTTTGGGGGACAGGCCCCACACCGCGCAGGAGTTGTGGTGGGGTATTGAACAACAGACCGACGAGTGGTTTCTGCCGGTGGGCCTCCAGCCCAGCCTGGTGGTGTGCGATAATGGGCGAAATCTCGTCGCAGCTCTGGGACTAGCCGGTTTGACGCACATCCCTTGCCTGGCGCATGTGCTGAATTTGTTGGTGCAGAAGTTCATTCACAACTACCCAGACATGTCAGAGCTGCTGCATAAAGTGAGGGCCGTTTGTGCGCGCTTCCGGCGTTCACATCCTGCCGCTGCTCGCCTGTCTGCGCTACAGCGGAACTTCGGCCTTCCCGCTCACCGCCTCATATGCGACGTGCCCACCAGGTGGAACTCCACCTTGCACATGCTGGAGAGACTGTGCGAGCAGCAGCAGGCCATAGTGGAGTTTCAGCTGCAGCACACACGGGTCAGTCGCACTGCGGAACAGCACCACTTCACCACCAATGATTGGGCCTCCATGCGAAACCTTTGTGCCCTGTTGCGCTGTTTCGAGTACTCCACCAACATGGCCAGTGGCGATGACACCGTTATCAGCGTTACAATACCACTTCCATGTCTCCTTGAGAAAACGCTTAGGGCGATGATGGAAGAGGAGGTGGCCCAGGAGGAGGAGGATGAGGGGTCATTTTTAGCACTTTCAGGCCAGTCTGTTAAAAGTGGCTCAGAGGGAGGTTTTTTGCAACAGCAGAGGCCAGGTACAAATGTGGCCATCCAGGGCCCACTACTGGAGGACGAGGAGGATGAGGAGGAGGTGGAGGAGGATGAGGATGAACCAGGTTCACAGCGGGGTGGCACCCAACACAGCTCAGGCCCATCACTGGTGCGTGGCTGGGGGGATACGGAGGACGATGACGATACGCCTCCCACAGAGGACAGCTTGTCCTTACCACTGGTGAGCCTGGCACACATGAGCGACTACATGCTGCAGTGCCTGCGCAACGACAGCAGAGTTGCCCACATTTTAACGTGTGCGGACTACTGGGTTGCCACCCTGCTGGATCCCCGGTACAAAGACAATGTGCCCACCTTACTTCCTGCACTGGAGCGTGATAGGGAGATGCGCGAGTACAAGCGCACGCTGGTAGAAGTGCTCCTGAGAGCATTCCCAAATGTCACAGGGGAACAGGTGGAAGCCCAAGGCGAAGGCAGAGGAGGAGCAAGAGGTCGCCAATGCAGCTGTGTCACGGCCAGCTCCTCTGGGGGCAGGGTTAGCATGGCAGAAATGTGGAAAAGTTTTGTCTCCACGCCACAGCTAACTGCACCACTACCTGATACGGAACGTGTTAGCAGGAGGCAGCATTTCACTAACATGGTTGAACAGTACGTCTGCACACCCCTCCACGTACTGACTGATGATTCGGCCCCATTAAAATTCTGGGTCTCCAAATTGTCCACGTGGCCAGAGTTAGCATTTTATGCCTTGGAGGTGCTGGCCTGCCCGGCGGCCAGCGTTTTGTCTGAACGTGCATTCAGCACGGCAGGGGGCGTCATTACTGACAAACGCAGCCGCCTGTCCACAGCCAACGTGGACAAGCTGACATTCATAAAAATGAACCAGGTATGGATCCCACAGGACCTGTGCCTCCCTTGTGCAGAATAGACATTTATAACTGCCTCCCCCTCAACCATGTATTCTTTTACTCCAGGGCACTTCTTTATTGAATCCTCATTTTTTTAACTTTACCATGATCTTGCGGTGCAACCCAACGTTGAATGAACCTCTCCTCTGTCTGGGTGGTGGGGCCGAAATAACTGTAAGTGTCCTTCTCCGGTGGTGGGTGATATGACGCATGATTCCTTGCTGTGGGACCTCTCTCCTCTGTCTGGGTGCTGGGTCCGAAATAACTGAAAGTGGCCTTCTCCAGTGGTGGGTGATATGACGCATGATTCCTTGCTGTGGGACCTCTCTCCTCTGTCTGGGTGCTGGGTCCGAAAACACTGAAAGTGGCCTTCTCCAGTGGTGGGTGATATGACATATGATTCCTTGCTGTGGGACCTCTCTCCTCTGTCTGGGTGCTGGGGCCTAAATAACTGAAAGTGGCCTTCTCAGTTGTGGTTGATATGACGCATGATTCCATGCTGTGGGACCTCTCTCCTCTGTCTGGGTGCTGGTGCCTAAATAACTGAAAGTGACCTTCTCCAGTGGTGGGTGATATGACGCCTTATTCCTTGCTGTGGGACCTCTCTCCTCTGTCTGGGTGCTGGGGCCTTAATAACTGAAAGTGACCTTCTCCAGTGGTGGGTGATATGACGCCTTATTCTCTGCTGTGGGACCTCTCTCCTCTGTCTGGGTGCTGGGGCCTAAATAACTCAAAGTGGCCTTCTCCAGTGGTGGGTGATATGACGCCTTATTCCTTGCTGTGGGACCTCTCTACTCTGTCTGGGTGCTGGGGCCTAAACAACTCAAAGTGGCCTTCTCCACTGGTGGGTGATATGACACCTGATTCTCTGCTGTGGGACCCCTCTCCTCTGTCTGGGTGCTGAGGCCTAAATAACTCAAAGTTGCCTTCTCCAGTGGTGGGTGATATGACGCATGATTCCTTGCTGTGGGACCTCTCTCCTCTGTCTGGGTGCTGGGGCCTAAATAACTGAAAGTGACCTTCTCCAGTGGTGGTTATGTCGGCTTATTCCTTGCTGTGGGACCTCTCTCCTCTGTCTCGGTGCTGAGGCCGAAATAACAGAAAGTGACCTTCTCCATTGGTGGGCAACTTAAAACCTGATTCTCTGCTATGGGACCTCTCTCCAATTGATATTGGTTAATTGTTATTTATTTTATGTTACTTTAATACATTTCCCTATTCACATTTGTTTGCAGGGCATTTACCTACATTTTGCTACCTTTTGCAGCCTTCTAGCCCTTTCCTGGACTATTTTACAGCCTTTTTAGTGCCCAAAAGTTCGGGTCCCCATTGACTTCATTTTCGGGAAGCTCGACCGAACTTCTCGAACCCGAACATCCAGGTGTTCGCTCAACTCTAGTCGAGATATGTTTTTTTATTTATTAATGGAGTAATGATAGAGTATTTGAAAAAGGAGGGGAAGATACCAGAAGAGATTCCATTCTGAGAAGTTTCAACAACTTTTTCTGAAGACCACAGAAAACTATTTTTTTCATGCCCTGACACACTTCCACATATATTTGTTGTGAATATAGGAGTTTGATAGATCTCTGTTCTTTATATAAAATAGCTTGCCAACCCACACTTGATTTTTATCCCATTGAATGAAAAAAAAACTGATTCTAGTTTGACCATCAAATTATCTGCTAATCTTTAAGGTTTACATACTGTTGCCACTTACAGACATGTGATATTGGGTAATTTTCCGCAATATATAAATGACCAAGTGTAATATTTTCGACATTTGTTTGACTTGGTTCTCTACATTTATCTATATTTAAGGAATTGTGTGAAACTCTGATTTAGGCCTCATGCACACGCCCGTTTTGCAGCCTTTCCGTGCATTAGGGACCACAATTTGCTTTCCTCAATGCATGGACAACATCTGCGTGGTGGCTGGAAAGGATTAAGACCCATTCAACTTGAATGGGTCCATGATCTGTCCGCACCATAAAATAATAGAATATGTTCGATATTTTTGCGGTGCGGAGGCATGGACAGAAACACCACAGAAGCACTTTTTAGTGCCTCCATTCCGGGGAGCACAAGGCTGGTGCCCGCATATTGCAGACCCGCTGTTTATGGGCCGCAATACGGCCATGGCCGGGCAACGGCCATGTGCATGAGGCCTTACTTTAAGGTCAAACTTATGCAAAAGTATATAAAATTCTGGAGGGTTTACAAACTTTCAAACACCATTGTATGTAACATATTGAACATCAGCCGAGTAAACTCACTTCCCAGGGCATATGGCAACCTCCTCCCTTGCCAGCAGGATCAAGTCAAAGCAATGGGTATTAACTGAAGAAATTCTATTCCTCACAGTAACATTTAGACCCCCTGCTTCTTTGTTAATAGAAAATATAACCTATCTGCATCCTAATGAAATTTCCTGACTAGAATTGTAATTAAAACTCTGTAATCCAATAATGTTTTATAAAATGTAAGTAACTAAGCCCTAGCCCTAGTAGCTAAGCCACATAGACGAAAATAAAAACCCCCAGGCATTTTCTTACAATTAAGCCGCAGTTTAGATAATAAATACATGTTTTCCTTGGAAGGAAATGTCTTATTTATTTATTTATCTATTTTTATTTTTTTTATAAAATGTATGCATAAGAGGAGACATAAGCAAATTTCTTGAAATTCTTTTTGGGTACAATGCCCAAGAAAATAAATGTAGTATGAAAATAAAGTGCCCCAACACTCAGAGAACTCTTAGTACTATACCCAACCCCTTTCAAGCTCTTTAACACCAAAACAGCATTAATAATATGACAGCAACATATATGCCTATATATTTAAAGAATATTTGCAATATTTTAAGAAAATTAGCAATTGGAAAGAGTTCAGTACAATATACACCAACTGAAAGGTAGGTCAATGTGTTAGGTATACTAGATCAACAGCATTTTTTTGCAATAGGTTTATTAAGAATGGCCAATTAGTCCACAAGATTAACCTGAAACTTTTCAAGGTCGCGTTAGATAATTCCACTAAAACAGCATGCATATGGCCCTAATAGGAAGTGTGTGTGTGTGTGTGTGTGTGTGGGGGGCGTGGACTTGACCTTCTTGGCTCACAGACTGACAGACAGGCCTGGTAGAGCCACTGAGTGGTGCAGCAGGCAGGGAGGTTCCCTTGCAGAACAACTAGAATGTCTTGTTGTGTTGGGCTGGGAGTGAAGGTGGATGAGTGGCAGAAAATCATCTTAAGAACAGTGTACATTTACAATCAAGCTTCTATTCTAGTGTGTCAAGGACAATGAAGGGAAAAAAACTAGAACAAATAATAATTGCCAGCGATAAAGGAGCTGAGGCTGGGTGTGCCTGGCACAGGTAGTGCCTTCTAGTTGTAGTTATTGCCTTATAATATAGCTAGAGCTGCAGAAAAACCTTAAAAGCAGCCAACGAGAACATCGTTTTTTTTTTCCAAACCTGAAGCTTCTATATGCTTATTGCCCGTTTATTCTTAGTACAATTAGCATTGTGTCATTATGTTACAGTTCTAACTGCCGAGCAATTATTAGACTTTTTTTTTTCAGTACATCATATCTGTCCTTGCTTAATGTGATGCATTATAGCAGAAGCATTTTTTGGCAAAAACGCCATCTGCTGCTGCTGAGCAATTGTTATTTTTTTCAGAGCATCATATCTGCATTGTTTTTAAACATGTTGCATTGTAGCAGAATCAATAACTCCTATTTTCTATAAGCAACATAGAACATAAATTACACTGTACACAGAAATCAAACCGCCTTCCCTGCAAAGTTCAATTGTTGGTGTGGGGGATATTTACCATAATACAAGTGTGCAGCCGGTGTTTTACAAGCCAAAGAGTAAAAAAACTCTGAGTAACAACACTGGAAATAGTTGACTGAAATCTGTGACAGGCATCTCCAGACATTTCAAGTGTTGGTGTGGGGTGCAAAAATAGCAATATAGGTTTACAACACATGTTTTACAATCCAGTGGGTACCTTTTTAAATCACTGAGTGAAAACACCTGAAATACTAGGGCATCTCTATACAGTTCAAGTGTTGGTGTGGTGTGAGGGAAAAAAGTCATAGTAGCTTGACAAATTGTGTTTTACATTACAGAAAGTTTTTTTTTCTGAATCTGCATATTTGAATACACAAAAGAGATTAGGCTCAAATCTGTTAGTGATACAGATACTGCATCAAAGGGGTTGTCAAAGTTATTTTTTTGTTCTTTGTAAATTTTGTATCTAACCAAACTGATTTTCAATTTACTTCCTTCATCTACAGTGGCCTTGTTCTCTTAGTTAGCTGATTGTCACATGACCTGTGATGTCAGCTTCTTTCCTTGCTGTGATAAAGTTCCATGCACAGGGCTGAGGGAGTAGATGAGAGCAGTTTTGCTTCTGTGGAATGTCACTATATGCTGTGCTGGTTGAATCAGCAAGTCACGCTCCCTGCACTGCCCGATTCATCGGCTGAGCTGTCTGCCCTGTGTCTCCCCTCCCAATGGATTCTAAGAAAAGTTTAACACCTTTTACCAAAAGCAGCACAGACTAAATGTTAGAGGCTCTGCCTCAGGTATTGAGCAGCTGCAGGGTTTCCTCTTCTCTAGGCACTGAAGAGACAAATGCTGTGCACAGGATCTTCCCTCCCTTCTCACCCTGCAAACACAAAGCTGACAAAGACTGGAGGAGTTCTCTCCTCTGTACTCTTCTGCTGGTTGGGAGGAAGTGTCTGCAGAGCATTGCATATGATCAGGTAGGATAAGAATCCTGTGTGTGTCAGCATTGTTATTGTGCAGTATAGCTGGGACTAGTGTTGATCACAAATGTTCGAATTGCGAATTTTAATCTCGAATATCAGCACTTCGAGAATTTGCGAATATTTAGAATATTGCAAAATATATTCGCAATTGCGAGTATTCGTTTTATGCGAATTTTTTATATGCAAATTTTCGCAAGCAAGAAAATAATGTCATTATTTTCTTGTTTGTGAAAAGTCACATAAAACATTCGCATAGATTAACATAAACATTTGCATAAATAAGCATAAACATTTGCATAAACTGGCATTTAAAAGGTATATTTTAAATGCCAGTTTATGCGAAATTTTATGCTAATCTATGCACATTTTTATGCAAATTTGTGCGCATTTTCTATGAGAATTTTCGCAAACAAGAAAATAATGTCTGGATATTACGAATTTGCGAATTTTAGAATATATGGCAAATATTCACCCAAATATTCGCAAAATATCGCGAATTCGAATATCGCCCCTGCCGCTCATCACTAGCTGGGACTTGTAGTCCCACAGATACAACATGAGTATACCAGCAGTCAGACTGACAGTGCAGCAATTTTATTCACTCAGGCACCCGGAGGCTATAGCACACACTCTACTCACTCACAAACATTATTTTTAAATGCCCGGCCACCAATGTAAATTTACACTGAGTGGTCGTGAAAGGGTTAAGTTCCAGAAAACAGATTTGTAAACCATTTCATACTTTGTGTGAATGTGTACATTAGGCCAAATATCAGGAATACATAGGGTTTCAAAGGAAAGATCCAGGGCCAGGCCTTGTTCTCACAGAGCAAGATCGTGTGTAGTAGCAGCACCAGCTATCTCTCCAGAAGTAGTAGTAGTAGGCCATAGTTCTCCTTGGCTTATAATTGAGGAGAAAGAAGATGAGATTGTGGATTGGATGGCACTATTCTCCTATCAGTCACAGCCGGATGACATGAAAGTGACTTTTGTGTCTGGCACCATGCCTTGGAGCCAGGGTTTACAACATTCCTCTTGCTACTCCTCCTTGCAGTCCCACAGAAGGCTTTCAATTGAGTCCTCTCTATCTTCCCTGCCCTCTTCTAAAGGGGCATCTGCTTTTTTCCTAAGAAAAGTTAACAAAACCCCTCTACACACTCTGGCAGATAGTCAAAAGAAGCTTACTGTTGCTGACTTCTATGAGATCTGCCAGCACATGGACTGCCCTAAGGAGGCGGTCCAGAAGGAGGTGGGGACCCTATGAAAAGCAGTGTTAGTGGTAGTAGTAGCGGCAGCACCAGCAATAAGCCAGGTCCTTTTGACCCCCCTCCTCACACAATTATGTCAGCCTGGCTCCCACACCAGGGCTCAGTGTCGCTCTAACTCCCATTCCTATCATATGTGTCATTTCAAGTGTTGCCAGGCAGTGTTGGAGCTGATTGGCCTCGGTGAGACCCGCTATATGGGCTAGCAGTTACAAAAGTACATGAAGCAGCAAACACCCTGCTGGCTTTCACCCACCAACTTCAAGTGGGAAAGGTGTTCACCAACAATGACCAGAACATAGTGGCCATGGTGAACGTGAGGGAAATAAGACTTGGCTTGTGCAAGGTGCTGTTAATGTTCAGGAGTCTGTCCTCACATTTCAGCCATTCTTATGTGGCAAGGAACGCTCTTGAAGACTTGCAGCGACGTAGCGGTCTACCACTACACTGCTTAACTCATGACATTCTATCTCAATGGAATTCAACATTGCATGTGCTTCATCATCTGTATAAGTAGTGGAAAACCTGGAATGATTTTTTTCAAGCACCAGACCACCTTAGCAGGGAGCATGTGTTGTTCTGATGTCAGGCAGTGGCAGCTTATCCAAGACATCTGTCAGGTGCTGAATAGTGATGAGTGGCAGGTGGCATATTCGATTTTGACGAAATTCGCAAATATTCGATAGAATATTTGTTTCATATTCGTCGAAATTGAATATTCATAATTATTCTAGTTATCGCGATTAATATGCGATTTAAATAATCGCATATTGCGATTTTAACTTAAGGCTACTTTCCTATTGCTTTGATATCTAAAATTATAGCGAAGGTGACAAATATGACAAATGTATTCGTCATATTCCTCAAAAGGAAGATAACCTAAGCTACCTATTCGTCAACTTCGCTAATTCTTGCAATCAAATAGGAAGGTTGACTATAGAGACATCTGTTTTTAATTCGCTATGTGATTATATTACTTTGCTTTTTTTTAAAATAAATAGAATAATTATAATTCTTGATAATTATCATAATTATTCTATTTATATTATTCTATTTATAAAAAAAAAAAAAATAATATAATCGCATAGCGAATTAAACACAGCTGTCTCTATAGTCAACCTTCCTATTTGATTGCTAGAATTAGCGAAGTTGACGAATAGGTAGCTGAAACGAAGAAGGAGAATACTTCTTTATCTTCGTTTTGAGGAATATGATGAATACATTCGTCATATTCGCTAATTCTACCAAGCCAACCATACATGGGAACGTCTCCATACTAAAATGTACTGTTGGATTTGAGAATTACGTTGAAATCGCAATGCGATTAATATAACTTGAATTAATCGCATTGCGATTTCTACTTAGACCTGGTTTTCTATGGTTGGCTTGGTAGAATTAGCAAATATGACGAATGTATTCGTCATATTCCTCAAAACGAAGATAACAAAGTATTCTCCATCTTCGTTTTAGTGATCATAGTAAACCATGTCTGTTGAAAACGCAATGCGATTAACTCAAGTTATATTAATCGCATTGCGATTTCAACTTAGAGCTGGGTTTATAATGGGTCAGCTTGCTAGAATTAACGAAGTTAACGAATATGGAATATAGCAGTGCTAAGTTAAAATCGCAATGCGATTAATATAACTTGGAGTAATCGCATTGCAATTTCTACTTAGCACTGCTGCTATATTCCATATTTGTTAATTCTAGCCTAATATGTAAGATAGCAGTGCACTGCTAAGTTGTAATCGCAATGCGATTAATATAACTTGAATTAATCGCATTGCGATTTCAACGTAATTCTCAAATCCGACAGTACATTTTAGTGTGGAGACATTCTCATGGTGATGGGGATGCTCCATGAGCACGGAAGTCGGCAGAAGCGGCAATGGGCACTGACTGGAGCAGCCAGGAAGCCAGGAATCCTCAGGACAGGTAAGAACTACTTTTGGGAAGTGGGAAAGAAAAAAATATAACTAAAAAAAAAACAAAAAAAACGAATATTCGAAATAGCGAATTTATAGCGCTATATTCGAAATATTTGCGAATTAGCGAAGTGCCGATATTCGCTAAAAAAATTCGCTATTCGAATATTCACGCTCAACACTACTCACTGGCATGTTGTTTCGCCGCTGAATGTCGGAAAAGTGCGCCAGGGCCATGTAGGAACGCCTGAAATGGCCACACACCTTCCTGGCCTGCTTGAGGACGTCCTCTAAGCCTGGGTACTTACACACAAAGTGTTGTACAATCAGATTCAACATATGTGCCATGCACGGCACATATGTCAACTTGCCCAAATTCAATGCCGCCAACAGATTGCTTCCTTTGTCACACACCACTTTGCCGATCTCCAGTTGGTGCGGGGTCAGCCACTGATCTGCTGAAGGTGAGAGGCAGAGTGGTGGGTGGTTGAGAGGGGGCAGGGAGGACAGCAGTGGTTGATGTGGCTGAAGATGCTGGACCAGGAGGAGCATGGTGGCTTTGAGTTTGTGTGCTGCTTGTACTCATGTGTTGATCCCATAGGCGTTTGTGATGTAAGATCATGAGCCTTCGCAAAGCAGTTGTACCTAGGTGGGTGTTGGACTTCCCACGACTCAGTTTCTTTTGGCACAGGTTGCAAATGGCATCGCTGTTCTCAGAGGCAGACACACACAAAAACTGCCACACTGCTGAGCTTTGCAATGATGGAATTCTGGTGGTGGCAACAGCATGCGTTGATTGGTGTGCTGTCTGGCTGACCACGAGTGCCGATACATGCTGTCTGACTGTGCCACTAGCTCCTTGCGAAGAACTCCCCCTGCTTCCAACTCATCTTCTTCTCCTCTCTGTCTCCCCATCTGAATTTTCCCCCTGTTCTTCTTCTTTTCGAGCGGGCACCCACGTGACATCCACGGATACATCGTCATCATCAAACGCTTCACTTGGTCAAGTACCGCCATGTGCCGAGCATAGCGATGCCCGAGCCGAACAGATATTCGGCCGAGCATGCTCGCTCATCGCTAATTGGCTGGCCAAAACGCGTCTTTGGGTAATCCCTTTTTTAGGGAGTTTTAAGTGTTGAAACTTTGTTAGAGACCCAACAGTCCTTTTAAGGATTAATGTTTTATATGGCTGTGAAATATATTAGCACAACGTGCGTGCATTTGTTTGGATGCTGGTGAGAGCCGCGACATTACCTGCTCTACATCTCCTGTATAACATTAGCCGCTGGTGACAGCAGCAAAATTACCTGAGCTACATCATCTGTATAACGTTAGCCGCTGGTGACAGCAGCGACATTACCTGTGCTACCTCTCCTGTATAACATTAGCGGCTGGAGAGAACAACGACACTACCTGCACTACAACTCCTCTATATTGTTTGCACATACCAAATAGCTGTGACGTTCCCTGTAATATTTTATTAGCCGCTGGTGACAGCAACATTACCTGCGCTACATTTCCAATATAACATTTTCACATCATAAATATCATTGACATTCAGTCTAATTTTTTTTCCCCGCTGGTGACAGAGATATTACCTGCACTAGATGTCCAGTATAACGTTTGCACATCATAAATATCAGTGACATTCAGTATAATTTTTTTGCACATACACTTACAAAACCTGGGCTACTGTACGTGTGACATACTGAGACAAGGCGAGCTGTAAGGGACAGGGAAGTGGCCGTGCTGCTAATGGTGCACGCAAAGGCCGTGGCCCTGGGCGCGGTGAAACTATGCCTGCTGCCAGAGCACAAGAAACACACTCATCCACGATACCTAGCTTCATGTCCCAGTTTGCAGGGCAGCGCAGGACACCACTCTTGAAGTCACACAAGTGCGACCAGGTGGTCGGTTGGATTGCAGCAGATAATGCTTTCAGTCGGTTAAGCTCCACCCTGTCTTCCACAAAGTCCAATCTCTGTAGCCAAGAGTCTGGTCAACAGAACCCCCACCCTGATCGTCCTTCCTCCCACCATGGAGAGTGTTGGCAAACAAGTGATCCCACCGTCGGATTTTCCGAGGAGCTCTTGATTTGATTTGGCCCTCTCGTAAAGCCCGCTTGAAGATGGACATGTGGAGATCTTGTGCAGTGATTCCCAAACTCTTTCACATCCACAGTCAGAAAGAGATGACGGTGGTGAACGGCAATTAGTGTTTCACAAGGTGGATGATGATCATGAGACACAGTTGCCAATAAGTCAACCGCAATTAGTGTCTCAAGAGGTTCATGATGAGGATGAGACATAGTTGTCAATAAATGAGGTTCTTGTTAGGTTTACAATGCAGGAGGATGAACAGACTGAGGAAGTGGAAGAGGAGGTGGTGGACGATGAAATCACTGACCCAACCAAAGAAGATGGCAAGCCGAAGCGAGGACAGCAGTACAGAGGGGGAGGGATCCGTAGCACTGCAACAAGCTGGAAGAGGCAGTGGGGTGGCAAAAGGGAGAAGGTGGGCCACACCAAACAGGTCGGCAACTGTTCCCTGGAGCAACCCCTTGCAGCAATCTCCCTACCCAAGGGGTAGGTGTTCCGCAGTCTGGCACTTTTGGGGGGAGGGTGAACACCTTGTCGCTGGTAGGTGGGCTTAGATGTATTTTGATCAAAATGTATTGACCAAGTATTTTTATCAAGAGTGAGGGCTTAGCCCATATGTCTTGCATCTATTTTTATAGTGCATTATTTTCTGTTATTTTGTAAATGTAGACATACACATCCGCACATTTAATACCATATCGTGCAGGATGGTTTATATATAGTTTTTTCTGTGGTTTGTTTAATTTGTTTTGAAGGAGAAGCATCTTCATGTGTGAATACGCTCCTATACTGTGAGTGATATTCATGTGCACTTTTGCCCCACCTATCTAATAGGTGACCTTGATTAAGGAGGTACATATATGTGAGTGTGTCTCTCCTCCCACCGGTTGATGATGCACATGGAGGTAACAAGGGGCAGCACACCATATGTGCGTGGACTGTGCTCCTGAAAAATGTGCTACAGCATGAATAGGTTAGCATAGGAACCCGCCTGAACTGAGACCACCTTGTTGCCGGTAGGTGGGCTTAGATGTATTTTGATCAAAATGTATTGACCAAGTGTTTTTATTAAGAGTGAAGGCTTAGTCCATATGTCTTGCATCTATCTTTATAGTGCATTATTTTATGTTATTTTGTAAATGTAGCCATATACATCTGCACATTTAATACCATATCGTGCAGGATGGTTTATATATAGTTTTTTTCTGTGATTTTTTTGATTTGTCTTGAAGGAGTGGCACCTTCATGTGTGAATACGCTACTATACTGGGAGTGATATTCAAGTGCACTTTTGCCCCACCTATCTAATAGGTGACCTTGATTAAGGTGGTATATATAGGTGTGTGTATCTCTCCTCCCACCGGTTGTTGATGCACATGGAGGTAACAAGAGGCAGCACACCATATGTGCTCCTGAAAAATGCGCTACGGCATGAATAGGTTAGCATAGGAACCCGCCTGAACTGAGACCACCTTGTTGCCGGTAGGTGGGCTTAGTTGAATTTTGATCAAAATGTATTGACCAAGTGTCAAGAGTGAGTGCTTAGTCCATATGTCTTGCATCTATTTTTATAGTGCATTATTTTCTGTTATTTTGGAAAGTGAACACTAGCAACCTCACCACCACCAGCATGATCTGCCACATGGCATCAAAGCACCCTAATTGGTGGGCTGAATGCCTGGGTCCACAATCAGTGTCTGCGGGTCACACCACTGCCTCCTCTTCCCCTGTGTTATGTGCTGGCCAATCACCGGTCAAAGATGCAGGCCCGAATGCCTCCCTCCTTGCACCTGGATCTTTGCAAGCACCATAAGCTAGCACATCCACTTCTGTGTCCCAGCGCAGTGTACAGATGTCCATACCCCAGGCCTTTGAACAAAAGCGCAAATACCCAGCCACAGGCCACCCGCCCACAAGCACTAAATGCGCACCATTCCAAATTGCTGGCCCTGGAATTGTTGCCATTTAGGCTTGTGGACACTGAGGCTTTCCACAGCCTGATAGCTGTGGCCATCCCTTGTTACTCAGTCCCCTGCTTCCACTATTTTTTCTGGTGGCGCCATCGCTGCTTTACACCAGTTTGTGTCCTGTAACATCTCCCGCGCCCTGACCAACGTAGTTATTGGGATGGTTTACTTAACGACTGACACATGGACAAGTGCTTATGGCCAGGAATGCTACATTTCTCTGACGGCACATTGGGTGAACATTGTGGAGGCCGGGAGCGAGTCGTACCGTGGGATTACACAGGTGCTACTGACGCCAAAGATAGTGGGCCCTACTTCCATCAGGATTTCTGCCACCACCTACATTAGTGGCTGCAACCCCCTTCTCCTACTCCACCTCCTCCTCCACTTCCATGTTTGAACTCTCATCTTGCAGCACCAGTCACTTCGGGCTACTTAAGAGACCTTGGTGCGGTGCCCGAGCTTAAGACATGTCCTCCTAGTAGGATATGTCGAACTAACCTATCAATTTTACATCAGTGTGAAGGTTTAGTATTATCGCAGAGTGCACCTGTCTTTGCTTTTGTTTAGTCTTTGATTGTTCTTCACATCCACATAATTGTCACCTTATGTAGGATGGTTATTGTGGTACTTGTAGTCCGTTTCTGGCATCTTGCATTGTATGCATTTTTTGCTGTTGATTGCCATAAGCAACGGACTACAATATGCACAACCGCATGTGGGTTTGAGCATATCCTGCCTGTTTAACACCACGTTTTCGAATGGTTTGTATAGTCTTATGTATGGAGGTGTATAAACTCCTATTTAAATGTGCCTGTTTTTCATCTACAGGCTACATTCATGTGCACCTGTTTAGGCCCTGGGCCATATCAGCCAGTCTCGGGTGGGGCTCACAGGCACTTCCCACCTCCCATTGCAGGCATGGCTACATGCTGGAGGTTACTGGTAAGCTGTCTGTGAGTCGGGCCTTATGCTCCCGTAATCCGCCCACTGGCCCCTGGTATTGCCCAAACGGCACAGGTAGGTGAGTGATAGGGCCTCGGGCTACTTGAGAGACCTTGGCGCGGTGCCCGAGCTTAAGACATGTCCTCCTAGTAGGATATGCCAAACTAACCTCTCAATTTTACATCAGTGTGAGAGTTTAGTATTATCGCAGAGTGCACCTGTCTTTGATTTTGTTCATCACCAGTCAGCCATCAGTCAGTAGCTGGAAGCAGTATACCACTGCAGTGGGGAAGTCGCAACAGGCCATGCTGAAACTTATTTGCTTATCACACCACCGCAGAGCTATGGCAGGGTATAAGGGACCAGACTGAGCTGTGGCTCTCACCACTCAACCTACAACCAGGCATGGTTGTGTCTGATAAAGGCTGTAACTTGGTGGCGGCTTTGGAGCTTGGCAAGCTCACACACATACCATGCCTAGCCCACTTGTTCAACTTAGTGGTTCAGCGTTTCTCAAAACCTACCCCAATTTGCCTGAGCTACTGGTGAAGGTACGCCACGTATTTGCCTATTTCTGAAAGTCATCTACAGCTGCTACCGGTCTGGCAACATTGCAGCAGCGCTTGCAATTGCCAGTTGACCGACTGTTGTGCGATGTGAGCACGCGCTGGAACTCCACGTTCCACATGTTGGCCAGGCTTTGTGAGTAGCAGAGGGCAGTATTGTATTACCAGCTGCAACATGGTCGTCGCCTTTCCAGTCACCTTCAAATCTTCACAAGCGATGAGTGGGCATGGATGTCTTGACCACTGTGAGGTTTTACGCAACTTTGAGTTATCAACACAGATGGTGAGAGTCGATGTCGCTATTATCAGGGTAACCACCCCACTTCTGTGTCTCCTGAAAGGCACGCTGCTCACAATGAAGGCGGACGCTTTGCATGTGGAAGTGGTGGAAATGGGGTAAGACAGTACACGGGGTGATAGCCAGATCACCCTCAGTTCATCTTCTCAGCGTGAATTGTATCATGAGGAGGAGGAACAGGAGACAGTTGCCTCCGCTACAAAGGGTAGTACCCATAGCTGGTTTATTCCATCTGTTCAGCTTGGATGGGCAGAAGAGGAGGAAGAGGGTGAGGACAGATTGAGAGTCATCCTCCTGATGAGGACAGCAAAGTCTTGTCTGTTGGGACTCTGGCTCTGACTCTGACTTTATGTTATGCTGCCTTTCCCGTGAGCCTCGCATTGTACACATTTTAGCCAACACGATTACTGGTTGTTCACCCTACTCGACACCCGCTACAAAGAGAATACATCTCTCATTTCTGTTGTGGAGAGGACTAGCAAAATGGTGATATACCAGAAGATCCTTGTGGGGAAATTGCTTCAAAAATTTCCAGCTGACAATGCTGGCGGCAGAGTACATAGTTCCTTGGGCAACCGAGGAGGGGAGAAGAGGGGAACACACAGCAGTTCCAACAAAGGCAGGGTAACACTCTGCAATACCTGGGACAGTTTCATGAAACCTCACCCTAATATGCGCGGCCTAGTGTCACAAGGAGGGAAAATTTTGCTACGAAAGAGTACGTAGCAGACCGTGTCAGCGTCCTCAATGATCCCTCAGTGCCTTATATCTTATTGGATGTCCAAGCTGGACACGTGGCATGAACTGCCACTCTACGCCTTGGAGATGCTGGCCTGCCCTGACGCCAGCGTTTTGTCAGAGTGGGTATTTAGTGCTGCTGGGGGCATAATAACTGATAAGCGCATCCGCCTATCAACTGAAAATGCTGACAGGTTGACTCTTATAAAAATGAAGAAGGCCAGAATATAAAGGCACTTTAAATGTTTATTGGATGGTGTATTGAATACACTGTATTCCCAGGCACCGCTTCCACCACAGAAAAGGGTATATGGTTCAATCTTCCTTTTCTCGTCCTCCTCCTCCATCATATCAACATGCTTATTAGGCTGCCCTTGCTCCTAATGTTTTAGAGGGTCAGATCATCAGCAGACCCTAACCCTTATTGTTTTAGAGGATCACTAGCAGCCCCTTGCCCATAATATTTTAGAGGGTCATCTCAGCAGCAGGCCCTCGCTCCTAATGTTTTAGATAGTCAGTTCAGCAGCAGGCCCTCGCCCATAATGTTTTAGATGGTCAGCTCAATAGCAGTCCCTCACCCGTAATGTTTTAGATGGTCAGATCAGCAGCAGGCCTTCGCCCCTAATGTTTTAGGTGGTCAGCTCAGCAGCAGGCCCTCGTCCCTAATGTTTTAGATGGTCAGCTCAGTAGCAGGCCCTCACCCATAATGTTTTAGAGCGTCAGTTCAGCAGCAGGCCCTCACTCCTAACGTCTTAGATGGTCAGCTTGGCAGCAGGCCCTTGCCCATAATATTTTAGATGGTCAGCTCAGCAGCAGGCCCTCACCCCTAATGTTTTACATGGTCAGCTCGGCAGCAGGCCCTTGCCCATAATGTTTTAGATGGTCACCAGCATGCCCTTGCTCCTAATGTTTTTGAGGGTCACCAGCAGGCCATCAATCATAATTTTTCAAGGTTGTGAATGATGCCCTTCTTTATGTGTAATAAAGGGTGTATTGGAGTGTCGGTTACTGTTACTTGTCATTTTTGGCAGCCCTTTCACTTAGTGCATAGGCTTTATGAGTGTAGGAGTCCAACTACCTGAACAATTGTACCGCAATGTGAATGAGGCCCTCCTTTATGTGATATACAGGTTGTATCGGAGTGCCTCTTTCTTGTAATTTTTGGCAGCACTTGCACTTGATATACAAGTAAATATACAGGAAAAAATGTTTGCTAATAATTTTTCCTCTAAAATCGATTTTATCTTTGGTTTTGTGCATATTGTTATCAGTCTGTAAAAGTGGCGTACTACTCTGGATACATCTTGGACTCCCAGGTCGCTGCTGGGAATGATGTTTTCTGACATCCTCCCCATGCTGTCTCCGAACCATTGCAGTGGTGTTTCCATTAATTTCTGACCTTTTCCCATGAACTAGACACCCTCCCCTCTTCAGAGCATGGGTTGCCTGGTTTAATTCTTAAGTTCTCCCATTGACTTCCATTGTGATCAGGTGTAGAGTTGAGAAGACACCTGGAAGTTCAGGTTCGCCGAGTTCGGCCGAACTTCCCCGCAAAGGTACGGGTTCGGGACCCGAACTTGACCCTGAACTCAAACCCGAATGAGGTCAATGGGAACTCAAACTTTGAGGCACTAAAATGGCTCTAAAATAGTCATGGAAAGGGCTAGGCAGCTGCAAAAGGCAGCAAAATGTGTGTAAGAGTATGACAAGTGCCCTGCAAACAAATGTGGATAGGGAAATGACTTAAAATAAAATAAAATAAATAAAAATTAAAAATAATAATCTTGAACTAGGAGGAGGGGCTCCATATGGAGTAGGAGGTTGAGGAGGCAGTGGACATGGCTGTGTAGGTGGTGGAAGCGTTGGTGGAGGAGGTAGTCGCGAACAACCCTGTTTTTTTTTGTTGTTTTTTGTTTTTATTTGGGTATACCCCAAAATATTGGGAAATATAGAGAAGAAAACAAAGAGAAAGTGTGCTGGAGTATAACGAAGGCTGGGTGAGCCAGTATACATGTCTATTCTGCACAAGGTACGGCCAAGTCCTGTGGGATGCATGCCTGGTTCATTTTAATGAATGTGAGCTTGTCCACATTGGCTGTGGACAGGCGGCTGCGCTTGTCTGTGATAACGTCCCCCCGCCGTGCTAAACACATGTTCAGATAATACACTGGCTGCAGTGCAGGCCAGCACCTCCAAGGTGTAAAGGGCAAGCTCAGGCCATGTGCCCAATTTGGAGACCCAAAAGTTGAATGGGGCAGACCCATCAGTCAGTACGAGTAGGCATGTGCACATATACTGTTCCAATATGTTGCTCAAATGTTGCCTCCTGCTAAGACGTTGCTTATCAGCTGGTGTTGCTGGTTCTTGTGGCGTGCTGACAAAGATTTTCCCCATTTCGGCCATGCTAACTTTGCCTTCTGAAGTGCTGGCGGTTCCCCAGCCATGCTGCAGTGATGGCCCTGAGCTGCTTTGGGTGCCTCCTCCTCCTCTTGCTCATCCTCCAGAACTTTTTCCTGGTTGGACAATTGTGTACCTGGCCTATGTTGGTGCAGGAATCCATCCTCCAAGCCACTTGTGAATGATTGGCCTGATAACCGTGGAAATGATCCCTCTTCCTCCTTTTCTTCTTCCTATGCCACATATTCTTCCATCATCGCCCAAACTTTTTTTCAAGAAGACATAGAAGTGGAAAAGTAAAGCTGATCACGGCGTTATCGGCACTGGCCATGTTGGTGGAGTACTCGAAACAGCGAAACATGGCACACAGGTCTCGCATGGAGGCCCACTCATTAGTGGTGAAGTGGTGCTGTTCCACAGAGTGAGCCAACCATGTGTGCTGCAGGTGAAGCTCCACTATCACTTGCTGCTGCTCGCATAGTCTCTCTAGCATGTGAAAAGTGGAGTTCCATCTTGTGGGCACGTCGCATATGAGGCGGTGAGTGGGAAGTCCGAAATTATGCTGCAGCGCAGACAGGCGAGCTGGGAAGCGCCGAAAGTGCACACAGACGGCCCGCACTTTCTGCAGTAGCTCTGACATATCGGGTAGTTTTTCAGGAATTTCTGCACCACCAAATTCAGCACATGCGCCAGGCAAGGGATGTGCGTAAATCGGCTAGGCCCAGAGCTGCTTCGTGATTTCACCCATTATCGCACACCACCAGGCTGGGCTTGAGGCTCAGTGGCACCAACCACTCATCAGTCTGTTGTTCCATGCCTGTCCATAGCTCCTGCGCGTAGTGGGCTTTTTCCCCCCAAAAAAAGATTATTTTTTCACCCACAATGTCCCAGTTGTATTTACTGATTATATTTCACTATCACAAATGCAGTGCAGGTAGCAAAGGTACTTTCTAGCAAAAAAAAGGGTGTCACAGTTGTATTATCTGATTATATTTCACTATCAGAAAAGCAGTGCAGGCCACAAATGTACTTTATGGCAAAAAAAAATAAAAAAGATGATTTTTTCACCCACAATGAAAGAAATGGATTTACTGATTTTCTTTCGCTATCTCAAATGCAGTTCGGGCAGCAAAGGTACTGTCTAGGAAAAGAAAAATGTGATTTTTTTTCGCAACAATGTCACAGATGCATTTAATGATTATATTTCCCTATCAGAAATAGATTTTTTCAACCGCAATGAAACAGGTGGATTTACTGATTTTCTTTCTCTATCACAAATGCAGTGCAGGCCTCAAAGATACTTTCTGGCAAAACAAAAAAAAAAGATGATTTTTTTCACTTACAATGAAACAGATGGATTTACTGATTATATTTCACTATCAGAAATGCAGCACAGGCTGCCGAGGTAATTTCTGGCAGAAAAAAAAAAGGAAGATTTTTTCACCCACAATGAAACTGATAGATTTACGGATTTTCTTTCACTAGCATAAATGCAGTACAGGCCGCATAGGTACTTCCTAGCAAAAAAAGGTGTTTTTTTTTCCTCCACAATGTCCCAGTTGTATTTACTGGTGATATTTCACTATCACAAATGCAGTGCAGGCAGCAAAGGTACTTTCTAGCAAAAAAAGCTGATTTTTTTTTTTCACCAACAATGTCACAGAGGGATTTAATGATTATATTTCACTATCACAAATGCAGCACATGCCGCAAAGGTACTTTCTAGCAAAAAAAAAAAAGTGATATTTTTCAAACAGAATGTCACAGTTGTATTTTCTGGTTATATTTCACTATCAGAAAAGCAGTGCAGGCCACAAAGGTACATTATGGCAAAAAAATATTTTCACCCACAATGAAAGAGATGGATTTACTGATTTTCTTTCACTATCACAAATGTAGTGCAGGCAGCAAAGGTACTTTCTAGGGGAATAAAAAGGTGACTTGCCCTGCAGCCTTTGAACAAGCTTTATTAAACGGCCGAACACCAAACTCGAACCCGAACTTTTACGAAAAACTTTACAATTCGGGTTCGCTTAACACTACTCAGGAGAAATTATATAATGTATTATGTGGTGCTTTTTGTCTTTTGCAAAATTAAAATGTGGGGGCTAAAGCAACATACTAAAAATTAAATTTTTCTTTTTTATGGGGTCAAAAACCATTACTATATCCCGTCATTAGGGGTTTATTTTCAAAAATGGGTTTATTTATTGGGGTTTCCACTGTTTTGGTACCTTAGGGTGTTGCAAGTTTGACATGGCACCAAAGCCATTACTATAAAATCTGGGTTTCAAAAGTCAAATGGCTCTTCTTCCCATCTGTGGCCTGCCATGTGCCCATACTTTAAGTTTCTACCACATATTGGGTATTACTATACTCAATAGAAATTGAATAACAATTTTTGAGGTGCCTTTTCTCCTGGTAACCCTTGTAAAAATTAAACATTTTGAGATAAAACTGCATATTATTGTTAACATGTAATTTTGGATTTGCATGACCCAATTGTAATAAATTCTATGAAAAACCTGTGGAATCAAAATGCTCACTGCATATTAATTTCTTGAGAGGTGTAGTTTCCAAAAAGGAGCATGAATTGCTTCCTAAAAATGGGATTTTGGAAATGTATTGTAAGTTTGTAAAATTGCTGATCAACATAAGCATTTTAACCTTATGAAATAAAATTATGATTGAACAATGATGCAAACACAAAGATGTATATATTAATTATTTTTTTTTAAAGCTTAAAACCTAAGAAATTCAGAAATTTTCAAATTTTTTTCATTTATTACATTTTGTTATGTTTTGGATTTTTTTTTATAACTAAACAAAGGGGATCATTTATCAAACAGAAATACACCTAAATTAGGCATATTTCTGGTGCAGATTGCGACATAAAGGTACTTTGTGCTACAATCTGCGCCTTCTCCACACTCATATCAGGTCTAAAAAAGTGTGCGTGGAGTTGCTGTTGAAGATGATGAGCCAGCAGGCCCATTTCATTAACCATTTTCTACACCTTCTACTCCTCTTGGATGAGTAAAAGCAATCCAAAGTTATTGCTACATAAACTGACAAATGTCAGACTTGAAAAATAGGACTGCGTCTTAAGGCTAAAATAACCATTTTCCTTTAAGGGTTAATGTCATCTATACAAATATCCCTCCAAAATGGACAAATTGTACTGAATAAAACATTGCAGAATATGGTATCTCATGGAGGCAGCATGAGCTGGTACATATTGTCCCAGTGGCTCCATCATGCAAAACTGTATGGACTGCATATGTGGCTGTACCAGGTCTGTGCCTTTGGCTTCCCTGTGCATGAACTGATTGCTGCAAAAAGATGAGCAATAGTATATGTAAGACCACTCCCCTTTACTAAAGGTATGCAAACACCTTCAGTAGATGCCACGTGAATACTTATTTGGCCAACAGCATCTTTGACTCATACATATTCACGTTCAGTTTGGCAAAGTGTGTAAGTGTTTTCAATGAGGAAAGCTCTGTGGCCCTCTTGAAGCAACTCTTGTTTGAGCTATGCAAGGTCTTAAGTGAGCTGGTATTTTTGTTGTACTATAAATACCGGTTTGGAAGAATTAGGGCTGAGCCCTGTCTTTTATTTGTACAGTCGCTGTAATTTAGAATTTAGGAATATAATTTGTAGTTTGATCTTGATAAGGACTCTCCTCCTTCAATAAAATAGAGCACTCAAGCTCTAACTGGCTCTTAGAGAGCCAGAAGATGCACCTTAATTCCTACCAGCCAATGGGTGGCCACCTTGGGGTACTTTAGGCACCTTCCCCTATGAGACTGTGACTGAGCAATAGGTTTCTAGTCCCTAGTATTCTGCTAAGGTGTGCTGTATTTTGTTTGTTTGCCTTTATAGCCATTCTGCCCATTTTCTGGATAGTGTCTGACCTGACCTGTGCCTAAACTCCATATTGAGCCTAAGCTGCCTGCCCTGACTTCGGCCTGTTCTTAACTCTAGTATTGCCCTTATTCCTCTGTATTCAAAAGTCAGGTATCAGGTCCGCGCTAATGGATCCACCATAGACACGTGCTCCAAACGCGCTGTTCTCTGCAACTTTATTCTACTTACAGGTTTACACCTTGTAGTTAGCGTGACAGACAAACAGCACAAGCCCGACCCGGGTTTCGCCACGTTGGCTTCGTCAGGGGCTAATCAGTGACTGACACCTGAGGTCCTTTTGTTACCTCCTTGCGTTCTGCTCAATTTCCGGCTATCTCGCTTCCTTAGGTCACAGGCCAAACTTTATACATGTATAATTAAAATTACATTAAACCAAAAATATATGATATACATAAAAGATATATATAAAATGGCAGTATCGCAGTCATTATTACATTATGCGATATAAACCGAATAATATCATACAAATATTAATGCAATCTTTATAAAGATACAAAAACATTTAAAAATATTAAATATAGCTAAAATATACAATCTTTCCGTAAATCAAATGACTACTTAATTTAAGAAAAATAACATATATAAATAAGGAATAGGATCTATGTGCAGTACTTACGGCGCATCACACCAGAATTATATCAGGATCGTGAGAACAGGCTTAGAGTTGATACATTACACCTGGGTGAATTTTACTATTTATATAGCTCATGGCTACCTAACGGCAGGCAACGGAAAGGAGGAGGGAAAAAAATGGGCGTTACGAATGGTAAGGGGGAGGAGTCATTTAAATTAGATCAACAGAAAAAGGTGGGGGAGAAGGAGAGGGGATAGGAAAAAGGTTAAAGGGAACCTGTCATCAAGAAATACCATTTAAATGTATTAACAGTACCTCCTAGTGCCCGCAAACTGTGTCCACATGGACCATTTCTTCCTTATTTCAGTGCTAGCGTCATAGAGAAAATGCACTTTTATTCTGCCGCTGCCCCGTGCTTCAAGTCAGGCTTGAAGTCATGGAGGCAGCATGACCTCGCAGTCCTTCACGGTCCTCTCCGCCCCTGCCTCCTTGACTGACAGCCGTGATCGCATTGCCGGGACCGCGCTCTAAGGCCGCATGCGCAATAAAGGGCGGCTGGAGCACGTACTAAGCGCCATCTTGCTTTCGCCGCACAGCGCATGCGCCCGACAGCCTGTAGTAAACGCGCCCGTGCTTGGCATCTATGCGCAGCCGACGTGATCTCCGGCACGCGCGCCGCAGAGGCAAGGCGCATGCGCTGTGCGGCGAAAGCAAGACGGCGCTTAGTATGTGCGGCAGCCGGGACCGCACTCCAGCCGCCCTTTACTGCGCATGCGGCCTTAGAGTGCGGTCCCGGCAATGCGATCACGGCTGTCAGTCAAGGAGGCAGGGGGCGGGGAGAGGACCGTGAAAGACGCAGAGGCCGCTGCCCCCATGACTTCAAGCCTGACTTGAAGCACGGGGCAGCGGCAGAATAAAAGTGCATTTTCTCTATGACGCTAGCACTGAAATAAGGAGGAAAAGGTCCATGTGGACACAGTTTGCGGGCACTATGAGGTACTGTTAATACATTTAAATGGTATTTTTTGATGACAGGATCCCTTTAAGAAAGGGGGGGGGGAGCCATTCAAATTAAATCATACTTGCTGATTTTATATCCCATTCAATATTCATTCCATTCGGCTGAAGAGTGCCCAAATCATATATCCACTCAACTTCCTTTTTATTTATTTGTTTTACTGGATCCCCTCCCCTCCAATTTTTTTGCACTAGTTCTATTCCGCAGAACCGAAGGCCTTTTGGATTTTTATTATGGCACTTTTTGAAATGTGCAGACACACTATGTGTTTCTAACCCTTTCTTTATGTTTCTAACATGTTCTTCTATCCTCGTTTTTAGTTTTCTAAGTACTGCACATAGATCCTATTCTTTATTTATATATGTTATTTTTCTTAAATTAAGTAGTCATTTGATTTACGGAAAGATTGTATATTTTAGCTATATTTAATATTTTTAAATGTTTTTGTATCTTTATAAAGATTGCATTAATATTTGTATGATATTATTCGGTTTATATCGCATAATGTAATAAGGACTGCGATACTGCCATTTTATATCATGTATTTTTGGTTTAATGTAATTTTAATTATACATTGGCCCGTGACCTTAAGGAAGCGAGATAGCCGGAAATTGAGCAGAACGCAAGGAGGTAACAAAAGGACCTCAGGTGCCAGTCACTGATTTGCCCCTGACGAAGCCAACGTGGCGAAACCCGGGTCGGGCTTGTGCTGTTTGTCTATCATGCTAACTACAAGGTGTAAACCTGTAAGTAGAATAAAGTTGCTTTTAACCTATTACTTGGGGTATTGCGCTATCTGTTTCCCGTTTTTCAAAGGGATTCTGAATATGGAGAGCTTCAGTTGGTGTTCGAAGTGTAATTACGAGTGACCTGAATAAGAGAACAGCCTGTCTGGAGCACGTGTCTATGGTGGATCCATTAGCGTGGACCTGAAACCTGACTTTTGAATACTGTGATTTTGAAGGAGAAAGGACCTACTCCGTATTTCAGGACTGCTGCATTGTCCGTAATTCACACTGTTCTAAGTTTCGTCTTATTCCTCTGTGCTTTTCACTGGTGTCTTGGCCGCCATGGGTAATCTGTAAATCCTATAAAGACTACTCCAGGAATTAGTGACCTGGTACTTTCCCTACAGCAACATCCAGATCCCTGTACAGGGGTAATAGGGTGAAAACCAGGGGTCTACCAGGATAACAGCCTTAGAGGTGGCCCCAAGTCAAGTCTGTTGGTTCATAGTGGTTCCACACCCACTGCATACAATGTAATATGTAATATGGGTAAGGCAGGGTGTTGACTATATAACTGTTTTGGTCCTCTGCCTTTTCCTAAAAATATGTATTCCAGCATGAACAGGATGTGTTTGTAATGTCTCATAGTTGCTTTTCCAGTGCTGTCCTGCACTATGAAAATGCAGTTACTGACCTGAAGTTGTATTTAAAGCTTACCCTGATCTGGTTCTGTAACTTGATTCTAGAGCTTGGAGGCCATGGGTCTCCTCTCCTTGTTGTTGTTTTTTTTTTTTTGGCTAGCAGTAGATTCTAGGTTTTGATAGAGGCACTCTGCATGGGTTGCCTGTAAGCCTGCCTTGGTGGTCTTCTGGTGGGGACAACAGGATCCCATGAACAATACAGTAGTAAATGGAACTAGAAAGCATTCCTGATATCTAAGACAGGAGCCATGTCCAGCTGATAATATATTATAGTTCCTGGCCTTTATTCTCAAGAAAGACCACAACATTAAAAATGTATTTCCATCTTGGATGTTTATGTAATTGTTCAACAGCTTGGCTATTTTGGAAGTCCCATATAACTAAATAGGCTCATACATGTGTGCCACTTCTCCAGTCACAGTGGATACAGTATGAGATGGGATTGGGGCATCCATTCTTGGGATAGTTTTAGGAACATCTATTAAATGTTTAAGGCATTTCCAAAGGGTATGCCATAAATATCCAAGATGGGAGTCTTCAGGGTTAATGTAGAGAACCAGGGGAGGTTTTCGCATAGCAAGTAAGCAGAATCCTTTGCTTCAGATGGTAGATCATTGAAGCAGGCATTTAGTGGGCTGCAACTAAACCCCTGGTTCTAGGCCTCTTCTAAGCTTCTGATTGTTGTGGATTTGATAAAGACACTTCTCCCAAGTTTTGTTGTTTGGATGCCTCTGGTTATGGATGAGACCGTTTTTGTGTTGAGGTAGAGGAGAGTTGAGGGTTGAGAGATGGTGCATCTGCTTGGTCTCTCAGCAACCCACAACCCCTCCCCCATTGTTAAATTAAGGTAAAATATTACCCTTTCCTGGATAAATAATTTCTTTTCAGCTAAATTTGCTGCACATTCCTGAGGATCTGTCAAAATAGTCTTGATTTTCACAACCTTCCTGCTAGCATTCTGTTACTCCTATTAATTCAATATTCCAGCCAAGACTTTTTATAGAAAGCGACATTCACTGTATGAATGTTCTTTAACGATTCTTGAACAATTTTTTAAAGGCTTTTGCTAGTGTTAGTCATAGCATTTATGCAAAATAACTTCTTCCTATACAAATTCTTAAGCAAGAGAACTTGAGTTGACATCCGTATGTGTCACTGAATAAACAGTGAGCTTAGAGCTTTTTTTTATAAACTGATGCACATCTGTTAAATTGCCCAAACTCAGGAGGCTTATGATGATGATACATATGTTACATTTTCAATTGATTGCCTCCTTTGATTTGCATCTGTAAGCAATGATAAATGAGTTCATCTATCATATACACACAAAGCTGGTGTGTGATAAGTTACTCTTTTTATATAGTTTTAGTTTTTCCATGTAAAATATTGCAGTTGCAATGCCTTTTGTATATCAAGTTGTTCTTTTGAATTTTTCATTCTTAATTATGGGTAATGTCCACATAATTCTGTAAGCATTACATTAGAAAGGTTATCCTGATTCAGTCACATTCACATTAATGAGTTAGCTGCAAGTAAAATTATTACTTTCTGGAAGTTTATAATTAGAGATGAGCTAATTTGTCAAAATTTCAATTCGGCCATTGCACAGAATTTTTTTTAACAAATTTGGTTTGATACAAATTTATTTGCAGCGAATCACATAGAAAGACAGATATTTCCTGGCTTCAGAGAGCCTTTACAGTGTCATAGAACATTGTGCCTTGCAGTAACATGCATTGGGAGTCTGCTGTGGTAGTGAAACAATACTGTGAGTCAGTATGACATGTAGATGACAGGCGTCATTCTTAGAATCACTGCACACTTCACTTTTTTGGGCAGTCACAGGACCAAAACTGACCAAATAACTCAAGTACTGTATGAACTCAGCCTTACAGGTCGATGTTACAGCCAAGAAGAAGCGCATTTGACAGCTGATTCCACATAGATGTCTATAGAACCAGTTCTATTAAACGCTTAAACAAGTAGAGGCCCCCAACAGAGTGGAGAGGGTGTTAGCAGTAAGTTTGTGTTGACGTCACTGATTATTTTGCTCTTCCTCTCATCCGTCAGAATAACCCCAAAAAAACGGATCCTGTCTGTTGAGCATGCGCCTTCACTTGGTCAGCATTTGGACAGTAATCCATCAGTATTGCAAATGCCAAAAAAAATCAGGAGTGGATCCAAAACAGAGATGACACATGAATAGAATATCTACATGTCTTCTGTGATTTGTACCCACTCCTCGTTCTGGCTACCAAATCAAAACCCAATTCTGAAGGGACCACACAGGCCTTACAGCTGCTACACAGACAGGATCCTTTGTGCGTCTCATTTTTCCTTCCTTCTGACAGATCAGAAGAGGGGTCACATAAATGTCGACATCAGCCAGGCCGAAAGGCAAAATAGTGGCACAGTCATGATGTGGGGAGGGTGGTAACAGCATGAGAAATCCACAGGGTGTAACTATGACATTGTAGTGAGGTGGAAGCAGCATGAGGAGACCACAGATTGGCCCAATGACAGAGTCTGGAGATGGTGGCAGCATCAGGAGGAGGCCACAGAGTGACACAATGATAGAGTGTGGAGGTGGTGACAGAAGCATCAGGAGGAGACCACACGGTTGCACAATGACAGAGTGTGGAGGTGGCAGCAGCAGCATCAGGAGGGCACAGAGTGGCAAGGTGACATAGTGTGGAGGTGGCAGCAGCATCAGGAGACCACAGAGTGACCAGGTGACAGAGTGGGGAGGTGGGTGGAAATACGAGTACCAGCTGAAGATAGTGGCTGAAAAAAGGAGCACTTTGCATCAGATGTGTGGCATCAGGTAGGTGGCAGCTAGAAATAGCCTTGCGGTTCGCCCTGCGGTCTTTTAGAGATGTCCCGAACTATTTGTCGCGAACAGTTCCTGCCGAACATCGCTTGTTTGCATTCGCCGCGGCGGGTGAACATATGCGATGTTCGGTCCGCCCCCTTTACATCATCATTGAGCAAACTTTGACCCTGTACCTCACAGTCAGCAGACACATTCCAGCCAATCAGCATACCCTCCCTCCCAGACCCTCCCACCTCCTATCAAAAAGCAAGGACAGCATCCATCTTAGATTCATTCTGAAGCTGCAGTGTTAGTTAGAACAGGGAGAGTGCTGCTGCTGCTAAATTAATATAGGGATTCTAGGGAAAGTCTTAGCTACTAGTGTTCTGTGTCCACTCCAGTCCTCAGACTCATCTGCTGTAAGGACAGCGTCCTTACAGCACCCCAAAAAGCTGGTACATCAGTCTGCTTTTTTTTTTCTATATATATATTATATTGCTGTTGCCTGCCTGTGTGTGATAGGCCACAGGCCCACAGACTGTACTGTGTTCACACCACTCATATCGGGTGGCACAGTACCTTGCAGATGAAAAAGTAATAACATTTTTACCCTTTAATATAATTTCAGTTGCCTGCCAGTGTGTGTCAGGCACACACAAACTGTACTGTGCCCACTGCCAGTGCCCACCACTCGTATCGGGGGCACAGTACCTTGCAGATAAAAAAGTAAAAAAAGTAATAACATTTTTACCCTTCAATATAATTTCAGTTGCCTGCCAATGTGTGTCAGGGCCGCACAGACTGTACTGTGCCCACTGCCAGTGCCCACCACTCATATCGGGTGGCACATTACCTTGCAGTTAAAAAAGTCATTCAATTTTCACACTTTAATACCTGCTTCCACCAAATATTAATTGAGGTCTGTGATATACCTGCTTACACAAAATACTGATTGAGGGCTGTCGATATTCCTGCTGCCTCAAAATACTGATTAAGGGGTTTAATATACCTGTTTCCACCAAATATTGGGTGAGGCCTGCGATATGCCTGTTTCCACAAAATACTGATTAAGGGGTTCCATAAACCTGTTTCCACCATATATTGATTGAGGCCTCTGAGATACCTGCTTCCACAAAATACTGATTAAGGAGTTTGATATACCTGTTTCCACCAAATATTGATTGAGGCCTGCGATATACTTGCTTCCACAAAATACTGATTGCGGGCTGTCGATATTCCTGCTTCCTCAAAACACTGATTAAGGGGTTTAATATACCTGTTTCCACCAAATATTGATTGAGGCCTGCGATATACCTGTTTCCACAAAATACTGATTAAGGAGTTCGATAAACCTGTTTCCACCATATATTGATTGAGGCTTCTGAAATACCTGCTTCCACAAAATACTGATTAAGGTATTTGATATACCTGTTTCTACCAAATATTGATTGAGGCCTGCGATATACCTGCATCCGCAAAATACTGTATATAGCGCTATTCTTTTTTCTGGGTGGTGGTGGATATGTGTGAGCTGGCATGAGGCAAATTCAATTACACATGGTTGTCACAGGTATTGAATTCCTCCGAGACCCATTCCTCATTAATTTTTAGAAATGTGAGGTAGTCCACACTGTCGTGAGCTAGGTGAGTGCGCTTATCGGTTACGATCCCCCTGCTGCACTGAACATCCTTTCGGACAGGACACTCGACGAGGGGCAAGCCAAGAGTCTCATGGCAAATTGTGCCAGCTCTTGCCACAGGTCAAGCCTGCACACCCAGTAGTCCAGGGGATCCTCAGTTCTCAGAGCGTCCACATCGGCCGTTTAACACGATGAAGTCGGACACCTGTTGGTCCAGGCGTTCCTGAGGCTTGATCCAGAGGGCGGCTGTCAATGGGTTCGGCTGCAAGAATGATCTCATATCCAAAGTGACCAACACATCTTCAATCCGCCCTCTTTTTGCAGGCGCGGTAGGATTGGTACCCACACATGTTTCACTGTGTGTGGAAATTCCTCTGCAAGCGCCCGCAACAGCAGAATGCATCATCTCTGGCAGCAAGGCCTTGAAATGTTGCATTCTGTAGCCCTCTATGATGCTGGTAACATGTCTGCAATTTTGTGTTTGTACCGGGGGTCTAAGTACGTTGCCACCCAGTACTGGTCGTTGCCTTTTATGCTTTTTTTTGACGGGGTCCCTCTTCAAACACTGGAGCTTGAAGGCCCCCATTTGACCTAAATTGGAAGCGGTACAGCACCCCGGATTCCTGCTCAACGCCCAGGAGAATGTCTTCCTCAGTCTTCTCCTCCCAGCCATGGACAACACCACGGATCCCCAAAAAGTTTAACGTCCCCTCAAAGCCTGCTCTTTTTGCTCTTACTCCTCCTCCCTCCAGCCACCACCCCCCTTTGACTCATATTCAGACTCCTGCTGACTTGTCTCACATGGAGTAGCCTCTCCTGGGAATTCATTCAGCATTGCGACTTCCTCACCTTCCAGCTCCTGCTCCTCGACGACTTTCTCAATGACACGATGAAATGCATGCTCCAGAAAGTAGGCGTAAGGCACGATGTCACTGCTGGCGACTGACCAGTTTGGTGATCTCAACAAATGGTCACAGAAGTCTGCATGCGTCGCGCATGAGCAGCCACTGGCGCGGTGAAAAGAAACTAAGCTCTCCAGAACCTGTCCTGCGGCAGAGTTCGTACAGGTAGTCAGTAATGGCACGTTGCTGCTGGAGCAGCCTTTCAAGTATATAAAAGGTGGAGTTCCAGCGCGACGGGCTGTCACAAATCACACATCTGACCGGCAAGTGGTGTCGCCGCTGAACATAAGCAAGGCGAGCCATGGCTGTGTAAGATCTTCTAAAATGGCCAGAGATTTTCCTGGCCTGCCTCAAGACGTCCTGGACACCGGGGTATTTGGCAACAAATTGCTACACTACCAAGTTCAGGACGTGTGCCATGTATGGCATGTGTGTCATTTTGCCCTGTTTCAACGAGCTTAGCAGATTGGCGCCGTTGTCGCACACCACTTTACCAAATGTGAAATTGAGCGGGGTTAGCCACTGTTCGGCCTGTGACCGCAGAGCTGAAAGCCGTGCAGGACCAATGTGGTTTTTGGCTTACAGGCACAACAGCCGCAGCACAGCATGGCAATGTCTCACCTGGGACATCAAATAGGTTCTGTGGAGCTTGGCGGGCGCAGCAGAAGAGACGGTAGCAGTGGAAAAGGAGGAGTCAGCTGAGGAGGAGACGGAGGATGGAGTAGGAGGAGGAGAAGAAGAGGCAGGCCTGCATGCATTCCTTGGCGGTTACATGCTTGACGGCCGTCAGAATATTCAACCAGTGGGCAGTAAAAGTAATTTACCTTCCATGACCATGTTTGCTAGACCACGTATTTGTGGTCAGATGTATGTTGGCACTGACACTGTGTGCCAGAGATATATTTACTTGCCGCTGAACGTGGCCATATAGCTCTGGGATCCCCTTCTGGGAGAAATATTTCCTTCCTGGGACCTTCCATTGCGGTGTGCCAATGGCCACAAATTTTCTAAAGGCCTCCAAGTCCACCAGTTTATATGGCAGTAGTTGGCAGGCTAGCAGTTCCGACAAGCCAGCGTTCAGCCGTTGGGCAAGAGGGTTATCCGGTGTCATCAACTTTTTACACTCAAACATTTGGGCAATGGAAGCCTGCCTTCTGCCAGATGAATACAACAATGGCACAGTGGAAGGTGGAGTGAAGGACAAATGGGAGGAGAGAGGAGAAGGAGAAGAGGCAGGACATGGAATTCCAGGAGCGTGGCTTTGTGGGTTCTGACAGCATTGCTCCCACTGGGCTCAGTGATGGGATTCCAGGTGCCTTCTTAAGGCGGTCGTCCCTAGGTCAGTGTTGGGTTTACCGCAACTTATGCATTGACAGCACAGGCTGCAGATGGCAACACTATTCTCAGCAGCTGACACGTTAAAAAAAGCCCTCACTGCCCAGCCATGTGCCGGCATCCTGGGAGCACCAGAAGTGATGTGGATGGTGGATGGCTCACTCCAAATACATTTGCAGTATGCTTTTTGCCTCCTGTGCCCTGCGAGCTCTGCCTGCTTCTCCTCCTTCTCCTCCCTCTCTGCTGCTCCATCTCTTCCTCCGAACTCCCCTCCTCTTCCTCTCTTGTGGGCACCCACTTGACATCCATCAACACGTCATCATCGTCAACTTCACCACCACTGACATTGGAGATCAACAGGTGGCCCCCATTTAGTATAATGATCCCCAATGACCCTCCATTCAGTATGATGACCACCAGAGCCCCCATTCAGAATAATGACCCCCAGTGACCACAATATAGTATAATGACCCCCAGTTCACCCTCCATACAGTATAACCCCCAGTGTGGGGGTCACTGGGGTTCATTATTCTTAATGAGGGGCGACTGAGGGTTATTGCCCACCACGAACGTGCGGTTCGCGAACATTTGATCGCGAATGCGTGTTCACGAACTGTCCCGGCCGAGGTTTGTCCATCATTACTGGCAGCATCAGAAAGTAGTAGCTGAGGCAGGTAGCCAGAAGAATCCGGTATCTTTTGGCTGGTGTGACACAATGAATTATCTAGTCTGATGCTTCAGGAATTGGAGGGTGGAATCCTGGCTGATCCATGTCTGATTCATCTTGACAAAGCTCAGTCTCTCCACATTTTGGATGGAAAGGCAAGTTCTTCTTGGGGTAACGATGGCCCCCATCGCACTAAACACTCGCTCTGATGTCCCACTACTGGCAGGACAGGACAGCTTTTCAAGGGAAAACTCTGCTAGTTGCGGCCCCAAATCTATATTAACTGACCATAGTCTAGCGGATCTTCAATGTGGGGTGGCAGGGTGCTGTACAAGTATGCCACCACCTGCTGGTTCAGGTCCTGCTCTAGGTCTACCTGCTGCTGGTAAGTAGTTTCTTCACTAGGCAGGTGAAGAAAGCTGCTCATCAGCGACTCAAGTTGCTGCTGATGGAGCTGGAACAGCAACAATGGCAGAGGAACGTGAGCGCAGAGAGCTCGCCCGGTCAGACCTGCGAGAGGATGGACGATGGCGCAAATAGGCAGCGGCCATCTGACTACATAGGATGTTTCAATAATAGTTCAGTTTGTCCTCCCTCTCAGTGGATTTAACCCCTTAAGGACCGGGCTCATTTTCACCTTAGGACCAGGCCATTTTTTCAAAATCTGACCACTGTCACTTTAAGTGTGAATAACTTTAAAACGCTTTTACTTACCTTGGCCGTTCTGAGATTGTTTTTCCGTCACATATTGTACTTCATGACACTACTAAAATTGGGTCAAAAAAGTTTATTTTTTTGCATAAAAAATACAAATTTTACCAAAAAATTTGCAAAATTTAGCAAATTTTAAAGTTTCAGTTTCTCCACTTCTATAATACATAGTAATACCCCCCAAAAAAGTGATGACTTTACATTCCCCATATGTCTACTTCAGGTTTGGAGTATTTGGGAAATGCTATTTTATTTTTTGGGGATGTTACATACCTTAGAAGTTTGGAAGCAAATTTTGAAATTTTTCAGAAATTTTCCAAATCCCACTTTTATGGACCAGTCCAGGTTTGAGGTCACTTTGTGAGGCTTACATAATAGAAACCACCCAAAAATGACGCCATTTTAGAAACTACACCCCTCAAGGTATTCAAAACTGATTGTACAAACTTTGTTAACCCTTTAGGTGTTTCACAACAGTTCATGGAAAATGGAGATAAAATTTCTGAATTTTGATTTTTGGAAAATTTTCCATTATAATCCATTTTTCCAGTAATAAAGTAAGGGTTACCTGCCAAACAAAACTCAATGTGGGTTGCCCTGTTTCTCTAGTTTGCAGAAACACCCCATATGTGGTCCTAAACTACTGTTTGGCCAAACGGGAGGACATTGAAGGAGGGGAACGCCATATGGGTTTTGAATGGCAGATTTTGCGGGACTGGTTTTTTTAACACCATGTCCTATTGCAAGCCCCCTGATGCACCCTAGCATAGAAATTCCAAAAAGTGACTCCATCTAAGAAAGTACACCCCTCAAGGTATTCAAAGCTGGGTTTACAAACTCTGTTAACCCTTTAGGTGTTCCACAACAGTTCATGGAAGATGGAGAAACAATTTTGGAATTTAGAATTTTTGGAAAATTTTCCATTTTAACCCTTACTTTATTACTGGAAATAAAGGGTTAACAGTCAAACAAGACTCAATATGGGTTGCCCTGATTCTGTAGTTTGCAGAAACACCCCATATGTGGTCCTAAACTACTATTTGGCTAAACGGGAGGACATTGAAGAAGGGGAACGCCATATGGTTTTTGGAAGGCAGATTTTGCTGGACTGGTTTATTTACACCATGTCCCATTTCAAGCCCCCTGCTGCACCCCTTGAGTAGAAACTCCATAAAAGTGACCCCATATAGGAAACTACAGGATATGGTGGTTGTTGTTTTGGGACTATTTTAGGGTAAATATGATTTTTGGTTGCTCTATATTACACTTTTTTGAGGCAAGATAACAAAAATGGAAATTCTAAAATTATTTCTAAATTCGCCATTAAGTTTTGTGGAACACCTAAAGGGTTAACAAAGTTGGTAAAGTAATTTTTGAATACCTTGAGGGGTGTAGTTTTTTAGATGGGGTCACTTTTTGGAGTTTCTAGTCTAGGCTACATCAGGGGGGGCTTCTAATGGGACATGGTATAAAAATAAAAATCTGCCTTCCAGAAACCATGTGGCGTTCCCTTCGTTCTATGCCCTGCCTTGTGGCTATACAGCAGTTTACGACCACATAAGGGGTGTTTCTGAAAACTACAGAATCAGGGCAATAACTATTTAGTTTTGTTTGACTGTTAACCCTTGCTTTATTACCGGAAAATATGGATTAAAACGGAAATTTGCCAAAACATGGTTGTTTTGGCACAGTTTTTATTTTATTTTTTTAACGCCGTTCATCCGAGAGGCTGGGTCTAATGTTATTTTTGTAGGGCAGAGTATTACGGACGCGTCGATACCTAATATTTTGATGTATTTAGATTTTACACTATTTTATCATATTGGGAAGAAAATAAATAATTTTACTATCTCCATAGCCTGGGATCTAATTTTTTTTTGTTGTTGGGGTAACTATCTAATGTAGGGGCTCATTTTTTTTGTGATGAGATGGCGGTTTTATTGGCACTATTTTGGTGGGCATATGACTTTTTGATCGCACACTATTACACTTTTTATGATGTAAGGTAACAAAAAAAATGGCTTTTTTTAACTTTTTTTTTTTTTTGGACAGCGTTTATTTGAGGGGTTATTTCAAATGTTATTTTTATAGAGCACATTATTACGGACGTGGCAATACCTAATATGACTACTTTTATAAGAGTTGGCTTCAGCATGACATCATTAACCAACTTTGGAAAAAAAAAAAATTGTACCTCCACATACTGGAAGCCATAATTTAAATTTTTTTTTTGGGGCGACTGTCTTATCTAGGGGCTCATTTTTTGCGGGATGAGATGGCGGTTTGATTGGCTCTATTTGGGGGCATTTGATTTTTTTATGACGTGCTATTATAATTTCTGGGATCTAAGGTGACAATTTTTTTTTTTAACATGGTTTTTAATTTATTTTTAAAAGGGTGTTTATCTGAGGGGTTAGGTAATATTTTATTATTATACATAAGATTGTTACGGACGCGACGATGCCCAATATGTATGGCTCCCAGACTTTGGATACACTAAAACAACATTTTTTAAAAACTTTATATACAATAAAATAATTTATGGAAAAAAAAAGTTGTTTCCGTGTTTCCAAAGTCTGAGAGCCATAATGTTATGTTTTTCTAGGGGACTGTAGGGAATTATAATAATTTAGTACTCCATGGAAGTGTGATACTCCCTGAAGCAACCGTCAATGCAGAGGCCCGGATGATCGGGGCAAGTGTCACATTGAGTAGTGGTGTCCTTCCATATCCCCTCTTGCGACACACTCTGCACTTTTTTGGGTTCGTCCCTCTTTCCAGTATGGGGGACCACACCTGGAAAATGTTGGCCAGGGACGACCCGGGCGCCTCAATCCTCGAGGTACTCCGACCTGCTCTTTCCCGGTCTGAAAAGATCAGGTCCTTGAGGACTGCCTCATAGAAATGGAGGAAAGTCTCTGTGCTGCCAGCGCATCGGGATAGTACAAAAGCGTTGTACATGGCAACCTGTACCAAGTAGACCGCAACTTTTTGTACCATGCCCGGGTTTTGCGCATGGCATTATATGGTGTGAGGACTTGATCAGATAGATCAACTCCTCCCATATACCGATTGTAGTCGACGATACAATCGGGTTTGAGGACCGTTGCCGCGGTTCCTCGCACAGAGACTGGGGTGATGCCATTACCATGGATTGTGGTCAGCATAAGGACATCCCTCTTGTCCTTATATCTGACCAGCAACAGGTTGTCGCTGGTAAGGGCACGGGTCTCACCCCTGGGGATAGGTACCTGGAGGGGTGGGTAGGGAGGCCGCGATGATTTTTCCGCACGGTCCCACAAGCGAACGTGGATCTGGCGGAGAAGGCCTGGAACAAGGGAATACTGGTATAAAAGTTATCCACGTACAGGTGGTAACCCTTATCCAGCAGTGGGTGCACAAGGTCCCACACAAGTTTCCCGCTAACACCCAGAGTGGGGGGACATTCTGGGGTTGAATACGGGAATCTCGTCCCTCGTGAACACGAAATTTGTAAGTGTACCCTGAGGTACTCTCACAAATTTTGTATAGTTTCACGCCATACCTCGCTCGCTTGCTGGGAATGTATTGATGGAAAATGAGTCTCCCCTTGAAAGCAACGAGAGACTCATCAACCGCGACCTCCTTCCAGGTACGTAGGCCTGCGCAAATGCGGCCCCAAAGTGATCTATGATCGGCCGTATCTTGTACAGCCGGTCATAGGCAGGATCACCTCGGGGGACATGCTGCATTATTTGCATAAGGCAGACATTTCCGTATGGCCTCAAACCGGGTACGTGCCATAGCCATACTGTACAGTGGGGTCTGGTAGAGGACGTCCCCACTCCAGTAATGCCTGGCACTTGGTTTTTGACCAGGCCCATGTGCAGCACGAGGCCCCAAAACGTCCTCATTTCGGCTGCACTGACTGGCGTCCAGCCACCGGGCTTGGCCAAAAGAGCCTGGGTGCTGAGCGACGAACTGTTGGGCGTACAGATTCGTCTGCTCCACCATCAGATTCACAAGTGGGTTACTGAAAAAAAAACTAAAATAGTCTATTTCAGTAAATCCCACTGTGGGAATCTAGATTCCTGGATTGACAACAAATTCAGGAATCGCAGGCTGATAGTCCACTGGGATGCACCAGACTCGTTCACCTGAAGGGGGCTCAGGTGCACTTGGCTGGTGGGCCGGAAAACTAGTACGAGTCCCAGGGCTGCTCGTACTAGTGCTGGCCACAGGGTCCCTAGCATGTGGGGACCCTGGCTCCGCCTGGCGGCGTCTCCGCCGCCTTGGGGGCTCATCATCATCAGATGATGATGAGGAGGATGCGGATGACAGGAGGAATGTGGGGTCATCCTCATCCTCACTGGCGCTCTCGGTGTCGGAGAGCATCTGGGCGTATGCCTCCTCCACTGTGAACAGCCGGCGGTCCATGGGTGTGTGTGTTGTGCGTGTGTGTAAACAAAACTTTATTCAAGTGTGTGTGTGTGTGGGGCCAGGTGTTCACGCACTAAACTAACTAAAAAAAAAAAAAAAACCCTAACTAAAAAAAAAGGAAAAGTGTAAAAAAAAACAAAAAAAAACTGCCTGACTAGCTGATAGCGGTGATCAGCAGTGGGGTGAGCGATGCACTAACAGTGGCTGGACGCTAAGAGCGCCGACCACAGTCGGACGCAAAAAAAAAAAAATGCCCCACAAAAAAATGAGGGAGGGGGGGGGTTGCACCCCTGGGGGGGTCTAGGGTCACACAACTAAGTGCTGTGGACCCCAGACACCCAGGTGCACTTACTTTATTAGATTCTGCTGCTGGGGCTGGAACACTGGATGGCTGGGGCTGTGAATGGCTGGGGCTGTCGGTGGCTGGGTGAGCTGCTGGGGCTGATCGGGGGTCTGCTGGGTGGGATGGGGTCCTTCTGGGGTCTTCCTGGTGGGATGGGGTCCGATGGGGTCCGATGGAGTGCGATGGGGCGTCTTGATCCTCCGGCGGCACGACAGGCAGTGTGCAGGGGGGAGAAGCTCCGGCGGTTAGCTTCTGCCGCTGCCCCCCTGCACAGCCAATCAGGACAATTTGTGGCCAACGGTAAGGATGGTGATTGGTGGTGTAATATAGCACCACTGATCACCAACCTGTTCCGGGTTATCGGGTCACCACATGGGGGGGTCACACGACCCCCCTGGGCATTGTGCCAAGATGCCTGCTGATTGATTTCAGCAGGCATCTTGTTCCGATCACCGCCACGTGCACAGCGGTGATCGGAAATTCACAGGGCGTACATGTACGCCCTTGGTCCTTAAGGGGTTAAAAAAGGCCCCCATTTTGGACCGGTAGCAAGGGTCTAACAGGGTGGAGAGCCAGATTTCAACCCTCTACCGAATAGTGACAATTCGGCTGTCACTGCACAAGTGAGCATGATACAGGCCATTTGTGCAAGTGACTGCATGCTACCACAGTGTGTCTGGGTCCTCTGCCTTGTCTTCCTCATCACCCTGTAGCTCCTCTGGCTGCTCCTGCTCCTCCTCTCCTGTCACCTGTGAAGAAAAATCACCCATTTAGCTACACATTGCTTGTGCTCCAACGTCCTCCTCCTCCTCCAGTTCAGCCCCCACAGGGCTCATGTGGCCATGAGATCTAAGCGCCACATCTCCAATTCCCTGACCAGACCAGCATCTGTTCCAGGACATGAAGCAGTGGAATGACGTTGTTCATCCAGTAGTCCCCGTGACTGACAAATAACTCAAAGGGCCTGAGCAAAAGGCAGGTGTCACGCATGAGCTGCCACTTGCGAACATTAAAGTTACACAGGGGAGTACCTCTGTCCACCTGTATCATCAAGAAATCATTGATGGCCTTTCTCTGTTCGTACAGTCGGTCCAACATATGGAGGGTGGAATTCCAAGGGGTGGAAACGACGCATATCGGCCTATGTTGGGAGATGCCGTTCTGCTGTTGCAGCTCAAGGATGGTTTGCTTTGTGGTGTACGAGTGGCTGAAGTGAATGCAAAGTTTCCTGGCCATTTTTAGGATGTTTTGCAGATAAGTGGAAGACTTCAGGAACCAGTTGACAACCAGATTGAACACATGTGCCATGCAGGGCGCATGGCTCAGCCCTCCTTGATGCAGCGCCAAAACCATGTTCTTCCAGTTGTCCGTCACCAATCCATAGTTCCGATTTTGAATTGTTGCAGAGAAAGCCAATATTCGATTTCTTGATGAAGGACATGGAACAGTTTCTCCCCTGTGCAGAACAGCGTTACACCTCCGTGCCCTTCACATGTGGTATGTTGCAGGGCACTGTGAATTGTTCCTGCAGTTGAGACTGAAGACACGGTGGAGGATGAGGAGGCAGAGGCAGACATTGTCGCAGGATGAATGGCCTGAGAACGTGAAGGCGGAAGTGGCGTCGCCTGGCCAAGTTGCTGGTGTGGCTGTGCAGGAACCACATTCACCCAGTGGGCTGTAAAGGACATGTATTGTCCTGAAACGTAGGTACAGCTCCACATGTCGGCGCTGACATGCACTTTGGCAGACACCGATAGGCTCAAGGTCTGGCCAACGTTCTACAGGTGTGTGCAGGGCTGGTACTGCCTTTTTGGCAAAGAAATTACGGCTTGGGACTCTCCACCTCGGCTCGGCACAAGCCATCAGTTCTCTGAAAGGTGCAGAGTCCACCACCTGGAAAGGGAGGGACTGCAGCACCAGCAACTTGGACAGGAGCATATTCAGCTTCTGCGCCATTGGATGAGTGCACGGATACAGATCGCTTGCTGATGAAATGACTGATGAGGAGTAGGAGGGCGAGGAGCAGGAGCATTAGGACCAGTAGATGATGGGAAGGACAGACAGCTCCCTTTGGCTGAGGTGGTGGAGCCTTGACTGCCTGAAATCGGCTGCGTGCCACTGGCTGATGCAGCAGTTGCTGCGGCAGGCTGGACCACCATATCGAAGCCATGGTTCTCCCAGGCCACTTTATGGTGACGCTGCATATGTTGACGCAGGGCCATGGTGCTAACATTGGCACTCTGGCCATGCTTCACTTTCTGCCCACAGATTTTGCATTTGGCCCATGTTCACCTCCTCCAGCGGTTTAACAAGAACCTACCGCACCGCCGAGTAGGTGATTTTACTGCCAACACTACGTACTGACTGACTGCTACCGCCACTGCATCTGTGAACCTGTGCCCTGCTACTTCCCGTACAGGTAGGCTCCTGCAATGCGGGTGGTCTACCCCTGGCACTTTTGGCTCCCGACCTCCCACTGCTGCAACCCTGCTGACTCCCAGCCACGTTAGCGACTTGCTTGCTCCGCAGATGCCTCATGGGCAAGCTGCCCCCGCCCTTTCCTGATGATGATGAAGCCCCTTCGTCACCCAACTCCCAACTGCGATTCAGCTACATCATTATCATTGAGTACTGTCTGCAAGTCACTGATGTCCTATTAAACCGTCTCTAGTCAGGAGTCTGACCGCTTGCAACACCAGCTTCCATGCCACTCTCCTCATCACTACTTGCCCACCTAGTGGAGGAAGCGGCAGATGTCTCCGCCACATCTTGGCTTGCCAGTAGCTGCTGACTGTCTTCTAGTAGCTCTTCCTCACTGTATAGTGGAGCTGAGCCCACAGCATACAATACTTCTCTGACTGAGGGAACAAAAAAGGACAGAGGAAGGTTGAGGACAGGTGAGGACACAGGGACTGCTCCCGGGCCATGGCAACTAAGGGTTGTGTCTGATGAACCCACTAACTCTTGGCTGGGAGTGTCTGATATCAATTGCGACTAAGTCGAAGATCGAGTCAACCATTCAAGATTCATCGATGGGTTGCTGGTCAAGACTCTACCCCTAGCTGACATTGGGAGCTCAGGCCTCTCGAAGGGAACTCTGCTGCCACGGCCTCTTACTCTGCTTCGACCTGTGCCTGCGCTAGAGATGTCGCAAACATAAAACGGCGAATGTCCGCAAATGTTCGCGAACGGGCGAACCGCCATAGTCTTCAATAGGCAGGCGAATTTTAAAACCCACAGGGACTCTTTCTGGTCACAATAGTGATGGAAAAGTTGTTTCAAGGGGATTAACACCTGGACTGTGGCATGCCAGAGGGGGATCCATGGCAAAACTGCCATGGAAAATTACGTGGTTGAAGCAGAGTCGGGTTTTAATCCACAAATGGCATAAATCACCTAACATTCCTAAATTGTTTGGAATAACGTGCTTTAAAACATCCAGTGTGTGTATACGATCAGGTATGATGTTGTATCGATCAGGTAGTGTAAGGGTTACGCCCGCTTCAAAGTGATAGACCAAACTCTGACAGACCAAACTCCCCATTTAACGCACCACAAACAACCGCAAACAGTCCATTTGCACAACCACAAACTCCCCATGTGGCACGGTTGAATACCAAGCTAGCCATGTCCCGTTCCTTGTCCTCACTGACATCATTGAAGGTCTCTTCCTCCACCCAGCCACGTACAACACCAAGGATCCCCGAAAGGTGACAACAAGCCCCCTGGGATGCCTGCTGTGGTTGGTCTTCCACCTCCTCAAAGCCACCTTCCTCCTCTGACTCCTCTTCTTCAGACTCCTCTCTCTACGTTACCGCAGGTCCAGCAATCGACGACGACAAGGCTGCTTCTGGTGGTGATGGTGACCACAACATTTCCTCTTCATGCTCATCTACGGCCTGATCCAGCACTTTTCGCGGGGCACGCTCCAGAAAAAACACATATGGGATGAGGTTGACGCATGAGCCTACAGCCATTGTGCATGAGCATTCAGTAACGCGGCCAAAACATACCCATCTACGCAGAGACTGTCCTTTTTTTTTAATTAAAAAAATCTGTTCTTACCAGTTTAATCTCTGTTTTGTCCCCTATCAGGGGCCGGTGTATGGAATAGATTTTAGGAACCGGGAGATTCAAAAAGATGGTTGGTAGATCCTCTTCTTTCCAATTTGGGGCACAGCGCATGCGCCGTGCAAAGTACTGTGCCACCAATACAAATAGTGTGTACTACTATTCTTACCATTTTAATCTTTGTTAAGTCCCCTATCAGGGGACGTGTATTGAATTGAATACTTGCATGGGAAGATAGAGAAAAAAGCTTGCTCTGTCTGCTTCCTTCTAATTTTGGGCACTTGCAATGGAATTTGCCACCAATGCAATTAGTGTTAACTAAGTACTATTCCTATCAGTTTAAATCTCTTTTTTGTCCCTTATCAGGGCCAGGGCCGGTGTAGTGAATAGAACCAGGAGATGGAATTTTAGGTCACGGCGCGTGTGCTGTGCAATGTACTGTGCCACCCTATATAAGTGGTGGGCAGTGGACACAGTACACTCTGTGGGCCTGACACACACTGGCAGGCAACTGCAATTATACTAATAAAGAGTAAAAAAATTATGACTTTTTTTATCTGCAAGGTACTGTGCCACCCTATATGAGTGGTGAGCAGTGGACACAATACAGTCTGTGGGCCTGACAGACACTGGCAGGCAGCTGCAATTATCTTAAAGGGTAAAAATGAATTGACTTTTTTATCTGCATGATACTGTGCCACCCTATATAAGTGCTGGGCAGTGGGCACAGTACCGTCAGTGGGCCTGAAACACACTGGCAGGCAACTGCAATTATATTAAAGGTTAAAAATTAAATGACTTTATCTGCAAGGTACTGTGCTACCCTATATGACTGGTGGGCAGTGGGCATAGTACAGTCAGTGGGCCTGACACACACTGGCAGGCAACTGCAATTATATTAAAGGGTAAAAATGAAATTACATTTTTATCTGCAAGGTACTGTGCCACCCGATATGAAAACGTATAACTGCATCGCTGAACGGCAAATATATTTTCATTTGGCCACTATTACACGACAAAAAGGGCTTTATAACATTTAACTGCACTGCTGAACGGCAAATATATTTTACTTTTGCCACTAATACACGCCACAAAAGGCTTTATAACATTTAACTGCACCACTGAACTGTCAAATATATTTTTCTCTTGCCACTAATACACGACAAAAAGGGCTTTCATTTTAGCACTTCACCACACAACGGCTAATAAGCCCTTTTTTCCCCCACTAATACAAGCCAAAAAATGCTTTAGAACATATACAGTAACTGCACCGCAAAAGGGCAAATACGACAAATAAAATATTTCCATGTAATAAACCCTGTAATTGGCTGTATCAAACAGCACTTGCAGCCCAATAACAAGAACGGTTTGCTGGAATTACAGAGCTGTATAATGGCAATAATTAGTCAGTGCGGCAAGGTGTTATAGGATTGTTCCTATTACCCAGGCTGTAACCTCCCCTACAGAACCCTGTTCCACATAAATGCTGTGGATTTATTCCTCCCTATACTTTCCCTACACCTTGAATAATCTTTTGTCTGAACTTGTAGATCTTCTTTTTAGCACAATTAAGTTTTTTCTAGCACTGTCCTTAGCGCCTGCTGACGTCTCTCACTACACTAAGTACACTGGAAAATGGCAGAAACCAAGATGGCTGAGGCTATTTATAGGGCTGTGCCATCACAGAGCTGGCTGCTGATTGGCTGCATGCATGGCATTATGGGTGATCACGCCTTCCCAGAGTTCCTTGCTACATGTCCTCACATGTGCAGCAGCCATTTTAGGAAAAAAATGTGACTCGTTACCACGAAGTGTGAGGAAATTCAGATTCAGTGCGAATCCAATTTTTGCTGAAATTCAGATCGAATTCCATTTCAATCTTAATTAGCTCATCTTTATTTATAATTAAATAGCATTGCTATAAACCCTATCAGCATGAGAGGTGGCCAGCAATAACCTATAATCTCAGTCCTCTATTAACATGAAGCTGTGTCACTGCAGGCAAGAAAATAGAGCCATATTTCATAAGGGGTTGAAAAATTGCTCAAATGGCAATCATCTCATGTACTGTAGATTTAGGCACTGTGCCAGAGAGAACATCCTACTGATGTCGATCTGCTTGGTAAAGATAAGGCTTCTCAAAAACTTACACCCCCATAGCTCATTACAAATGGCTCACCTGGCAAACCTGCATTTCCAGGCATGGTGACCCCATAAGGATTTCTATGATTGGCATAAGGGAGGAGTAACTCTGATTGGTCACTTGGTGGACCACACCACACAGAAAATCCTGCCATTTGAAGATCTTAAATCCAAATACTCCAACATTCACTTTAACTTTTTCCCTATATACAAGCCAGCAGTTATCTCCAGAAATTGCTCCCCAACTTGACCCCCCCCCCCCCCAAGTATGAAGCCCAGCTTTACAGGCCTTCCTTAAGCATACCCCTACCCTAAGGGGACATACCACTAGCTACTATAAATTTTTACACACCACTTTGGACTATGGGCAGGGTGAAAGGGCAATAGCTAAATTGCTCAAAGACATTCCGCAGTTAACAATGTCTAACATACCGTATATCAGGCTCTGGAATGCAACCTTCATTATTTGCCATCCAGGCATCACAGATTTATAACCGGGCATACATCTTTTCAGTTCGGGGCCACCGTATGGGTGTCTTTGTATCTGACAACTGCTTCTGATGTAAAGAGACAGGAGCAGTCATTTTCCATTGTTTGTGGCTGTGCCCGATGATAAAATCTTTCTGGCGTAAAGTCCACACATTTACTACCACCCATTTGACATCAGCAGCATCTTTAGATTCTACATGGGCTATCTTTGGGTACATTGACCCAACAGTTACATGTTGCAAACCTGATAGTAGCAAACTATCATGTCTCATTGCAGTGGCAGGAATCAAGACTATCCTCTACACATGGATTAACCTCACTAGAGATGAGCAAATCAAAGCTGACAAAGTGGAATTCATTTAGAATTTCAGGAAAATTCAATTTGCAACAAATGCAAATTTCCTCACGCTTCGTGGTAACAAATCACAATTTTATAAAGTGGCGGCTATATGTGTGAGGACTGAGGACATGGGGCAAGGAACTCTGGGAAGGTGGGATCACCCAGATTGACATGCCTGCATGACGCCAATCAGCAGCCAGCAAGCCCTGTGATATCACAGCCCTATAAATATGGCGGCCATCTTACAGTCAGACATTTTCCAGCGTTCAGGGTGCAGGGACAGACGTGTGAAGGCGCTAGTTACAGCAAGTAGCAAAAGGATTGTGGAAAAAAAGACAGAAAAGACAATTTAGGGACATTGATAGGAAAGTGATTTATTAGTGCAGGGAAAGATTAGATGGGGATCTAAATAGTCATTAGACAGCTCTGTCATTCAAGCTTTTTGTTATTGGGCTGCAAGTGTTATGTTGAAAAGCATTTAGAGGCTTATATCTTAGTATCTTATTCAGTACTACAAGAAAAAGATATACTCATTTCACTTCTACAGTTATTTCTGGTGAAAGCGTATAGTGGCCTACTTCAGCTTAACAAGAAAAATATATTCTCAGGTCACTTCTGCAGTTATTTCTGGTGAAAGCGTGTTTCAGTAAAAAAGAAAAATATATACGCACTGCACTGTTTCAGTTATTTCAGGTGAAAGTGTGTAGTGGCCTATTTCAGTCCAACAAGAAATATATATTCTCGGGTCACTTCTGCAGTTATTTCTGGTGAAAGCATAAAGGGGCATATTTCAGTACTACAAGATAAATATATTCTCAGTTTACTGTTGCAGTTATATCTGGCATATTGCAGTAGAAAAAGAAATAAACATTCGCCATTCGCTGGTGGACTTATCTGTAGAAAAACCTTTATTGACGTATATCAGTAGAAAAAGAAATATACATTCACTCATGCACTGATATCTTGAGAAACCTTTTTTGACATATAGCAGTAGAAAAATAAATATGTATTCACCATATGCTCCTGCACTTATATCTTGAAAAACCTTTAGTGACGTATATCAGTAGAAAAATATAAATATATTCAGCATCCACAGTTATATGTGGTAAAGACTTTAGTGGCATATTTCTGTAGAAAAATCAAGATATATTCAGCATTCAGCGCTGCAGTTATAAGTCCTTTTTGTGGTATGGATTGAATTACGTTATGGTGAAATTTTGTATTTATGTTTCACACACTGCGCTCTTACGTAACGACGATGATAAGAGCGGCTCACCAATACAGGTGAATACACTTTGCACTAACACTGCACAAAAATGCGAACTTATTCGCACCAACCCGCACAAAAATGTGAACTAATTCACTCCAGCCCGCATCTATCTTCAGTATTGCTTACTGGACACTACGGGGACTTTTCTGCAGCACAGAAACCACACAAATTTTGAAATATTTCGGTGGAAAAAAATCTTGTATTCAGCATTAAGCACTGCATTTATATGCAGTAAAATCTTTTTTGAATTATTTTGTTGGAGAAAAAAAATTGTATTCAGCATTAAGCGCTGCACTTCTATGCTGTAAAATCTTTTTTGAAAAATTTTGATGGAGAAAAAAATTGTATTCAGCATTAAGCGCTGCACTTCTATGCTGTAAAATCTTTTTTTTTTTAATGATTTTGGTGGATAAAAATCTTCTATTCTGCATTAAGCCCTGCACTTATATCCGGTAAAATCTTTTTTGAATAATTTCATTGGACAAAAATATTGTATTCTGCATTAAGCACTGCACTTATATGCCGTAAAATCTTTTTTTCAATTTTTCAGTGGACAAAAATCTTGTATTCATCATTAAGCGCTGCACTTATATGCAGCAAAATCTTTTTTGAAAAATTTTGATGGAGAAAAAACTTGTATTCAGCATTAAACGCTGCACTTATAGGCTGGTAAAATCTTATTTGAATTATTTCATTGGACAAAAATCTTGTATTCTGCATTAAGCGCTGCACTTATATGCGGTAAAATATTTTTTTAAATTATTTCGGTGGAAAAACATCTTGTATTCTGCATTAAGCTCTGCTCTTATATGCAGTAAAATCTTTTTTGAATAATTTCATTGGACAAAAATCTTGTATTCTGCATTAAGCGCAGCACTTATAAGCTGTAAAATCTTTTTTTATTTTTCGTTGGAAAAAAATCTTGTTTTCAGTATTAAGCACTGCACTTATATGTGGTAAAAAATTTTTTAAATTATTTTGGTGGAGAAAAAACTTTTATTACGCATTAAGCGCTGCACTTATATGCGGTAATTTTTTTATTATTATTTCAGTGGAAATACAAATTAGTTCTTTTTGTGGTATGGACTGAATTACGTTGTGGTGAAATTTTGTATTTACGCTTCACACACTGCACGCTTACTTAACGACATCCATAAGATCAGCGCACCAATACAGTTAAATACACTATGCACTAACCCTACACAAAAATGCAAACTAATTCACACCAACCAGCATCTATCTGCGGTATTGCTTACTGGACACTTCGGGGACTTTTCTACAGCACAGAAACCACACGAAGACTGCGTCTCGCTCTTCCAGCTCGGACCTACTTCCTCCGCTACATCCTGTTCACTCCAGATCACTCCACCTCAGGCGCCGTTGTTTTTTTGAAATTGACAGCCTAGAACCCTCTGTTGAAAAGCATTTAGTGTCGCATATACATGAAAAAGAAAATATACTCAGCGTTCACTGCTCCATTTATATGTGGTAAAGCCTTTAGTGGACTATAACAGTAGAAAAAGAAAAAGATATACTGCATTCAGTGCTGCAGTTATATGTGGTAAAATCTTTAGTAACTTATTTTGGTGTAAAAAAAACTTGTATTCAGCATTAGGGCTCATGCACACCACAGTATTTTCTTTCTGTTTCCATTCCTTTTTTTTTTTGCGGACCATATGCGGAACCATTCACTTCAATGGGGCTGTAGAAAATATTGAAGGTACTCAGTGTGCAGTGCTGTTTCTGTATTTCCGTATGTCCGTTCCGCAAAAAAGTTGTGCATGTCCTATTATTGTCCGCAAATCACGGTATAAGGCCCCATTCAAGTCAATGGGTCCGCAAAAAATACGGAATGCACATGGAACACATCCGTATGTCATCCGTATTTCATCCATATTTTGTGGATACATGCTGTAGAAATGCTATGCCCAGCACATATTGCTCATGTGTTTGGTAATTAATAAGTTACTGTTTCAGTATACGATCCGCAAAAAGATACTGAACAACGGATACGTGAAAAACAGATTGCAAAACTGCAACGGTCGTGTGCATGAGTGCTTAAGCGCTGCACTTATATGCAGTAAAAAAAAATTATTATTTTGTTGGAGAAAAAACTTGTATTCCGCATTAACCGCTGCACATATATACAGTAAAATCTTTTTTGAAATCTATCTCAGTGGAAAAAAATCTTGTATTTTGCATTTAGAGCTGCACTTATATGCGGTAAAATCTTTTTAAAATCATTTTGGTGGAGAAAAAACTTGTATTCAGCATTAAGCGCTGCACTTATAGGTGGTAAAATATTTTTTGACATATGTCTCAGTGGAAAAAAATCTTGTATTTAGCATTAAACGCTGCACTTATATGCTGTCAAATCTTTTTTGAATTATTTTTTTGGACCAAATCTTTTACTCTGCGTTAAGCGCTGCACATACTGTAAAATCTTTTTTGAACTTTTCCGATGGAAAAAAATCTTGAATTCAGCATTTAGAGCTGCACTTATATGCGGTAAAAACTATTTTGAATAATTTCGTTGGACAAAAGTCTTGTATTCTGCTTTAAGCACTGCACTTATATGCTGTAAAATCTTAATTGAATTATTTTGGTGGAAATACAAATTCTAAGTTCTTTTTGCGGTATGGACTGAATTACGTTTAATTACATAAGAGTAGCGCACCAATACAGGTGAATACACTATGCACTAACCCTGCACAAAAATGCAAATAATTAACCACAACCTGCATCTATCTGCCCAATTGCTTACTGGAGACTCCAGGGACTTTTCGGCAGCACAGAAACCGCACGAGGACCGCATCTTGCTCTTCCAGCACGGACCTACTTCATATACTACATCCCGTTCAATTGAGATCACTCCGCCTCAGGCGCCGTTGTTTTTTTGAATCTGACAGCCTTTAACCCTCTGTTGAAAAGACTTTAGTGGCGTATATACTGTACGAGGAAAAATAAAATATACTCAGCGTTCACTGTTCCAGTTATATGTGGTAAAGCCTTTTGTGGTATATATCAGTAGAAAAGAAAAAGATATTTAGCATTCAGCGCTGCAGTTATATGCGCTACTTTATTTTATTATTTTGGTGGAAAAAAAATTGAAATCCGGGCTGCAGTTATATGTGGTAAAATCTTTTGTGACTTATTTTGGTCTAAAAATCGCTAAGAGCTGTACTTATATACGGTAACATTTTTTTAAAATTATTTTGGTTGAAAAAAAACTTGTATTCATCATTAAGCGCTGCACTTATATGCAGTAAAATATTTTTTTTATTATTTTGTTGAAAAAAATCTTGTAATCATCATTAAGCGCTGCACTTATATGTGGTAAAATCTTTTTTGAAATATATCTCGTTGGAAAAAAATCTTGCATTCAGCATTAAGCGCTGCACTTATGTGCGGTAAAATCTTTTTTGAATTATTTCGGTGGAGAAAAAACTTGTATTCTGCATTATGCGCTGCACTTATATGAAGTAAAATCTATTTAGAATTATTTCATTGGACAAAAATCTTGTATTCCGTGTTAAGCGCTGCACTTGCATGAAGGGTTGAGCGAAGCCGTACTGTAAAGTTTGGGGTCGTACTGAACATTACAGTTTTTTGCACACAAACCCGAACATTTCCGTAAAAGTTCGGGTTCATTGTTTGGTGATTTCTTCCCGCTTTTTGAAAGGCTGCAGGGCAGCCAATCAACAAGCGTTTGACTACTTTGCCCTAAGAAGCCATCACAGCCATGCCTACTATTGGCATGGCTATGATTGGCTAAGTGCAACATGTGGCCCAGCCTCTATTTAAGCTGTAGTCACGTAGCGCTGCACGTCACTCTGCTCTTCTCAGTGTATGGATAGTATGCTGCCGCTTCTGTGAGGGAGAGATTAGGGAAGAAATCTGTTAAACTTGGTGGTGTTAACTCTTCAAACTACAGCAATTATTGAGGGTGCTATGCTACATATTTGTACCCAGCCCTGAGCCCAGTGATACTGCAAAATAATTTTTAATCTATCTGTTACTGAGGTGGGGGTCGGCGGCCATTTTAGAAACTGCAGTATCCTTGGAACTGCATGTGACTGCATGTGTGCCTGCCTGCCAGGGACATCAGTCTAATTATTTTTTGGTAGCTCAGTGGAGGAAAAATTCATTTTTTCTGGCAGGTCAAGTCACCCTACATTACCAATTTTATAATTTTGTGGTGACATAGTTCATTTCTGTAGTTGGGGGAATAAACTCGTACTGTTGTACCACAGATCACATTTGCATACACCGCTGAAAAACCTAATTTGAAATTTTGTGGTGACATAGTGAATTTCTGTAGTTGGGGGAATAAAACCGTACTGTCGTACCAGAGAGCACGTTTACATACATAGCTGAAAAATCTATCTCAAAATTGTGCGGTGACATAGTGCATTTCTGTAGTTGGTGGAATAAATTCGTACTGTTGTACCACAGAGCACGTTTGCATACACCGCTAAAAAAACTATTTTTAAATTTTGCGGTTACATAGTGCATTTCTGTAGTTGCTGTAATAAACCTGTACTGTCATACCACAGAGCACGTTTGCATACAATGCTGAAAAAACTGTTTTCAAATTTTGCGGTTAAAAATTGCATTTCTGTAGTTGGGTTATTAAACCTGTACTGTTGTGCCACAGAGCACGTTTGCATGCAACGCAAAAAAAACTGTTTTGAAATTTTATGGTCAAAAACTGCATTTCTGTAGTTGGGTTAATAAGCCCGTACTGTTGTGCCACAGAGAAGGTTTGCATACAACTCAGAAAAAACTGTTTTAAAATTGTATGGTGAAAAAATGCATTTCTGTAGTTAGGTATAAACAGTATTGTCATACCACAGATCATGTTTGCATACACCGCTGAAAAATCTATTTTAAAATTTTGCGGTGACATAGTGCATTTTTGTAGTTGATGAAATAAACCAGTACTGTCAGACCACAGAGCACTTTTGCATACAATGCTGAAAAAAAATGTTTTTTTGACAGTTTTGCCGTATACAAACCCCTGCTCTGCATAAGTGACAGGGAGGTAAATTTTAAGAAATCACCTGTTACATTGGTGGGTGACATTTTCCAGTTTTGCTGTATACCGCTCTGCATAGGTGACAGGGAGGTAACTTTCAAAAAATCATCTGTTACATTGGTGGGTGACATTTTGCCAGTTTTGCTGTATACAAACCCCTGCTCTGCATAGGTGACAGGGAGGTAACTTTCAAAAAATCATTTGTTACATTGGTGGGTGACATTTTGCCAGTTTTGCTGTATGCAAACCCCTGCTTTGCATAAGTGGTAGGGCGTTAAATTTCACAAAAATCATCTGTTATTTGGTGAGTGACATTTTGCCAGTTTTGCCGTATACAAAACCCTGCTCTGCATAGGTGACAGGGAGGTAAATTTCTAAAAATTGTATGTTACATTCTTGGGCCATAAAGTACCACTGCACTGCATACCTGACTGGGAATAATATTCTGTAAATTCGGCGGTGTTTACATTGTTCGGTGCTGTAGTTATATGCTGTAAAATCTCCATGATGTCTCACATGATAAATCTGCAGCGTGGGGGCCCCTTGTGGCTTCTATACACTTTTAAAATGATCTTTCAGCGGGGCAAATAGATGCCTGATGACGGGGATGCTCCATGACCCCTTTTTTATTTCAAACTTGGGCCATAAAGTACCCCTGCCCTACATACCTGACTGGGAAATATATGCTGTAAATTAGGTTGCGTTCAGATTGTTGGCTGATCTGTACCCTTTCTTTCTTTCAAAGTACCGCTGCACTGCATAACAGACAGGGAACTTAATTCATTTCAATTGGCGGTTACATTGTTGCCTGACATAAAGTCTTTTATGGCTGTAAAGCCAAAGGTAGTTGCCAAAAACAATGTGTTTTGTTTCCTTTTTTAAAAAATAAATTGGGGTAGACCCCAAAACATTGGGAAATATAAAAAAGTAAGCAAAGAGTAAGTGCTCTGTAGTATAAAAATGGTTGGATGAGGCCGGTATGCATGTCTATTCTGCATGAGGTACAAGTAAGTCCTGTGGGATTCATGCCTGGTTCTTTTTAATGAACGTGAGATTGTCCAAGTTGGCTGTGGACAGGCGACTGCGCTTGCCTGTGATAACGCCCCAGCCGTGCTAAACACACATTCAGACAATATACAGGCTGCAGGGCAGGCCAGCACCTCCAAGGCGTAAAGGTGAAGCTGAGGCCATGTCCCCAGTTTGGAGACCCAGAAGTTAAATGTGGCAGACCCAGTGGCGTAGCTAGAAATGACTTGGCCCAACAGCAAATTTTTGAATGGGGCCCCCCTCCCCCAGTAGTTTTTTCGCAACCCCTTCCTTTCATGCTGCCCCCATTCCTGTGGCTACTAAAGATCGGTCTCTCAGACCAGGCAGCTGTACCATCCGTTTTCAACACTATCTATACTGACACTGTATATAATTTCATTGTATAATAGTGTTGAGGGAGCCCTGACAAAGTCTTTTAGTCCTCCTCCTCCTGGATGGGCCCCTTCTTGGTCAGGGCCCCAAAGCAGCCACTTTCCCTGCTTCCTCTCTAGCTAAGACCCTGGGCAGGCCCATCAGTTAGAATGTGTAGGTGTGTGCACAGATACTATTCCATCACTTTGCTGAAATGCTGCCTCTTGCTAAGATGTTCCATATTTGCTGGTGGTGCTCTTTGTTGTGGCGTGGTGACAAAGCTTTTCCACATTTCGGCCATGCTAATCCTGCCTTCTGAGGTGCAGACAGTGACCCAGCTGCATTGGCGACTTCTTCCTCCTCCTCGGCTTTAGCCTTGTGCTTCCACTGAGCCCCTGAGGTCAGTCAGGTTTGAATGCCATCAGTAGCGCATTTAACAGCGTTGGCTTTTTCCGATTGCAGCGTCCCACTCAGGACATGTGGGGACTGCAAAATCATTACAAACTGTTATGCTGTATTGTATGTCATTCTGTCTTTGCATTTCCTGTGGTGTCACTATTCATAGGCTGATTAAGTGTGCTTAATACATCCAACCACTAGATGGGGATGGCACTTACTTTATATATTTACCTTAGTCAGGCCTAGTGTGGTGAGGAGTCCTGAGTCTGGATAGATCAGATCATCCGTAGTGAGTCAGGGAGACTGAAGTTCAGGAAGATGTAGTACCAAGGTATGAGGCACAGGAGAGCATTTTCCTCCTGTGCTCCTCTTAGTTCTTTCATCCTGCAACCAGAGGACAGAGTTTCATCCCTGGAAGAAATCCAAGCAAGTAGAGACATAGGTGATAACAGCCGTTACTCAAGGCTTATTGGGCACCTTTGCATATGGTGGAAGATAAGCTAGCTAGAAGCAGCCCCACAGATATTTATAGAAGACAGATAAGCTACCTGTTCAAGAGCTTGGGAAAATATAGATTACAGGACTAAGCATACCCGAAAAGAGTACTACTGAACCACAGCCAGTGTCAGGACCTAATTACAACCTATTAGCAGTGGATCTAAAGAAAATCCTCTAAATGCCTAAAGACTGTATAATATCTGGATGTACATGCTTCAACAGAACCAAGACTCAATAAAAGTTGTAAGTTGCATTCTACCATTGCCTACTTCCTTCTTCATCTTTACGACCACTATAAATGGTTGTACCACCCTAACCGGTAATGGCGTCACGCCAAACAATCCGAGGGACCCAGCAGCCACAAGCACCCTAAACACCGCCGCCATCAAGGGCACCTGAACCTCCATCTTGGCTGGTATTCCCCTGCAACAGAGAGTGCCCCGAAATAATTTGTGCTGTCTTCCCCTTCACTGCGCTGCCGACCCAGTGAGGCTTCTGCTAACCGCGAGTAACGATGAACTGCTACCCCTATCGCTGGTGACGGAATAAGGGACGGCACGTTGTCCTTGTAACGGGGATCCATCAGGGTGTCTACCCAGTAATCTGCACAAGTTAGAATGTGGGCAACTCGGCAGTCATTGCGCAGGCACTGCAGCATGTAGTCGCTCATGTTTGCCAGGCTGCCCAGAAGCAACGACAAGCTGTCCTCTGTGGGAGGTGTATCATCTGTGTCCTCCGTATCCCCCCAGCCACACTCAAGTGACGGCCGTGAGCTGCTTTGGGTGCCACCCTGCTGTGAACACAGTTTCTTCTCCTCCTCCTCCAGAACTGTGCCCTGGCTGGACAATTGTGTACTTGGCCTATGTTGTAGGCCACTTGTATATGACTGGCCGTATAAGTTAAGGGTAAGGCATGTATATAGTCTTGTTTGTTTATTTTGTATATCTGACTTATAGTTATTTAACTATGTTTGAAAGTAAATTTGTAAATAGTTTGTAAATGGGCATTAATGAGTGGTTAGAGTGAAAGGGGGGGTAGGGTGAGAGTCTGGTCGGGTTAATTTTCTCTTTTTGAAATGTTCCTTGTATAGTTTTTGTTACGATTTATAATAAAAAGTCCTGATAACAGTGGAAATGTTACCCAACATTCTAACTGACAAATTTAATAAAATGATTTGCCTGTCACATCTGCGGCTCAGGCCTCAGGGGTCCTTGAGCACCAATAAAAGTGAATTTGTCCCACCAGAATGTAACAGCTGGATTAACTGAATAGATTTTTACTGTCAGGTGTTCAGGAATTTCTGCACAACCAAATTCAGCACATGCGCCAGGCAAGGGATGTGTGTCAAACCGGCTAGGCCCAGAGGTGCTACGAGATTTCACCCATTATCGCACACCACCAGGCAGGGCTTGAGGCTCAGTGACACCAACCACTCATCGGTCTGTTGTTTCATGCCCATCCACAGCTCCTGCGCGGTGTGGGGATTATCCCCCAAACATATGAGTTTCAGAACAGCCTGCTGTCGTTTCCCCCTGGCTGTGCTGATGTTGGTGGTGAAGGTGTTACGCTGAAAGGATGAGGAGGTGGTAGAGGAGGAGGAAGCGGAGTAGGAGGCAAATAGAAATTTATTTTTATAATTGGGAGATGGAAAGCTGAACACTTCCATGGGATAGTGTGGAGATGCTTGCTGACGGTGAAAGATGTGGTGGCGTTGCTGCCACATCCTCTGTTTGTGGGGTGGCAGGTGCCATTGTCACTCACTTGTGCTCAGGTTTAGAACATTTATTTTAAATGTTTATGTATTTTATGTTATTTTAAGTTATTTCTCTATCCATATTTGTTTGCAGGGCACTTGTCCTACTGTTACCCCATTTTGCTTCAATTTACAGCCCTCTGTCCCTTTCCAGGACTTTTTTAGAGCCATTTTAGTGCCCCAAAGTTCGGGTCCCCATTGACTTCAACGGGGTTCGGGTTTGAGTTCAAGTTCGGATCCCGAACTTACAGGTGATCGCTCAACTCTACTCATATACTGTAAAACCTTTTTTGAAATTTTTTGGTGGAAAAAAATCTTGTATTCAGCATTAAGCACTGTACTGATATGCTGTAAAATCTTTTTTTAATTATTTTGATGGAGAAAAAACTTGTATGCAGAATTAAGAGCTGCACTTATATGCGGTAAAATCTTTTTTCAATTATTTAGGAGGAAATACAAATTTTCACCTCCTCCATTAACGTCTTTACCTCTTCATTACCATCGGACACAGTAACTTAACCCCCCCAGCTATTTATATAAGTGGTGCTAGCACCACCTAGCGACTGCTTTCTGGCCTCCTCATTCTGCCGCCACCTCCAGACTCTGTTATTGGGCCACTTTCTGGCCTCCTCATTCTGCCGCCACCTCCAGACTCTGTTATTGTGCCGCTCTGTGGCCTACACATGCTGCCACCACCTCCAGACTGTGTCATTGTGCCGCTCTGTGGTCTCTTCATGCTGCTGCCACCTACATGCTCTCTCATTGTGAAACTCTGTGGCCTACTCATGTTGCTGCCACCTCCAGACTTTATCATTGTGCCCCTTTGTGGCCTAATCATGCTGCCACCACCTCCAGACTCTGTCATTTTGCCACTCGGTAGCCTCCTCATACTGCTGCCAACTCCAGTCCCTGTCATTGAGCCCCTCTGTGGTCTGCTCATGCTGCTTCCACCTCAACACTATGTTATAGGGCCACTCTGTGGACTTCTCATGCTGTTCCCACCCTTCCCACTTCATGACTGGTCCACTATTTTGGCTTTTTGCCTGGCGGACATCATCATTTATTTGACACTTCTTCTGATCTGTTGGGGGGCTCTACTTGCATAAGCGTTAAATAGAACAGGTTCTGTAGACATCTATGTGGATTCAGCTGATGACGGTGTAAAAGGAGTGTGCTTATTCTTGATGCTAACATTTACTTGTAAAACTGAGTTGATACTTGAGTTATTTGGTCAGTTTTGGAAAAGTGACCGCCCAAATAAGTGAAGTATGCAGTCATTGTAAGAGTGACGCCTGTCATCTGCATGTCATACGGACTCAGTATTATTTTACTACCAAAGAAGACTCCCTATGCATGTTACTGCAAGGCATAATGTTCTACACTACTGTAAAGGCTCTTAGCATCCAGGAAATAGCTGTTTTTTAACGTAATTCTCATTGAATATATTCGGATCAAATCCAATTTGAATATTTGGCAACGCGGCAAATTGAATATTTGAAAAATTCGCTCATCTCTAGACCTCATACCACCACCTCACACCACCACCAATCTTCCAATTTCAGTTATATGAATCTACTTGAGGGCTCAGCGGGGTTCCCTGCGTGCTGCGTGCTTGCTTGGGTTTTAAATCCACTGACTGTGGAGTAGAGGTAAACATGTTGGGCTATTGTTATGTTCTACCTACCCTGTGGTTTGTGGGGTGTCAAGTTTTGGTTTCTGACTTATGCTGTACTACTAATCTCCCATAACTCATCATTTCCTCTTCCCCTCCCTCCTCCCCTTCACTCCCCTTTTCCACTTATATGGAAAAACTGATTGATGTCGGAAGGTTGACATAGCAGCTCAAATACATTATTCTGATTGTCTATGTCAGGACTTTTACCAATGACATGTCACTAAAAGAAATGCTGTAAAGTACTACCTATCATAGCACAATGTATATAATACCATAGGAAAGAGACAGACACTGGTAAAATTCAAAAGAAAAAAGCATGGATTGCACAACCCCATACTACTCTTTGATATATTATTGCTTCTCAGCACAATTCATATCACTTATCAGTGTAAATAATAGTATAACAAGCCCTAATCTACATACCATTCATGAAGCATTAGTATAGGTTGTGACCAAATTGCATAGGTCCACTCACCACGCAATGGATGCCTCTATGAGTGGGTACCTTCTATAAACTGGTGTGTGCATCACATGGTGACCACCACCAGCACTACACTACAGCGGCAGCGTGACCCAGCAGTCCAACTGCACCACTGGTCTCAGATTAAGCCCCCTTATAACTAGGCAGCACCAACCCATCGGTGTAGCATCACAGCAACAACAGTAGCACTGCACCATATGAACAGATGTCAAAAACTCACCTTTCCTTGTGGTCTCATGAACTGACTGAGGCCTAGTAGAAAATTATTAGGAGTTTATTACTAGTAGAAGGGTGATGAGTGGGCTTATGCATTTTGATCAAATCGTATATCAATGTCTCATTATTACAGTGAGATACGATGGCAATTTTGCTGAGAAGCAGTGATAGATCGAAGCATAGAATGTGGATGTGCGATCTATGTTTTTTCTTTTTTTGTTTAGTTGGATTCTTCTTGTTAGATCCAATGCTGCTGGGGGATTTTATTGTCCTCTGAGGCCTCCATCTCTATTTGGTAGCAAACTATGTGCATTTTCACTTTATTTAAAAGCTCATGCACATGGTCATATTATGGCTCCATATACTGTAGGTTAAGAGCTACAGAAATATAGGAACCTCTACTGTACCTCTATGGCATGAGGAAAAAAAAAAACATGGCATGTTGTACTGTATAGGGGAGATAGCACAGATATCCATAGTTGCTTCTTTTAATCAGTTTCAGAAGACTTTATGGATTTGAAGTTTGACTGGAGTGAATAATTTATGTCAAATGGAAAGTGCAAGGACTAAGACAATGAGATACCAGTTTACCCTCTGACTAGTGCACTGCTAAAAATGGTTTTCAAACATTGTTTGTTGTGAATTAATGCTAAGAAATGTGTCTCTTTATGCACTATGTATCTCAAATGATTGTGTATGGACAACAAATAGTTAACACTGGTAGTGGTAGCGTAGTTTCCAGAGTGATACATGGTCCTGGCTGATTAGAGCTAGAGGCAAGACTTTCATATGTGAGTTTTTGCCAAGTAGACCCTCATCTGAGACTGAAAAGCTGGAAAAGAACAACTTAACCAAGAGACTACCCCTGTATGAAAGAGACAAGACATTCACAGAAGGTTGAGAACCATCAAGACCATACAAGATTCAGATATTAAGGTACTGCACGTGTATGGCAATAAGACTTTACTGCTGTGGAAAGGTTAAATAGCTTTGGCGCCTACCACACTTTAAAACAGACTAGAAATCTGGATCTTAGAACTGCTCCCTGCAGAAGCAGTTAAAGAGAACATAATTGCATGCCTGGGGTTATTTGGAAATACTGCAAAGGGAACTTAGCATGAGACTCAAGTACAATTAGTACCCTTATTTCTGCTGCCTATACACAACAATTTGGAAAAGTCTACTTTGTACCATCCTCCAGAACTGTCTTTGTCGCTGCTATATTGCTATATTAATTATTTTCTCCTATTATCTTTTCAGTAAAGAGAGACTTTATTTATTAATACATTATTATGATTATAATAATAGATTGTAAGCTCTCTCATAGATTGTAAGCTCTTGCGAGCAGGGCCCTGACTCCTATTGTTTCAGTTGTATATTAGCCAGTTACTTTTGTTTTATACATGAACTCTATGAATTTGTAAAGCTCTGCGGAATATGGTGGCTCTATATAAATAAATATTATTATATTATTATTATTATTATTACTACAACAAAAAGAGCCTGACTAGTAAAGATGATGAGTGACTTTTAGTGGAATGTGTCAATTTAAACATGTAAATTGTTAGACTGAAAATTTTCTACTGCATGATTTATTACATAAACACTTATCTACAAATAAGAGCTACAAAATATAAATAACAGCATAGGCCAAAGCTTTATTTACTCCTATAGAAAGACTATACATTACACCATATTATACATAAAATATATATCCTTTGTTGAATAAAAATAATCTCTCTCTATCTCTAGCACAGATAAATTACACATTGTAGCCCTTATAGGGATAGGTCATCAATATCCGATGGGTGGTGGTTCGACTCCTTGCACCCCTGCCAATCAGCTATTTGAAGAGGAGGCAGTGCTTGTGCAAGCATTGTGTCATTTTCAAGATTATACTACGTGTCATCTCAGAGGTCTCGGTTGTGTAGTGTAATTACAAGTGCTTGTTTCATTCACTTAAATGGGATGAGCAATTGTAATTACACTGTGTTGCCACTGCAAGCAAGACAATGCACAATGCAATCTTGAAAAGAAAGCAGTGCTCATACGAGTGCTACCTTCTCTTCAAACAGCTGGTCAACAGGGGTGCTCAGAGTCAGACCACCTCCCATCACATATCAATGACCTATCCTAGGATGACCAAGCAACAACTAAACTGATGGCATGAAAAAAGAAGAACATAAGGAAACTTATATTTATATTATATCTATTTAAAGGGTTGTCCAGCTGTTAATATTGATGACCTATTGTCAGCATAGGTCATCAATATCTGATCAACACCCAGCAACCCAGCAGCTCCATGTGAGCGCCACTTCCTCTTTATTACACTGCACTTCATCTTGGAAGTGCAGTGCAATTCTAGTACCTGTTCCATTCAAGTGAATGGAGAGAGTGCTTGTAATTACACTACACCACGGCACCACTGGAGACAAAACGTAGTGTAATGATGAGAAAGCAGCGCTCATGTGGAGCGCCTCCTCCTCATCTCACGATAGGTCATGAATATTAACTGCTGGAAAAACCCTTTAAGGTAAATACCCATGTACACATTGGTCATGAGTATCTTTAATAGCCTCTGTCATTTACATTATTATAAGATACAATATATTTAAACTATTTAAATATGCTGATTGAAGTAATAGATCATGTGTGCAATTAATAAGGTGCCTTGAGGTGTATTTCTTAATTATAGTTGTTTATAATGATTAAAGAAACATGTAAGATATTTATATTTTTGATTTCCCAGAAAACCAGCTTACAAATTTACATGCTAGAAATGCTGAAGTTACTTGTGGCGAGAGACTCAATGATAGCATGAATCAAACACTGTAATTTAAACATTATAAAAATATATTATCATCTATAAAAAAAAAAAGATAAAAAAAGAGAATATGGATTACAGGAGAGATTTCAAATGTTTATTGCAATGATCTATTTTCTTGACAAATATTCTCCAATTTATGATACTTAATCTAAGTGATAATCTGGCCATTGTTTTAATCCAGTATTGTAAAAATATTTAAAATGGCTTTCCAAGATTTTTGTTTTAGTGATAACTAGTGGACTTCAATCCGAATTTCAGGATAAATTCGATTCACTGCAAAGCTGAATTTCCTTGTGTTTCGCAGTAGCAAATCTATTTAACCTGAAATAGTGTTAAAAAACTAAAAATAATAATACTTACCTGATCCATTTGATCACGATGGGCCGGCCGCCACCATTTGGCTTGAAGATCTCGGTCAAAATCCGGTGCGTGGTGACTTATGACGTCAAATTTCTTTGTGAAATTTAGCGAAGAACCAAATCAAATTTTTTCATTGCTGATGACCTATTCAGAGGCTTATCATTAAAAGGAAACTAGGAAGTCAGGCACTCTATATCAGGTCACCAGAAGATATCAACAAAAGACAGAGATAGTATAGGTATGTTAAAAAAACTATATTTATTTTTGTAGTAGTAATGATTTAAAAAAAACTATTTCAATATAGGTCATTCCCAATGTACAGGGAGAGGGGAATAGTAGTAAAAAAGTTGATAAAAAGGTAAGAATTAAATGGGGATAGGAAAATAGATAAAAAAAAGAGGGGGTTGTGAAAAAATGATGGTGTTAAAATGATATTAAAACATCCTATATTGGGCTATATGTCCAGAGAAAAAAATAATAATGATAAAATATTGTAAAGTATAGTCAATGCTTTGGGATGAGTTCAGTGGAAAAAAGTACAGCAGCAGCCTTCCAGACCCAATGTATAAGTATATGCAGCTATGTGAAAGTGATTTTCATTTATGCAAAAATAGCCCTCATTAATGCAAAAGTGATTTTTATTTGTGCGAAAATAATTTTCAGTGAACCAGTGCCTGGTGGCGTCCCAGCAGGTTCTTTTCTGCGTAGGATCCTCTGTGTGCTGTGGGTACTTAGTTTGGCTGCCAGCGCAATTGCAGGAGGATGCGATGATCGCGAGAAGCTGCTGTTTGTGGAGCGGACCGTCGATACGAATGTTGCGCTCTATTTCCTCCGATCAGAGGGCTGTTGGCTGTGTCTGGCGTTCTTCCACGTGCGGCAATTTTTGCACGCGCTTTTTTCCTTCTAAACAGCTTATCATTAAAAGATCTCAGAAAGCCTCTTTAAATATGAGAAAATGTTAGATAATGGAGAAATATTTTCTAATGAAATACTGCAACATTCTCACATAGAATCTCTCTGGTCAATACTGTGTCTTAAGGTATCCCTGTTAATAAAGATAAAACCTCACTAGCCTTACACTACACAATATATAAGAGGGCTAATACATATGTATGTTTATTTAGGCATATATACATATATATATTTAAATTCAACCCTTCCCTCTACAGTCCCCCTGTTGTCGAAGAATACGACAAACTTTGGGTGAGAAGGGTTGGGATGTATTTGCCCCCTCAATCCCACTCACAGTTGGTGAAAGTTCAGGAAGGACTGAAGTATGATTTGGCCCTTAGGTACCCAGATATCACCCATCGTGCCGACACCTCTGACCTGTCCGTCACCATAACCAATGTCTCCATCCACAGAATACACTGTCTTCTCTCTAGATCTTAGTTTTGAACTTTCTTGGCATCTCTCGTTACGATCTTCAGGTATCAGCCACTGCCAATGTATTCTTGTCCTGACTCTGGAATCGCTTCACCCTCAGTCTTTAGGTCAATCCACATAGCAACCGTAGACTGGCCTTCTTTCTTTCTGTAAGTAACAATCTTCAGTCTCACAGTCTCTAAGTCCTCTTTCTGCCAGTGTCGATCTTTTCACGCCTTCCATCCGACACTTGTCTTTTCATCTTGATTGAAGAATAGATCACGGAGGAAGTTCTCCCATGGACAAATACGCAGGTGTTTACTAGGCAGGTTAGACTTCCTGAGTAAGAGGTGATGTCAGAGTACCTAAATTCTAACTGCGGTAAAGAACACCGCACTAACTGTCATTCAGTCCAACCCTTACAAATGTCAGCATTCTTGGGGTTAAAGTGCCAAATAAGCTTGGTAATAGAGGGGGCCTGTCCCTAGGGAAATCTACTCTCTTCTCCATTCACACAAAAACATGGCACATTCCTCCTCTCCTAACACCACCAAATTAATTTCAGGGTGTACCCATAGAGACCCATGCAACCTGGCATATATCTCTCTACACCTTCAGAGACACAGGTAGATCAAAGACCCCCGTGTCAATGGGAAACGACTATAGGATGCAAATGTGTACAGCCAAACTATAACTGACCACAGTGTGTTGGGCGAGTTACCCTGGGTGTAGGCTGTCACACATTTGTAACTAGAGTGTCTATGGGTACACAGTTGGCAAACACATAATATGGACATACAGTGGGAAAATACGATGTAACAAATAGTACAGGGGTGTCAAATGTTGTCTAGCCTAGATTGGTCATTCTGACACCTCAGCGCCTGGTGAGGCGTGTGTTGCTGAGAGGTAACCCCTTTATGGCCAATCTGACTAGACCCCACTGCACGAATTGTTACTTAACTGCTGGACACATTGCAATTACTTGCACAAGGGCAATTCCTTGCAATGTGTCCCTTGTTCCCACACCTGAAACATGTGATTTGGATTCCTGTCCTGTGTGTTATGCTCCTATCTGTGTTGCAGTGTCTCGCTATATGACCTAAGCCAACACATGCAAAACATCTGATGTTTGCCCTTTATGGCTTAAGTCCGTCTACACTGCCATATCCTGTACTGTACCATCCTCAGGGATGTACTCTTCACCACAGTTCTTTTTCCCAAAGTCAGGGAAAAAAATCTCTGTTAGTCTGGACAGGCTTGGTCTGGTGATTTGGCCTGTCACTGACTACTCTCCCCCCTTTTTGCCCTAAACAGGGCAAGGTTTTGGGAGATTCTGGCCCTGACTTTATGGAAAAAGAAAGGCCTAACACCAAATTGGTGATGACCTATTGCATGGCAGTCATTAGCTGGGACCTTACAGCAACCGCAGCCTTCAATTTGGCTACTGTCACGTCAGTAGAGACCGCCAGCTCCTTGTTGGCCTTGACCTCAGCATAAGACTGACTCAACGTAGTCTCAATTTCTTCCTTCTGCCTCTGTAGCTCTACTAACTGTGACTATACTTTTGCCACCTGCGCATCTCGGTCAACAGTAGACTGTACATTCTCTGCCAGTCATGTCCAGCAATGCCGAAACCTGGTCCGAATTACTGGCACAGCATTGGCAGTGAAAGTTCAGAGGAATTGTCTCTGTTGACCGAGACCCCAGCGGAACTTCCTTTGGCTTGCAGATGCTAACCTCAAATGTAAGAACAAGTTTGGCCAGCATCTAAAGTCGTTTGGTGGCCTTATTCAACACCGTTCTTTTGTTGACACATAGCTTGTCATAACTACAAGCCTGTGCAAACAGATCGGACCACAGCATTTCTGCTGACTTGTATGTTGTAGGGACTATGGGATTGAAGGTGCTGTGTTTACCTAAGTGTTGCAGTGTGGGGAAGTCCATACTCACTTTTTGCTGAGAGTCCATCTTCTGTTGGTGCTGTATTTCGATGTCCTTCGTAGCTGCTTGGAGAAGGTCCTTTGATTCCCGTAACGCCTTTTTCTGACCAGCTGGACTTCTGTGCAGCTCCAACAACAATGGATCTCTTCCAGTCACCATGATGATGACTCCTTCTTCTGCAACACTTGTGCGTTTTTAGTACAGACAGATTATAGATTTATTGCTAGAGATTTTGGTCTGCGTTTGGTTCTGTAAGGGAGAATAAGCGATCCTTATCCTCAAGACCAAATACAAATTCAAAATCTCGGCAGTGGGCCTGGCTCGCCAATGTTAAGGGGGAATATTATTTATTCATATTTATGCAAATATCAGTAATTAATATTCATAAATAGGTGTTGTTTACTGATGACTCTACCTATTTATACCTTAAATAAAGATAAAATCTCACTTGTCTTACACTACACTGAACTACATGCAACTTACACTACTACTATTGCTATAATCTACACTACACACAATCCCAATTCCTCCCCAAAATCTAACTATACATTACACTTACATAAACACATTACTTAGTAGCTTTAACCCACCCACCTGGATACTCACAATTTCTATTGGGTACAAGGAGACAGGGGTAGCATAGAAAGGGTTAATGCAGACTGGGCTGTGGTCTGCAGGGGTATTGCTCTGCTGGGCAGGGATCAGTCCAGCATGGGGTTCTAGGGTACAGGGCTGTGAATGGGTTACCATCAGCAGGGGTTAACGGCAGCAGCAGTGAAGGGGTTGCTGCTGCAACTGGGCATACAGCAGCCTTGAAGGGGTTCAGTGTTACAGGGCTGCTGGGCACTGCAAGGGTTCACACACTGCAGTCGGGGTACAGCAGGGGTTAATGCTGGTGGGCAGGGAAGGGGTAAAGGTGGTAGGCACTGCAAGGGAGATGCAATGCAGTGCCGGGTTATACTCAGCCAGTTAATGCTTTTCCCGCATCCTGGCGTCTCATGGGGGCTGCTGCCTCAAACTTCTGACCACTCTACCATGTGTGCCTTAGTTTCTGGTCAGATCTCAAGAGAAATCACAGAAAAAACAATATATAAAACCATCCAGCACAATATGGCATTAAATGTGCAGATGTATATGGCTACATTTACAAAATCACAGAAAATAATGCACTATAATAATAGACACAAGCATAATATATGGACTAATCCCTCACTCTTAATAAAATCTGAGACACTTGGTCAATACATTTTGATCAAAATACATCTAAGCCCACCTACCAAGTGACAAGGTGGTCTCAGTTCAGGCGTGTTCCTATGCTAACCGATTCATGCTGTAGCGCATTTTTCAGGAGCATAGTCCCTGCACATATGGTGTGCTGTCCCTTTTACCTCCATGTGCATCAGCAACCGGTGGGAGGAGAGACACACACGCCTATATGTACCACCTTAATCAAGGTCACCTATTAGATAAGTGTGGCAAAAGTGCACTTGAATATAACTCCCAGTATAGGAGCCTATTCACACATAAAGGTGCCACTCCTTCAAGACAAATCAAGCGACAAGGTGGTCTCTGTTCAGGCGGGTTCCTATGCTAACTTATTCATGTTGTAGCACATTTTTGCTTGATTTGTCTTGAAGGAGTGGCACCTTCATGTGTGAATACCTTGGTAGGCGGGCTTAGATGTATTTTGATCAAAATGTATTGACCAAGTGTCTAGGATTTTATCAAGAGTGTGGGCTTAGCCCGTATATTATGCTTGCATCTATTATTATAGTGCATTATTTTCTATGATTTTGTAAATGTAGCCATATACATCCGCACATTTAATACCATATCGTGCAGGATGGTTTATATTTAGTTTTTTCTGTGATTTGTTTGATTTGTCTTGAAGGAGTGGCACCTTCATGTGTGAATACGCTCCTATACTGGGAGTGATATTCAAGTACACTTTTGCCCCACCTATCTAATAAGGGACCTTGAATAAGGTGGTACATATAGGTGTATGTGTCTTTCCGCCCACCGGTTGGTGATGAACATGGAGGTAACAAGGGGCAGAACACCATATGTGCAGGGACTGTGCTCCTGAAAAATGCGCTACTGCATGAATAGGTTAGCATTGGAACCAGTCTGAACTGAGACCACCTTGTCGCTTGGTAGGTGGGCTTAGATATATTTTAATCAAAATGTATTCACCAAGTGTCTCAGATTTTATCAAGAGTGAGGCCTTAGTTCATATATTATATATTATGCTTGCATCTATTACTATAGTGCATTATTTTCTGTGATTCAGGTCTCAAGAGACCTACTTTGTCCTGCTTGGACTAATATAGTCCAAGCCAGGACAAAGTCCATTGAACCCCCCCCCCTTTCTCCTCCACCCAAGGTGTAGGGATATGACATCTCTCCACTGAAGTCCTCTCTACCTTGTGAGCCCTCCTCCCCAGTAGTTTGGCCATGGGGAGAGGTAGGGGGGAGGGAAACAGGTTTAGCATGTAAGCCATGTGCTGATCAAAAGTTGCCATAAAGTCTGCAATCTCCTGTCCTGGACCCACATCCTAGTTAGCATCTCTATGATAATTACACCCCACGGAAAGTTGGGCTATTTAACAGGAACTGCGTAGATAGCGTGACTTGAATCAATTAACAATGCAAGCCATTGCCTACAGGCTAAACCTGGGCCTGTATCAAGTTGGTAAGAGTTGATATTATATATACATATTATACATACGTGGCCAAAAGTTTTAAGAATGACAAAAATATTAGTTTTCACAAAGTTTGCTGCTAAACTGCTTTTAGATCTTTGTTTCAGTTGTTTCTGTGATGTAGTCTAATATAATTACACGCACTTCATACGTTTCAAAGGCTTTTATCGTCAATTACATGACATTTATGCAAAGAGTCAGTATTTGCAGTGTTGGCCCTTCTTTTTCAGGACCTCTGCATTTCGACTGGGCATGCTCTCAATCAACTTCTGGGTCAATTCCTGACTGATAGCAACCCATTCTTTCATAATCACTTCTTGGAGTTTGTCAGAATTAGTGGGTTTTTGTTTGTCCACCTGCCTCTTGAGGATTGACCACAAGTTCTCAATGGGATTAAGATTTGGGGAGTTTCCAGGCCATGGACCCAAAATGTCAAAGTTTTGGTACCCGAGCCATTTAGTTATCACTTTTGCCTTATGGCACGGTGCTCCATCGTGCTGGAAAATGCATGGTTCTTCACCAAACTGTTGTTGGATTGTTGGAAGAAGTTTTTGTTGGAGGGTGTTTTGGTACCATTCTATATTCATGGCTGTGTTTTTGGGCAAAATTGTGAGTGAGCCCACTCCCTTGGATGAGACGCAACCCCACACATGAATGGTCTCAGGATGCTTTTCTGTTGGCATGACACAGGACTGATGGTAGCGCTCACCTTTTCTTCTCCGAACAAGCCTTTTTCCTGATATCCCAAACAATAGGAAAGAGGCTTCGTCGGAGAATATGACTTTGCCCCAGTCCTCACCAGTCCATTCACCATACTTTTTGCAGAAGATCAATCTGTCCCTGGTGTTTTTTTTTTGGAGAGAAGTGGCTTCTTTGCTGCCCTTCTTGACACCAGGCCATCTTCCAAAAGTATTCGCCTCATTGTGTGTGCAGATGCGCTCACACCTGCCTGCTGCCATTCCTGAGCAAGCTCTGCACTGGTGGCACTCCGATCCCGCAGCTGAATCCTCTTTAGGAGACGATCCTGGCGCTTGCTGGACTTTCTTGGACGCCCTGAAGCCTTCCTAACAAGAATTGAACCTCTTCCCTTGAAGTTCTTGATGATCCTATACATTGTTGATTGAGGTGCAATCTTAGTAGCCACAATATCCTTCCCTGTGAAGCCATTTTTATGCAACACAATGATGGCTGCATGCGTTTCTTGGCCAGTCACCATGGTTAACAATGGAAGAACAATGATTTCAAGAATCACCCTCCTTTTAACATGTCAAGTCTGCCATTTTAACTTAATCAGCCTGACATAATAATCTCCAGCCTTGTGCTCGTCAACATTCTCACCTGAGTTAACAAGACGATTACTGAAATGATCTCAGGAGCTCCTTTAATGACAGCAATGAAATGCAGTGGAAAGGTTTTTTTGGGATTAAGTTAATTTTCATGGCAAAGATGGACTATGCAATTCATCTGATCACTCTTCATACCATTCTGGAGTATATGCAAATTGATTGTATAAAAACTTAAGCAGCAACTTTTCCAAATTCCAATATTTATGTAATTCTCAAAACTTTTGGCCATGACTGTCTGTGTAGGCATATATACATATATATTTAAATACAACCCTTCCCTCTACAAGCCCCAACAGCAATTAGTTAATCAATGCTGCTCCCACTGCTTTAAAGGATAACTGTCACATTTTTTATTTTATTTTTGGCTATTGGATTTTGGTGATTAATATCACCTTGTTGGCCCTGTTTTAATTTTTGATTGTTTAATAATTAACCCCTAAAAGCCACATTTGTGTCCCCAGTATTTGTTATTGTTACCTGAGATTAAAATCAGGTTGCTAGGCTTCTACCGTCTATCAGTTTGCTCAGAGGTAGACGGAGGACGCAGAAGCAGGGACAGCTAGAGTAAACGTTGTAAGGGAATACATTGGATAAAAAAGCCAGGTCCTCCCTGACAGGTGATAACAGTGCCGGGCTGTGTGCATATCCCTGCGCTTGGCAGACACTCCCTTAGCAGTGCTGGAGAATGTAGCTAGAGCAGCTGGGGAAGGGAGATCTGCTGCCTGCTCAGTGTAAAAATGAAAGCATCATGTGGTAAGAGGAAAGCTTGGTCAATCCCTTTGTGTTGTAGGAGGACTACAGGCTTCAGCCAGACCTGGGAACTTCACTGTAAGACCCCCTATACAGTGCTGGTCTTCATAAACTTCACTGCAGGTGTTCTATGGATTAGGCTCAGGGCTGAAGGCCCTAGTGAAATTGCAGTTTTATGCAGACTGGTTGCTAAGGGATGAATATTATTAAATATTGGGTAAGTAAGTATAATAGTTATTGATTCAGGAATATTATGTTATTAGTAACTACATATATGAAAATTGAAATTAGGGTCCAAATGTGACAGTTATTCTTTAAACACTGCACATACGAGACTTGGTCATACCTGGACCTTCAGATGCAGTAATTCTACACTTTAGCTAATAGAGGGAGGTCTCAGTGTGTTAACTAAGGATGAGCACATTTTTCAAAAATTTGTTTCGCCGGTTCGCCGAATTCTTAGGGAAAAATTTGATTTGCGCCGAATATATTTACGGTGAATTGCGTTAAGAAACGGCTACTTCCTGGCTGCTGAGAGCCTTTATAGTGGTGTAGAACACTATGCCTTGCAGTAACACACATAGGGAGTCTGCTTTGGTAGTGAAATAATACTGTGAGTCTGTATGACATGCAAATGACAGGTGTCGCTCTTAGAATCACTGCATACTTCACTTATTTGGGCGGTCATGGGTCAAAAACTGACCAAATAACTCAGGTATCAACTCCTTATAGGCAGATGTTAGCGTCGAGAGGAAGCACACTCCTTTTACACTCTCGTCTGCTGATTCCACATAGATGTCTACAGAACCTGTTCTATTAAACGCTTATACAAGTAGAGCCTCCCCGACAGAGTGGAGAGGGTGTCAGCAGTAAGTTTGTGTTGACGTCACTGATTTATTTTCTCCATTCTCTGATCCTTTAGAACAATTACCCAGAAAAAACAGATACTGTGAAGCATAAGCCTTCACTCGGAAAACATTTGATTAATAATCCATCAGTATTGCTAAAGGCAAAAAAAACTAAACGGAGTGGATCTAAAACAGAGATGACATGTGAATGGAATATTTGCATGTCTTCTGTGTTTTCAACCCACTCCTGCTTTTGGCTACCAGATCATAAGACAATTCTGATTGGACCATACAGGCCTTAAAGCTGCTACACAGACAGGATCCATTGTGTGTCTGTTTTCTCCTTTCTTCTAACAGATCATAAGAAGTGTCAAATAAATGATGATGTCAGCCAGGCCGAAAACCAAAATAGTGGACCAGTCATGAAGTGGGGAGGGTGGGAACAGCATGAGAAGTCCACAGAGTGGCCTTATGACCTAGTGTTGAGGTGGAAGCATCATGAGGAGACCACAGAGCGGCACAATGACAGTCTTGAGGCAGCAGCATTAGGAGACCACAAAGCGGCACAAAAACATAGTCTGGAGGTGGCAGCAGCATGAGGAGACCACAGAGCGGCAAAATAACATAGTCTGGAGGTGACGACAGCATAAGTAGGTCCCAGAGTTGCACAATGACAGAGTCTGGAGGTGGCGGCAGCATTAGGAGACCACATAGTGGCACAATTACATAGTCTGGAGGTGGCGGCAGCATGAGTAGGCAACAGAGTTGCACAATGACAGAGCCTGGAGGTAGCTGCAGCATTAGGAGGCCACAGAGTGATGGTGGGTGAAAGAAGGAGCACTTGGCATCAGATGTGTGGCATCAGATGGGTAATAGCATCAGAATAGTAGCTGAGGCAGGTAGCCAAAAGCAGCCGGTCTCTTGTCAAATTGTTGGTATGGCACCATGGTTGATCTAGTCTGATTCATCAGGCATTGGTGTGTGGAAATCCTGGCTGATCCACTCCTGATTCATCTTTATGCAGTGTCCCACAATGTGCTATATGTGGGCACTTTAAACTATTGCTAAATGTCATATCAAATGTAATATGGTATCATGCTAAAATTCTCTTTAACAGGCTGGCAGTGTCATTTACTTTTATACTGATAAACGCCACTAAAGACTTTACCACATATAACTGGAACAGTGAACACAGAGTATATTTTTCTTTTTCCATGTATATACGCCACTAAAAGCTTTTCAGCAGAGGGTTATAGGCTGTCAGTTTAAAAAAAACAACGGCACCTGAGGAGGAGTGATCTGAAGTGCACGGGACATAGCGGAGGAAGTAGTTCCGCTCTAGAAGAGCAAGACACGGTCCTCGTGCGGTTTCTGTGTTGCAGAAAAGTCCCCGGAGTGTCCAGCAGATAGCTGCGGGCTGGTGTTAATTAGTTCGCATTTTTGTGCAGGATTAGTGAATAGTATATTTACATATATTGGTGCGCCGCTCTTATGGACGTCGTCACGTAAGCGCGCAGTGTGTGAAACGTAAATACAAAATTTCACCACAACGCAACTCATTCCATACCGCAAAAAGGACTTTCCCACATATAACTGCAGCGCTGAATGCTGAATATATCTATATTTTTCTACAGAAATACGCCACTAAGGCTTTACCACATATAACTGCAACAGTGAACACTGAATATATTTTTATTGTTTACTGATATACGTTAATAAAGGTTTTTCAAGATATAAGTGTAGGAGCAAATGGCGAATGTATTTTTCTCTTTCTACTTCTATACGTCAATAAAGGTTTTTCAAGATATAGGTGCAGCGGCGAATGTATATTTCATTTTCTAAAGATATACATCAATAAAGGTTTTTCTACATATAAGTGCACCAATGAATGGAGAATGTGTATTTCTTTTTCTAAAGATATACATCAATAAAGGTTTTTCTTTCCTATAGGTGCACCAGCAAATGGAGAATGTATATTTCTTTTTCTACTGAAATACGCCAGTAAAGGCTTTAACAGATATAACTGCAACAGTGAACTGAGGATATATTTTCTTGTAGTACTGGAATATGCCCCTATACGCTTTTACCAGAAATAACTGCAAAAAGTGACCTGAGAATATATTTTTCTTTCTTGTTGTACTGAAATAGGCCATTATAAGCTTTCACTAGAAATAACTGCAACAATGCAGTGCGTATATATTTTTCTTTTTTTACTGAAATACGCCTCTATATGCTTACACCAGAAATAACTGCAGAAGTGACTTGAGAATATATATTTCTTGTTGGACTAAAATTGGCCACTATACACTTTCCCCAGAAATAACTGCACCGTGCAGTTCATATACATTTTTCTTTTTTTTCTGAAATACGCCTCTATACACTTTCACCAGAAATAACTGTAACAGTGCAGTGCGTATATGTTTTTCTTTTTATACTGTATTACAGCCCTATACCCTTTCACCAGAAATAGCTGCAGAAGTGACCTTAGAATATATCTTTCTTGATGGACAGAAATAGGCTAGTATACGTTTCCATAGAAATAACTGCAACAGTGCAGTGAGTATTTATTTTTCTTTTTTACTGAAATACGCCCCTATACGCTTTCAACAGAAATAACTGCAGAAGTGAAATGCGTATATCATTTTCTTGTAGTACTGAATAAGATACTAAGATATAAGCCTCTAAAGGCTTTTCAATATAACACTTGCAGCCCAATAACAAAAATCTGGAATGATAGAGCTGTCTAATGACTATTTGGATCCCTAATTAATCTTTCCCTGCACTTGTAAATTACTTTCCTATCAATGTCCCTAGTGCCTTCTGACGTCTCTCCCTGCAATAAGATGCTGTGAAATGATTCCTCCCTATCCTTTCCCTGCATCTCTGTATTTGAGATTATTCTATTGATTGTAAAAAATCGGCAATGTAATATTCGCGTAAAGCGAATATACAGGGTGGGACATTTATATGGATACACCTTAATAAAATAGGAATGGTTGGTGATATTAACTTACTGTTTGTGGCTCATTAGTATATGTGAGGGGGGAAACTTTTCAAGATGGTTGGTGATCATGGCGGCCATTTTGAAGTCAGACATTTTGAATCCAACTTTTGTTTTTTTAATAGGAAGAGGGTCATGTGACACATCAAACTTATTGGGAATTTCACAAGAAAAACAATGGTGGCTTGGTTTTAACGTAACTTTATTCTTTCATGAGTTATTTACAAGTTTCTGACCACTTATAAAATGTGTTCAATGTGCTGACCATTGTGTTGGATTGTCAATGCAACCCTCTTCTCCCACTCTTCACACACTGATAGCAACACCGCAGGAGAAATGCTAGCACAGGCTTCCAGTATCCATAGTTTCAGGTGCTGCACATCTCGTATCTTCACAGCATAGACAATTGCCTTCAGATGACCCCAAATATAAAAGTCTAAGGGGGTCAGATCGGGAGACCTTGGGGGCCATTCAAATGGCCCACGACGACCAATCCACTTTCCAGGAAACTGTTCATCTAGGAATGCTCGGACCTGATACCCATAATGTGGTGGTGCACCATCTTGCTGGAAAAACTCAGGGAACGTGCCAGCTTCAGTGCACCATCATCGTGTAGCAATTTTGCATATCCAGTGGCCTTGAGGTTTCCATTGATGAAGAATGGCCCCACTATATCTTTGTATCCCATATACCACATCATACCATCAATTTTTTTGTTCCAACAGTCTTGGAGGGATCTATCCAATGTGGGTTAGTGTCAGACCAATAGCGGTGGTTTTGTTTGTTAACTTAACCATTCACATAAAAGTTTGCCTCATCAATGAACAAAATCTTCTGCGTAAACTGAGGGTCCTGTTCCAATTTTTTTTTGCCCATTCTGCAAATTCAGTGCGCCGATCTGGGTCATCCTCGTTGAGATGCTGCAGTAGCTGGAGTTTGTAAGGGTGCCATTTGTGAGTAGCTAATATCCGCTGAAGGGATATCTGATGCCAGCAGATGCAAGATGTGCTAATTTTCATATATATATTTTTGCAGAAACCTGAGAAGCATTCACTGGCCTATCATACTTCTCATGTATACTTGGACCCTGTTTTACAATACTCCTTATGTGCCCTTAGCGCTCTCCATAAGGAGAAATAATACCCCAACCAAGGCCTTTCAGGCAGCCAAGCACATTTTCTTTGCTCTGCTCTGCTCAAAAGTAGTTACCTAGAAATGGCTGGGTTTTTGGTATGTAACACTCGGTTATCCTTTCCTTTTGGAAAGGAGACTGGCTTACATGTCTCTTTTCCAGAGAAGCATTATGTGGGGACACAAACATGGCAATAAATAACAAAAAAAAATCTTATTAAAAAAAAAGCACTGATTGAAAAGTTTGAGGCTACCAACAGGGTAAATTCTTATGATTAAAAGGCACTGAATGAACAGTTTAAGGCTACCTCCATAAACGTAGTGGATAAAAATAGAGAAAAATTTATCTATGAAGCACAACTAGGTATGTACAAATATACTGACTAGAAATAAGTCAATTAATTCTTTCAAATTAGTATTAGTGTTGATCAAGCACCAAAGTGCTCGGGTGCGTGAGTAGAACACTTTGGGATGCTCAGGTGCTCGACAGAGTACCCGAGCACAATGGAAGTCAATGAAAGAACCAGAGCATTAAACCAGACACCCCTTGCTCTGAAGAGGGGAGGGTGTCTGGTTCACAGGAAAAGGTCAGAAATTGAGGGAAACACCACTGAAATGGTTCGGGAACAGCATGGGGAAGATGTCTGGATGCATCTTGGACTCCCAGGTCACTGCTGGGAATAATGTTGTGCGAGTAGTACGACACTTTTACAGACTGACAATAATATGCACAAAACCGAAGATAAAATCGATTTTAGAGGAAACATTTTTAGTAAACATTCTTTTCTGTATATTTACAATTTTACAAGGAAGAGGCACTCCGATACAACCTGTATATCACATAAAGGAGGGCCTCATTCACATTGTGGTACAGTTGTTCAGGTAGAGGGACCCCTACAATCATAAAGCCTATGCACTAAGTGAAAGGACTGCTAAAAATGACAAGGAACCCGGCACTCCAATACACCCTTTATTACACATAAAGGAGGGCATCATACACACCCTTGAAAAATTATGATTGATGGCCTGCTGGTGACCCTCAAAAACATTAGGAGCAAGGGCCTGCTGGTGACCATCTAAAACATTAGGGGCGAGTGCCTGCTGCTGATCTGACCATTTAAAACATTATGGGTGAGGGCCTGCTGTTGACACTTGAAAAACATTAGCGCAAGGGCCTGCTGCTGATCTGACCATCTAAAACATTAGGGCTAAGGGTCTGCTGGTGACCCTCTAAAACATTAGGGGTGAGAGTCTGCTGCTGAGCTGACCCTCTAAAACATTAGGAGCAAGGGCCTGCTTCTGATCTGATAATCTAAAATATTAGGGGTGAGGGCCTGCTGATGACCATCTAAAACTTTAGGGGTGAGGATTTGCTGCTAAGTTGACCCTAGAAAACATTAGGAGTGAGGGCAGCCTAATAAGCATGTTGATATGATGGAGGAGGAGGACAAGAAAAGGAAGATTGAACCATATACCCTTTTCTGTGGTGGAAGGGGTGCATGGGAATACAGTGTATTCAATACACCATAAAAGCCACATTTAAAGTGGCTTTATGTTCAGCTGCTTTCCTCTGGTGGAGTAGAGAAGTCAGGGTAATGCAGGCCTTGTTCATTTTGATTAGAGTCAACCTGTCAGCATTTTCATTTGACAGTAGGATGTACTTATCAGTTATTATGCCCCCAGCAGCACTAAATACCCGCTCTGACAAAACGCTGGCGGCATGGCAGGCCAGCACCTCCAAGGCGTAGAGCGCCAGTTCATGCCACGTGTCCAGCTTGGACACCCAATAGTTGTAAGGCACTGAGGGATCACTGAGGACGCTGAAACGGTCTGCTACGTACTAGGGTTGAGCGAACCCGAACTGCAAAATAAATTTAACCCACCTCCTCCACTTGATCGCGCAGCTGGACTCGTCTTCTTTCTTTTTCTTCTTGCAGGACTTTCTTCTTCTTCTTGCTGGAAATGGACCTTTGGTGATGTCATCACTCTCAACTTGTGTTGAGCTCGGTGACGTCATGGCAGGTCCTGCTGAATGAAGATAGAAAAACCTTCTATCTTCATTCAGCAGGACGTGCACTGACTTCACCAAAGGTCCTTTTCCACTCAGCAAAAGAAGAAGAAAAAATCTCGGCTGCGCAATCAAGTGGATGAGGTGAGTAATTTTTTTTTTCTTTTTTAACCCCTGAATGCCCATTTTATTTAACATTCTGTCTTAAGAATGCTATTATTTTCCGTTATGACTGAGGGGACTGGGTAACGAGGGATGGCCACTGCCATCAGGCTGCGGAAAGCCTCTGTGTCCACAAGCCTAAATGCCAACATTTACAGGGCCAGCAAACTGAAAAGGTGCGCATTTAGTGCTATCGCCTGTGGGTGGGTGGATGGCTGGATATTTGCGCTTTCGTTCAAAGACCTGGGGTATGGACATCTATACACTGTGCTGGGACACAGAAGTGGATGTGTTAGCTGATGGTGCTTGCAAAGGTCAATGTACAGGGCAGGAGCCATCCGGGCCTGCATCTTGGACAGAGGATGGGCCAGCACATAACACAGGGGAAGAGGAGGCAGTGGTGTGACCCGCAGACACTGATTGAGGACCAAGGTGTCCGGCCCACCTATTAGAGTGCTTTGATGCCCTGTGGCGGCACATGCTGGTGGTGGTGAGGTTGCTAGTGGTTGCAAATGACAATTCTTTTATCGTCGGCACTTTCCTCAAAAAAGCCCCAGACTGCGGAACACCTACCCCTTGGCAAGAGAGATTGCCACAAGGGGTGCCCCGGGGAACAGTTGCCGGCCTGTTTGGTGTTACCCTCCTTCTCCCTTTTGCCACCCCACTGCCTCTTCCAGCCTGTTGTGGTGCTACGGATCCCTCTCCCTCTGTACTGATGTCCTTGCTTGGCTTGCCACCTTCCCAGATTGGGTCAGTGATTTCATTGTCCACCACCTCCTCTTCCACTTCTTCACTCTGGTCATCCTCCTGACAACTGTTATTGGCAACTGTGTCTCATCATCCACCTCGTGAAACACTAATTGCCGTTCCCCACCATTATCTTCTTCTGACTGTGGATGCTCAAGAGTTTGGGAATCAGTGCACAAGATCTCCTCATATCCCTGTTCAAGCGGGCTTGGTGAGAGGACCAAATCAAGGAATGGTGATGAAAAGAGCTCCTCACAATATCCGTGTATGGGATCACTTGCTTGCCAAGACTCTCCATGGTGGGAGGATCAGGGTGAGGATTCTGTTGACCTGACTTTTGGCTACAGAGACTGGACTTTGTGGAAGACAGGGTGGTTCTTAACCGACTGGAAGCACTATCTGCTGCATTCCAAACGACCAGCTAGTCGCACTGGTGTGACTTTGAGAGTGGTGTCCTGCGCCACCCTGCAAACTGGGACATGAAGCTATGTATCGTAGATGAATGTGTTTCTTGTGCTCTGGCAGCAGGCACAGTTTCACCACGCCCAGGGCCATGGCCTCTGCATGCACCATCTGCAGCACGGGCACTCCCCGTCCCTTACTGCTCACTTGAAAATATTAAATAGTATATATGCTCGCAAGTTTGTCAAACGCACAGTAGCGCTGGTTTTGTAAGTGTATGTGCAAATAAATTTCACTGTCACCGAAATTTAGGATGCGCAAACGTTATACAGGAGATGTAGTGCAGATAATGTCGCCGTCACCAGCGGAAAAAAAATGAAACTGAATGTCATTAATATTTATGAAGCGCAAACGTTATACAGAAGATGATAGTGCAGGTAATGTCGCGGTCACCAGCAGCAAAATAATTAAACTAAATGTCACTGATATTTATGATGCACAAATACAGGAGATACAGAGCAGGTAATGTCGCTGTCACCAGCGGCGAAAAATGTAACTGAATGCCACTGATATTTATGATGCGCAAATGTTATACAGGAGATGTAGAACAGGTAATGTTGCTGTCACTAACGGTGAAAAATTCAACTGAATGTCACTGATATTTATGATGAGCAAACGTTAAGCAGGAGATTTAGTGCAGAAAATTACAGCAAGATTGCAAGGAATGTCACAGCTATATGGTATGTGCAAACGTTTTTCAGAAGATGTAGTGCAGGTAATGTTGCTGCTGTCACCAGCAGCTAATAAAAAATTACAGAGAATGTCACAGCTATTTGGGAGGTGCAAACGTTATACAGGAGATGTAGCGTAGGTAGTAATGCTGCTGTGACCAGCGGCTAATGTTATAGAGGAGAGGTAGTGCAGGTAATGTCGCTGCAGTCACCAGTGGATAATGTTATACAGGAGATGTAACGCGGGTAATGTCGCTGCTGTTACCAGCGGCTAACGTTATACAGGAGATGTTGCGCATGTAATGTTGCTGCTCTCACCTGAAGCCAAACAATTGCGCACAATTTAGGGTTTCTGTGGGCCATCCACATAGCCCTGCTACAGAAGTGGAAGAGATTGAGTGCACCGATGCCCAACCACTTATGTTTCAAGATATGGACATGGGAGGACCACTGCAGCATGTTTCTGATGATGACGAAACACAGGTGCCAACTGCTGCACCTTTCTGCAGTATGCAGACCGACAAGGAGGGGTGAAGAGTGGGTGGAAGATGATGTGGAGGACGATGAGGTCCTAGACCCAACATGGAATCAAGGTCATGCGAGTGACGTGTGCAGCTCAGAAGAAGAGGTGGTGGTAGCACAGAGCCCAAAGCACAGCAAAAGAGGGAGCAGGGTGCAAAAGCAGAGCGGCTGTCCCCTAGACAGTATGCCTGCTACTGCCCACCGCACCCAGGGTCCGAGCACACAAAACCCAGCTCCTAGGAGCTCCCTGGTGTGGCAGTTCTTCAGACAATGTGCTGATGACAAGACACGAGTGGTTTGCATGCTGTGCAATCAGAGCCTGAAGAGAGGCAAAAAACGTGCACAACCTGCATGACCAGGCATCTAAATGCAAATCACGAGCTGCAGTGGAGTAAACACCTAAAAAAAAAAGGAAAGGCCAGGCTCCTCCTGCTCCCTCTTCTGCTGCAATCTCGGCCTCTTCCTCCCCCTCTGCAGTGACAGTGGCACCTGCCACCCAGCAAACAGAGGATGTGACAGCAACACCACCACATCCATCACCGTCACCAAGTATCTTCACAATGTCCCATCACAAATTGGCGAAAAGAAAAGGGGAAAGGCGCTCATAGGGTAATGTGTTTCTATTGGATATTATTTGAAGTCAATAATGGTTGTGCTCACCTTTTATGGTTGTGCTAGCTCAGGCACAACTCTAGTGAATGGCCATTAGGGAGGTTGGTGCTGCCAGTGACCCGCTCAGTCCAGATGGGTGGTTGCCAGACCCCCAGGGTACTGAAGGAACAGATTCAAACGGAAACGGATGTGCAGTAAATCCGCACTTCCAATGGGGTACCAAAGGGCGCACTTAGACAACCTCAAGCAAGGGTAATCTTTTTTTAAATTTTTTTTATTGACAACGCGTTTCGGGGCTTACGTACCCCTTTTTCAAGTCTAGAAAAGTGGAACATAGATAGAAATGTTCGTACATAAATAATATATATAAAAAAAATCTATTTGTGGATTTAAATGCCTTTATCAGGAAAATGACAATCACCAGGCATTTTGAGATCCAAGCCTCTAAATATAAGAATAGTTCGGAAACCAAACAGACGGCCGACCATCAGACTCCCACGATGACTATGGACACAGGGCTCAAACGCAGATCTACCTTCAATCCGGTGCATCACAAAGGAAGCCACATCGAAACATTTATGACCTTAACTTCAAGAGACCTAAGGAATATTAATAAGGACCTTAAAGGCCCCAACAACCTAGATAAAGGAGAGAAGACAGCCCTCAGGAGCCTGATGAATAATGATTCCATAGTGATCCGCAATGCAGATAAAGGTGGAAGTATCGTCATACAGGACCGAAAAGATTATATGGCTGAGGCCTATAGAATTTTGAAAGACACCGAATATTATCTAGTCCTATCTGAAAACCCCTGAAGAAGGATACAAAGGAACTTTTGTCCCTTTTGGAGGAAGCTTTCTCCCAAGGTATAATCTCAAAAATGAGAAAGAATATATCATCATGGATTATCCTGACTTAGGCCTGTTTTACCATCTGCCGAAAATTCATAAATCCATCGTTAACCCCCAGGCAGGCCAATTATCTCTGGTATCACTTCTCTTACATGCAACTTATCACACTATGTTGACATTTTTCTGCAGAAATATGTCTTTAGGTTACCCTCCTTTCTCAAAGATTCTGCCAGTCTGATTTCCCTACTGAAATCAATAGAATGGAAAGACACTTATCTGTGGGCCACTCTAGATGTATCATCTCTCTATTCGAACATCCCACATGATGTGGGGATAGAAGCCATACGCCAAACCCTATCAGAAGACGGTGATTTATCAAATACACACAGTCAATTTATTTTAGACAGTATCGAATTCATTTTAACTCATAACACTTTTACCTTTGACAAAAAAATCTACAAACAGATAAAAGGAACCGCTATGGGGACGCTGCTTCGCGCCAAGTTATGCTAATTTATACATGGGGGCCTTTGAAGAACAGTTCATTTACAGCCAGCATAAGTGGAGAGAAAATCTGATATTTTACAAGCGCTATATAGATGATTTAATTGTCATCTGGGATGGTATTTCAGATGAAATTAATGATTTTATAATGTATCTTAATGATAATGATTTTAATCTCACCTTTACAACTAATTACGCTAAAGAATCTATTGAGTACTTAGATCTAGTCCTTATGGCCAAAAACAACTCTATTGAAACTAAGACGTATTTCAAAAAAGTCGATAGCAACAGCTATCTTGACTACAAAAGTGCGCACTATAAAAAATGGAGGGATAATATTCCCTTCAGCCAATTCAAAAGAATTCGAAGAAACTGTACCAACGATAAGGACTTCTGCGAACAGAGCAAGCTATTTGAGAAAAGATTCCGTGACAAAGGCTACCCCACAGGGGTGGTCAAAGCAGCCCTTAAGCGTGCCCAGGAACATACCCAAGAGAGCTGCCTAGTGAAAAGCAACACAAAAAATAACTCGGAAAGGAATAAGTATTTTAAAACATCTTTTATTACTACTTTTAATGTCAACTATCCATTGCTCAAAGGAATCCTAAAAACACATTGGCCGATCCTGTTAGCAGATCCCTTTCTGAAAGACCATCTGCCAAAGGAACCACGCATAATTTTCAGAAGGTCACAAACTTTGAAAAATATCCTGGCCCCAAGTCGTCTTCGGGTGCCGAAAAAAGAAGAAAAAAATGATCAAGCGAAATCCCTACTCCCCGAAGTACGTGGTAGTTTTAGATGTGGACATCGAAAATGCAAATGCTGCAGCAACATCTCCACTAGGACCACTAATTTTCGCAGCAACACTACAGGCGAACAGTTTCAGATCAAACAATTTCTCAACTGTTCTTCCAGTTACATAATCTATCTTATTGAATGTAACTGTGGCCTACAGTACATAGGGAGAACTACTCTTACATTAAGAGAACGGATGAACAAGCACCGGTGGAATATCACCAATGGATATCTTAAACATGGGGTGTCAAGACACTTCCTTCAGGCTCATAATAAGGATCCAAAAAATTTAGTCATAACACCTATAGAACAAATCCCAACGGAACAGACAAGCCGTTTCCAGACCCTAAGACGGAGAGAAATGTTCTGGATTTACAAATTACAATGTCTAGAACCATACGGCTTGAATGAATCATTGGAAAGCAATTGTTTTTAAGAGACCATCACATACGATTCAGAACCACCCATCAGTACACCCCCCCCCCCACCTTCCTTTTTTCGCTCTCTTACATTCTCACTCCGATGTAATCACAGTCCATCATCATATATATCATTCTCCACCTCACAACAAGTCATTCATAATCAGCATTAACAGTTTCATCACAATACTCGCCACTCATCCAATCAGCATCACCAACCCAACACTGCAGTCAACACCACATTCACTTTACTACAACCTTCAATACCAGGTCCACAAACACTCAATGATCACACTAACATCACACACTAATTTCTTATCACTAACATTATACATCAATACCTCATCAGTAATATCCAGTCTTGTTTATATTACATTAGAACTGTTCTATTATTCATTCATACATCATACATCAATATCACATCATTAATATCCATCTTGTTTATATTATTTATTTATTCATTTATTATTCATACAGTCATAATCTATCATCACAATTTCTTCATCACATACCCATTCCCCAATAGATTTATGATACAATTATTATTATAATTTATTCACAATCTATCATTACATATTTATCCCCCAATTCTCATCTCTTCAATAGGCACCACATCCCCCCTCTAATTTACCCCAGTAGTCGGCCGGTCGGGTCACTGTCTCTCCACTGAGAGACATCCAATGCCACCATTGCACGGGCCGGCCGGAGCGTCAGCAATGACGTCACCAGCCCGACCTCTCTCCTCCTACTTCTAGCAGCGCACGCTCGGGCTTCCTCAGAGCCGCGCTGCTGGCGTCCCCACGTGCTGATCAGCGTTCTCAGATCTTTCATAGCCAAGGTAACTATCACCAATACATACTTTTCTGTGTTCCTTTCATTCAGGTCAACATCAATACCTCATTTAACTAGAGGATGCTTCAGGTATGATGTTAAGAAACACCCTTGTCTATAGTTAATTCCAAGGACCGTTAAGATAAGGATTCACTATAGGGGCCATATAGTCTCCTTAATTTGTTACAATGGAATACTTCAATTCAAAGGTTATTTATATTACATTATCCTAACTCCAGCTGTTTGTATATGAAATTCCATTTATTTTTGCTCTCAGAGGGATAACCATGATACACCCCATGGTCTGGCAGCACGACGTTTAAGGTAATTCCATTATGTGTCATAATTCAACACTAGTGCTACTAATGATTTTATTCATGAAATTTGTATGGTTCCAATGGTATTGGCCATATTACTATGGTTTTATCGCTATTGGCTATAACGCCTGTTTTTTTGTCTTCATAATAATGTTTGATGATTTTTAATTAAGAGTGATGTCCTTTTACCAAGCTGGATTTTACATTATCTATCATATTGTTTTATGGTTTATGGGTCTATCCTCTTTGGATTGGATCCATCTACTATACTATAGTATAGATGTTGTAAACCAATGAATTTCTTCTATTTATTATTATTATTATTTTTATTACTATTATATATAATTTTTTTTATATATATTATTTATGTACGAACATTTCTATCTATGTTCCACTTTTCTAGACTTGAAAAAGGGGTACATAAGCCCCGAAACGCGTTGTCAATAAAAAAAATTTAAAAAAAGATTACCCTTGCTTGAGGTTGTCTAAGTGCGCCCTTTGGTACCCCATTGGAAGTGCGGATTTACTGCACATCCGTTTCCGTTTGAATCTCTTCACATTGTCCCATGGAAGCTTTCAGCTGTCCATCTCCCAAACACTGGAGAGAAAGGGGAAGTACCCCCTACCTACCCGCGATCTCCGGCCCTGAATGCAAGCATTTCAAAATTCCTGGCCTTTGAAATGCTGTCATTTCATCTGGTGGAGACAGATACAAACCCTATGGTGGTGGCTGTCCCACAGTACTTGGTTCCCAGCCTGCACTACTTTTCCAGGCGAGCCATCCCTTCCCTGCACAACCAAGTGGCGGACAAAATCAGGTGTGCACTGCGCAACGCCATCTGTGCCAAGTTCCACATAACCACGGATACATGGACCAGTAAGCACGGCAGGGACGTTATATCTCCCTAACAGCACACTGGGTAAATCCAGTCGCGCCTGGGCCTGAGGTGGATAGCAGTTTGCCGCATGTCCTTCCGTGACAGAGGATTGCAGGGCATTTCTTTTTGCCTCCTGTTGCCTCCTCCTCCTACTCCGCTTCCTCCTCTACCACCTCCTCATCCACTCAGTGTAACACCTTCACCACCAACTTCAGCACAGCCATGGGGAAACGACAGCAGGCTGATTTGAAATTTCTCTTTTTGGGGGGAAAACCCCACACAGCGCAGGAGCTGTGGATGGGCATGGAACAGCAGACTGATGAGTGGTTGGTGCCACTGAGCCTCAAGCTCGCCCTGGTGGTGTGCGATAATGGGCTAAATCTCGTAGCAGCTCAGGGCCTAGCCGGTTTGATGCACATCCCTTGCCTGGCTAATATGCTGAATTTGGTGGTGCAGAAATTCCTGATGGTGCAAAACTACCCCAATATGTCAGAGCTGCTGCAGAATGTGCAGGCCATCTGGGCGCGCTTTCAATGTTCTCACCTGTCTGCGCTGCAGCGTAACTTCAGCCTTCCCGCTCGCAACCTCATATGCAACGTGCCCACAAGATGGAACTCCACCTTGCATATGCTGGAAAGATTGTGCGAGCAGCAGCAGGCGATAGTGGAGTTTCAGCTGCAGCGCGCACAGGTGAGTCGCTCTGTGGAACAGCACCACTTCAGCACCAATGAGTGGGCCTCCATGCGAGACCTGTGTGCCATGTTGCGCTGTTTCGAGTACTCCACCAACATGGCAAGTGCCGATGACGCCGTGATCAGTGTTACTATTCCACTTCTATGTCTCCTTGAAAAAACGCTTAGGGCGATGATGGAAGAGGATGTGGCACAGGAGAATGAGGAGAAGGAAGAGGGATCATTTCCACGGTTATCGGGCCAGTCATTCTCAAGTGGCTCGGAGAGTGAGTTCCTTTATAATATGCCAGGTACACAATTCTCCAGCCAGGGCACAGTTCTGCTGGATGAGGAGAAGGAGGATAAGGAAGAACCGTGTTCACAGCAGGGTTGCACCAAAAGCAGCTCAGAGCCATCACTGCAGCGTGGCTGGGGAGATACGGAGGACGCAGACGATACACCTCCCACAGAGGACAGCTTGTCCTTGCCTCTGGGAAGCCTGGCACTCATGGCTACTATATGCTGCAGTGCCTGCGCAACGACTGCCGAGTTGCCCACATTTTAATTTGTGCTGATTACTAGGTGGCCACCCTGCTGAATCACCATTACATGGACAACGTGCTGTCCCTAATTCCCTCACTGGAGCATGATCGGAGGATCCGCGACTACAATCGCACGCTGGTAGACATGCTGCTCATGGCATTCCCACCTTACACTGGGGCCTCAGTGGAAGCACAAGGCGAAGACACCACCTGCACCTCAGAAGGCAGGGTTAGCATGGCCGAAATGTGGAAAAGCTTTTTCAACACACCACAAGAACCAGCACCACCAGCTGATATGGAATGTCTTAGCAGGGGACAGCATTTCATCAAGATGGTGGAATAGTATGTGTGCACACACCTACACATACTGACTGATGGGTCCACCCCATTTAATTTCTGGGTCTCCAAATTGGTCACATGGCCTGAGCTTGCCCTTTACTCCTTTTAGATGCTGGCCTGCCCTGCAGCCACTGTATTGTCTGAATGTGTGTTTAGCAGAGCAGGGGTGGTTATCACTGACAAGCGCAGCCGCCTGTCCGCAGCCAATGTGGACAAGCTCACGGTCATTAAAATGAACCAGGCATGGATCCCATAGGACTTGTCCGTACCTTGTGCAGAATAAACCTGTATACCGACCTCATCCAGACTTTGTTATACTCCAGCAGACTTTCTCTTTGTTTTATTTTCTATATTTCCCAATGTTTTGGGGTCTACCTAAAACAAAAACAAAAAACAGTGTTGTTGACGATTACCTCCTCCACCACCACTTCCACCTTCACCGCCACATTCACCGCCTCAACCTCCTACTCCATATGTACCTTCTCCTCCTAGTTCAAGATTATTACTTTTAATTTTTATGTATTTTATGTTATTTTAAATCATTTCCCTATCCACATTTGTTTGTAGGGCAATTTTTCTGGTCTTACCTCCATTTTACTTTCTTTTGCAGCCCTCTAGCCCTTTCTATGACTTTTTTAGAGCCATTTTAGTGCCCCAAAATTCGGGGCACTATTGACTTCAATGTGGTTTGGTTTCGGGTTAAGTTCGGGTTCAAGTTTGGGTCCCGAACCCGAAATTTGTGGCGAAGTTCGGCCAAACCCGAACTTCCAGGTGTTCGCTCAATCCTAGAAAAGGGTTAACATATTTCTACAAACTAAGTTTTAAACAAATTGAGGGGTATAGTTTATAAAATATGGTCATTTGTGGGTGGTTTCCACTATGTAATTCCCAGAAAGTGACTTCATAACTGAATTTGTCCTTAAAATAGTGGGTTTTGGAAATTTTCTTAAAAATTTAAAAACTTGCTAATTCTAAGCCTCCTAATGTGCTAAAAAAATTAAAATGACATCTACAAAATGATGCAAACATAAATTAGAACTAGTTTATGAGGTATCAACTTACCATCTTAAAAGCAGTGAAATTCAAATTTAGTGAATAGTGAATTTATTTTAAACTTTTCATAAATTTTGGAATAAATAAAGGTAAAACATATCGACTTAAATTTACTCCTAGCATCAAGTGTGATTTGTCACACGAAAGCATTCTCAGAATCGCTTGAATATATTTTCCAGAACCCAGGTGAACATTGCCTGGTCTACAGTACTCTCTCCACTGCAGTGTACACCCCATGTCAACAATAGGTTCCATCAGTAATGACTTCTATACTGGATCCAGTAGGTGAAACATGGTTAGCCCCTTAAGGACCGGGCTCATTTTCACCTTAGGACCAGGCCATTTTTTGAAAATCTGACCTGTGTCAGTTTATGTGGTGACAACTTTAAAATGCTTTTTCTTATCAAGGCCATTCTGAGACTGTTTTTTCGTCACATATTGTACTTCATGACACTGGTAAAATGAAGTCAAAAAATTTCATTTTTATTTATAAAAAAATATCAAATTTACCAAAAATTTTGAATAATTTGCAATTTTCCAAGTTTCAATTTCTCTACTTCTATAATACATAGTAATACCGCCCAAAAAAGTTATTGATTTACATACCTCATATGTCTACTTCATGTATCAATTATTTTGGGAAAGCCATTTTATTTTTTGGGGACGTTACAAGGCTTAGAAGTTTAGAAGCAAATCTTGAAATTTCAGAAATTTTCAAAAACCCACTTTTTCGAGACCAGTTCAGGTCTGAAATCACTTTGTGAGGCTTACATAATAGAAACCACCCAAAAATGACCCCGTTCTAGAAACTACACCCCTCAAGGTATTCAAAACTGATTTTACAAACATCCTTAACCCTTTAGGTTTTCCACAAGAGTTAATGGCAAATGGAGATAAAATTTCAGAATTTCGATTTTTTGGAAAATTTTCCGTTTGAATCCATTTTTTCCAGTAACAAAGCATGGGTTAACAGCCAAACAAAACTCAATATTTATTGCCCCGATTCTTTAGTTTGCAGAAACACCCCGTATGTGGGCGTAAACTGCTGTAGGGCCAAACAGCAGGGCATAGAAGGAGAGGAACGCCATATGGTTTTTGGAAGGTGGATTTTGCTGGACTGGATTTTTGATACCATGTCCCATTCGAAGCCCCCCGATGCACCCATAGAGTAGAAACTCCAAAAAAGTGACTCCATCTAAGAAACTACACCTCAAGGTATTCAAAACCGATTTTACAAACTTTGTTAACCCTTTAGGTGTTCCACAAGAGTTATTGGCAAATGGAGATGAAATTTCAGAATTTCTATTTTTTGTTATCTTGCCTCAAAAAAAGTGTAATATAGACCAACCAAAAATCATATTTACCTTAAAATAATACAATAAAACTGCCACCTTATCCCATACTTTCCAAAATGGGGTCTATTTTTTGTAGTTTCTACTGTAGGGGTGCATCAGGGGGGCTTCAAATGGGACATGGTGTCAAAAAAACAGTCCAGCAAAATCTGCCTTCCAAAAACCATATGGCGTTCCCTTCCTTCTACGCCCTGCCGTTTGGCTGTACAGCAGTTAACAACCACATATGGGGTGTTTCTGCAAACTAGAGACTCAGGGCAATATATAGAGTTTTGTTTGGCTGTTAACCCTTGCTTTGTTACTGGAAAACGTATTAAAATGGAAAATTTGCAAAAAAATGCCTATTTTCGGACCGTTTTTATTTTCTGTTATTTACATCGTTGAACTGACAGGTTAGATTGTGTGCCATTTCTATAGAGCAGGTTGCCACAGACGCGGCAATACCAAATATGGCTACTTTTTGGGGGGTTTTGTTTCAGTTTTACATAATACAGCAATTTTGAAACAAATGATTTTTTAGTGTCTTCACATTCTGAAAGCCATATTTTTTTATTTTTTTTGGACGACTGTCTTATGTAGGGGCTCATTTTTTGTGGTATGAGATGTTGGTTTAATTGGAACTATATTGGGGTGCATATGACATTTTGGTCGCTTGCTATTACACTTTTTGTAATGTAAGGTGACAAAAATGGCTTTTGACACCGTATTATTATTTTTTTTTTCTTGTGTTCACCTGAGGGGTTTGGTCATGTGTTTGTTTTATAGAGCAGGTTGCGATGGACGCGCCGATACCAAATATGTATACTTTTTATTTATTTAAGTTTTACACAATATTATCATTTTTTAAAACAAAACAAATCATGTTTTAGTGTCTCCATAGTCTGAGAGACATATTTTTTTAATTTTTTGGGGTGATTGTCCTATGTGGGGTATCATTTTTTGCGGGATGAGATGAAGGTTTGATTGGCACTATTTTTGGGTGCATATAACTTTTTTATCGCTTGCTATTACAGTTTTTGAGATGTGAGGTGACAAAAATGTTTTTTTTTTACATTGTTTTTATTTTATTTTTTTAACGGTATTTACCTGAGGGGTTAGATAATGTGATATTTTTATAAAGTAGGTTTTTATGGACGCGACGATACATAATATGTATACTTTTTATTTATTTATTTTACTTTAACACAATAATTGCATTTTAGAAAAAAAAATTATGTTTCAGTGTCTCCATAGTCTGAGAGCCATATTTTTTTAGTTTTTTGTGCGATTGTCCTATGTAAGGACTCTTTTTTGCGGGATGAGATGGCGGTTTTATTGGTACTATTTTGGGAGGCATACGCCTTTTTGATCACTTGGTATTACACTTTTTGTGATGCAAGGTGACAAAAAATTGCTTTTTTACACCATTTTTGGGTTTTTTTTTACGTTATTTATGTGAGGGGTTAGGTCATGGGATATTTTTATAGAGGAGATTTTTAAGGACGCGGCGATACCCAATATGTGTAGTGCATTTGAGTTTTTTAATTTTTTTTCAGTGATGTATTTTTCTTATTTTACTTTTTTTTCACTTGACATTTTTTTTTGACCCAGACCCACTTGGTTCTTGTAGATCCAGTGGATCTGGTGTCTATATAATACAGTAAGTACACTGTATAGTGTACTTACTGTATTTTTTACTTTACAAAGTCTGAATAGGCTTTTGCCTTTAGCAAAAGCCTATTCAGAGTTTCAGTGCCATGGAGAGCAGGACGCTTCTGAAAGCTTCCTGCTGCCATGGTAACCATCACCCGCTGCCATAACAGAGCAGCGGGTGATGGGAAGGGAGGGGAGCTCCCTCCCTCTGCTATCGTATCCTGTCGGGGGGCTGCAAAGGTACAGCAGCCCCCCGATGGGAGAGGGAGGGAGCTCCCTCCATGTTAACACTTTCCATACCGCGGTCCGTACGGACCGCGGTATAGAAGGGGTTAAACTGCTGACATCTGCAGCACAGATGTCAGCAGTTTATAGCAGGGGGTCAGCAATGTGCTGACCCCTTGCTAAACCCACTAGACACCAGGGAAAGCATTTGAAAAGAGGCGGGCGGGGGATCGCAATTGCCTCCCGTGCCGCCAACCCGCAGCACCGCCTGCAATCCTCCCCCCCTGCACCGCCCGGGGGGACACAAACATGGCGAGGCGGGGGGGGGGGGGTTAATATTTATAAGTTTGGGGCATATTTTAGTCTCTGATCCGATCATAGACTACAGATAGCGCAGCAAACCGCAGGTCTGAATTGACCTGCGGTTTGCTGCGATCGCTGACATGGGGGGGGGGTCACAGGACCCCCCTGGGCAAAATGCCAAGGTGCCTGTTGATTGATTTCAGTAGGCATCTTGTTCCGATCACCGCCACGTGCGCAGCGGTGATCGGATATTCGCAGGGTGTACATGTACGCCCTTGGTCCTTAAGTACCAGGACACAAGGGCGTACATGTACGCCCCTCGTCCTTAAGGAGTTAATCATAGTTAGAGGTCAGAGTCTAATAGCCATGGTACCACAGGGCAGATAAATAAAGTCACAAACAAAGCCAAAGGTTGGGATAAGATATCAGGAGCCACATCAGAGGAATAGGTTAAAGGTAGGTACAAAACACTTAGGAAATGAGTGTATGCCTAGGTGACACTAACTTTGGGCACCTGGGTGTATTGTTACACCCAAACTGTTACCAAATGGGTTGAGCCAAGGAGGTGTCACAGAACCCATGTCTCCGCTGTCATGGACAGTGGAGACTCTGGTGATGTTAGCAAGGGGCCAGTCATAGTGGTTCCTTGCATGGAATCACTCTGAATGGTCCATCTGTACAGACAATCAGAGCGTACTTAGGCTGAAAATGCTGGATTCAGGCTCTGACCTCCACTGTTCATGATGGTGGAGATCAGAGCCTAAATGAAGGCACAACATTTTCCTCCTGCAGCCCCCATTGTGCTATTGCTATTTTTGTTACTTCACATCCCCCCCAAAAAGTGGAATAAAAAGTGATCAAAAAGGTATATGTATCCCCAAATGGAACCATTAAAAACTACATCCCGTTTCTAAAAAATTTAAGCACTCAAACAGCTGTTGGCAGAAAAATAAAAATGTTATGGCTGTTAGTATATGGCGATTCAAAATATAATTTGTTTTCATTAAAAAAAAAGATTTTTATGATGCAAAAGTAGTAAAACATAAATAAATATATAATAGTATAATAGGCAATGCAATATAATTAAAAAAATAAAATATGCAAGGGACTACACACATTGGAGAAAGAAATCATAAACCAAAAAATCTAAAAAATAAGGTATAATCAGACAGACACGGTGTCTGTGGAAGGGAGGGAAAATAACAAAACACAAACACAGGGGAATGCAGAAACAAAAAAAAAATAGTAAAATAAAAATTAGTAACAATGAAAATGTCCACCAATATAATGTGGCCACATGAAATCACTACGAAATCCTTAATTCAGCTCATTTTTTTAGATTCAACTCCACCGCATCACAGAACGAGACAAAGGAAAAACACCATACCAGAGAGGTATCATTCATGGACAAAGGGACCACAAGTACAACCTCAGACACAGATACCAAGACACACAATGGAAATCGGATACACAAGGGACAACACACAATCCACGTCAAAGGTATCAGTACAATCAGATACAAACACACGATCGCATAGTAAAACACAAAGGGGAAAACGGAAGAAAAAGTGCGTACAGAACACGGTGATAGATACGAATAATGTAGTGAACCTGAGTAATTTTTTGAAAATGTTCGGGTCCGGGTCCTGGACACCCCAAAATTCGGTACGAACCCGAACTATGCTTGAACTGTTCACTCAACACTAGTTATAAGAAAATATCAGTTTACCACCCCATTAACAGTACAGCATGTCTATTTAGGGGTAGCTTATTATAGATTTTAGCACATTGCATTTGTGCTACTGTATTGTTTGCTTTATGTGTATTACAACAATATCAGGATCATTAATAATTGATCTGGGGCCATGCTTATTTGAATAACTGCTCATTGTGACCTCGATGGCAGTGTCAGACTGGGGTTTTGGGGGCCAATCAGTGGAACTAATGCCAGGGGCCCAAACCCATACCATCAATAAAGTCTAGTAGGTTTTGATTCAAATAAACAAACCCTAGTGGCAAGTGATTGGTTCCACAAGAAGCTCCAACTTTTTCTTTTGGATCTTTGGGGCAACAAGAGGTTGTCTGGGACTCATATTAGTGGCTTATTCTCAGGGTAGGTCATCAATATCTGATTGGTAGGGTCCAGTTTCTGGATCCATTGTTGATCAGCTGTTGGAAGGGACAATGTAGCTCAGTTGAGCATTTCATCCTTCTCCTAGGCCTGAGTTGTCAAGCCCATCAGTTATATAGGTTTTCTACAGTTAGTTTCATTCAAGTGAATGGGATTGAGCTGCAATGCCAAACACAGCAGATGTTAAATGGACTTCACTGTGATTGGTAAGTAATGAAGAGATGTCTTTAAACAGTGGATTGGCAAGGGTGGCAGGAGTCAGACCCTCACCAATCTGATATTGATGACCTATGCTTATTAGTCATCAATATTGAGACTCGGACAACCCCTTTAATATTCACAGAATTATTGTTTTTGTATCGTACATTTACTTACATGTAATTCATTTGTCTTCTGTGAATAATCCTCTTTCATCTAAAAAGTGAGGATTGTTAATAAAAAATATTAAAAGGGATTATTTAATATGTTCACATTTAGCAGAAATATCCAGGCTAGTCTAACAGTTTAAATATGCAGTATTGTAAACCGAGATATTAAGAAAGCTATTTAATATTTGTTCTTCTTATCAAAGGACCATGGCATTGTACAATAATCCTTTACAAGCAGTTATAAATTGAATTGCTTTGTTACCTACCTCTGAGTTTATCAAGGGATATCTCAGTTCATTTATTTTCATGAAGATTTATTAAAATGCATGACACATTCATGTACTTTACGACAATCAATCATTATTACATTAAATGGCATTTTTTATGCTTTGAAATAGGAATATTTACTATTCAGCTCAGTGGTGAAACTAATGGGGACATTTAAAATAATTGCTTTCTTTCTTTTGTTTTCCATTACCTATATCATGATTTATGCTGTTGATTTATGTAATTTCTCGTAGCAATTCCACTAAAATTGTATCAATGTAATATTCTCTATAGTGTTGAGCGAACAGTTCGAGAATAGTTCGGGTTAGTACCGAATTTTGGGGTGTCCGTGACACGGACCCGAACCCGGACATTTTCAAAAAAGTTCGGGTTCGGGTCCGGGGTTCGTCGATTACTTCCCGCTTTCTGAAGGGCTGCACAGCAGCCAATCAGCTAGCGTTTTACTTCTTGCCCTAAGAGCACATCACAGCCATGCCTACTAATGGCATGGCTGTGATTTGCCAAGTGCAGCATGTGACCCAGCCTCTATTTAAGCTGGAGTCACGTAGCGCCGCACGTCACACTGCTCTGATTAGTGTAGGGAGAGGACGCAGCTTCTATCAGGGCGAGATTAGGCAGGTTAAAGTCAGCAACAGCACCTAATGAACGGATCAATTTACAGCTGAGAATCATTGAACTTCTGCTAGTTACTTGCTCGCTGGTTTTTAGGCTGCACAGAGCGTTTTTCTGTCACTTATTTTCTGGGTTGATCGGTGGCCATTTTGTGACTTGTGGTGCGCCAGAAGAAGCTGCCACCAAGTCCATCAATCCATCAATACTAGTTTGTTTTTTTGCTATATCCTACATCAGGGGCTTGGCTGTAGCTAATTGTCACCCCTAGAAACTCAGGAAAGAAATTTCTATATTTTATTAAGGGGTTAAATACAATTGCCCAAATACCAATCCCCTAAATCTGGTGTTCCAGCTTTGGCTAGACAAGTATAATACTGTCTGCTGTCTGGCAAAGGATAGATTATTTTCTGGGGTTAAATTCAATTGCCAAAATAGCAATACCATAAATCAGTGGTTTCAGCTGTGGCTGGCAAAATAGAATAGTGTCCGAGGTAACGCACACACGTACAGACCGCACGTACACGATTCTTGAATAGTTGTATTATCGCGATAATAAAACTAACAGTGTAAAGTTGACTGTATTGCTCTAAGTTATATTCGCGACATGAATGTAACTTCTATTACAGCACACCAATACTAAAACTGACTAAGAGACAGCTTTAAGTTCTATTCGAACGCGATTGCAACTTTGGAACTTAAAGTGGTGTACGATTTTAAAAGTTGAGTACTAAAAAGTTGGAATCGCAATGCGATTCTTATGTATTTGCTTAATCGCATTGCGATTACAACTTTGAGCTACCGATCACCATGGGAACGCCTCCTCCAGTAGAATGTACTGTCGGATGTGAGAATTAAGTTGAAATCGCAATGCGATTAAGCAAATATATAAGAATCGCATTGCGATTTCAACTTAATTCTCAGATCCGACAGTACATTCTACTGGAGGAGGCGTTCCCATGGTGATCGTTAGCTCAAAGTTGTAATCGCAATGAGTTTATTGCGGTATATTATCCCTCTGGGTGTCTTTTACAGCCTTTTTAGTGCCCAAAAGTTCGGGTCCCCATTGACTTCTATGGGGTTCGGGATGAAGTTCGGGTTGAGTTCGGATCACGAACCCGGACATTTTCTGGAAGTTCGGCCGAACCTCTCGAACCCGAACATCCAGGTGTTCGCTCATCTCTAATACTCTATTTAGGATGCAAAAATTGATTATGTCTCCCATTTTAACTAATCTTTATCACATTCATGTATAAGATTTACTAGATATATTTGAAATTTACTATGCTACACAACTACAATCTACTATGCAACTTATTTTTCATGATTCTACTCACCAATACACTGAAGGTAAGTAGCTTGCTTCATTTTATTTACTCTAGCTCTAACCCTGGGTTCACACCTGAGCGTTTTACAGTGCATTCCTATTCGCTGTAAAACGCTCAACAAGCGAAAAGCCATGTTTCTCTATGGGCATGGTTGTCACTTGCTCGTTTTACAGCGCGTATGAACCCCCCCCCCTCCCCCGTGCGGAAATCTCCCTTGGCAAGGGGTAGGTGTTCTGCAGTATGGTGCTTTTTTGAGGAAAGTGTGGACGGCAAAAGAATAGTAGTTTGCAACCTGTGCCATACCAAAATGAGCCGAGGCTTGAACACTAGCAACCTCACCACCACCTGCATGATCCGCCACATGGCATCCAAGCATCCTAATAAGTGGGAAGAACGCCTGGGTCCACAATCTGTGTCTGCGGGTCACACCACTGCCTCCTCTTCCCCTGTGTTACGTACTGCTGGCAAATCTTCTGTCGAAGGCGCAGGCCCGGATGCCTCCCTCCCTGCAGCTAGACTTTCGCAAGCACCATCTACTACCACATCCACTTCACTGTCCCAGCACAGCGTTCAAATGTCCTTCCCTCAGGCATTTGAAAGCAAGCGCAAATACCCAGCGACTCACCCACAGGCCATATCACTAAATGTGCAGCTTTCCAAATTACTGGCCCTGGAAATGTTGCCATTTAGGCTTGTGGACACTGAGGCCTTTCGCAGCCTGATGTCGGTGGCCGTCTAGTGTTACGCAGTCCCCTGCCGCCACTATTTTTCTTGGTGTGCGTGCCCTGCCGCCACTATTTTTCTTGGTGTGCGTGCTCGCCTTACACCAACATCTGTCCCGTAACATCACACGTGCCCTGACCAACGCAGTTAAAGGATTTAATAGGGTACTTAATCCAATAACAGGGCCTCTTAAGAGTCCTGTATTGTTATTTTTCGTCACTACCTCCCCGAGTCGGGAGTGGGTAATTGGCACGCCTGGTGCCTTCCTTGGATATGGTAGCAATTTCTCAGGCTCCCTCTCCGGAATCGAACCCTGATTCCCCGTTACCCGTGTTTACCATGGTAGGTGCAGAAATTATCTTCAAAAGTTGATAGGGCAGACATCCAAATGGATCGTCAATGTCACAGCTCACCTGCAGGCCCTCACATATAATGTCTTACAGGGTCAGCTTACCTACAGGCCCTCACCTACAATCATTTACAGGGTCAGCTCACCTGGAGGCCCTCACCTACAATGTTTTACAGGGTCAGCTCACCTACAGGCACTCACATATAATGTTTTATAGGGTCAGCTCACCTACAGGCACTTGCATATAATGTTTTATAGGGTCAGCTCACCTACAGGCACTCACATATAATGTTTTACAGGGTCAGCTCTTCTGCACACCCTCGCATATAATGTTTTAGGTCAGCTCACCTGCAGGCCCTCACATATAATGTTTTAGACAGTCAGCTCACCTGCATGCTCTCACCTAGAATGTTTACTAAACTAGTACATGGATTGCAGGACAAAATTTACCAGGAAAGGTTAAAGGACCTTAACATGTATAGCTTGGAAGTAAGAAGAGACAGAGGGGATATGATAGAAACTTTTAAATACATAAAGTAAAGAGGAGAGAATATTTAAAAGAAGAAAACTGCTACAAGAGGACATAATTTTAAATTAGAGGGGCAAAGGTTTAAAATTAATATCAGGAAGTATTACTTTACTGAGAGAGTAGTGGATGCATGGAATAGCCTTCCTGCAGAAGTGGTAGCTGCAAATACAGTGAAGGAGTTTAAGCATGCATGGGATAGGCATAAGGCCATCCTTCATATAAGATAGGGCCAGGGGCTATTCATAGTATTCATTATATTGAGCAGACTAGATGGGCCAAGTGGTTCTTATCTGCCGACACATTCTATGTTTCTATGTTTTACAAAGTCAGCTCACCTTCAGGCCCTCGCATATAATGTTTTAGAAGGTCATCTCACCTGCAGGCCCTCACCTACAATATCTTACAAGGTCAGCTCACCTGCAGGGCCTCACATATAATGTTTTACAGGATCAGCTCACCTGTAGGCACTCGCATATAATGTTTTATAGGGTCAGCTCACCTGCAGGCCCTCACATATAATGTTTTAGAAGGTCAGCTCACCTGCACGCTGTCACCTACAATATTTTACAAGGTCAGCTCACCTGCAGGCCCTCGCATATAATGTTGTACAGGGTCAGCTCACCTACAGAAACTCGCATATAATGTTTTACGGGGTCAGCTCACCTACAGGCACTCGCATATAATGTTTTACATGGTCAGCTCTTTTGCACACCCTCGCATATAATGTTTTCGAAGGTCAGCTCACCTGCAGGCCCTCACCTACAATATCTTACAAGGTCAACTCACCTTCAGGCCCTCACCTACAATCTTTTAAAGTGTCAGCTCACCTGCAGGCCCTCACCTACAATATCTTACAAGGTCAGCTCACCTGCAGGGCCTCACATATAATGTTTTAGAAGGTCAGCTCACCTGCAGGCCCTCACCTACAACCTTTTGGAGTGTAAGCTCACCAGCAGGCCCTCGTCTAGAATATTTTACAGGGTCAGCTCACCTGCAAGCCCTGGAATATAATGTTCTAGAATGTCAGCTCACCTGCAGGCCCTCGCATATAATGTTCTAGAATGTCAGCTCACCTGCAGGCCCTCGCATATAATGTTTTACAGTGTCATCTCACCTGCAGGCCCTCACCTACAACCTTTTAGAGGGTTAGCTCACCTGCAAGTCCTCGCATATAATGTTTTACAGGGTCAGCTCACCTGCAGGCCCTTGCATATAATGTTTTACAGTGTCATCTCACCTGCAGGCAGTCACCTACAACCCTTTAGAGGGTCAGCTCACCAGAAGGCCCTTACCTACAATCTTTTACATGGTCAGCTCACCTGCAGGCCCTCACATATAATGTTTTAGAGGGTCAGCTCACCCGCTTGTCCTAGCATATTATGTTTTACAGGGTCAGCTCACCAGCAGGCTCTCACCTACAACCTTTTAGAGGATCAGCTCACCAGCAGACTCTCACCTATAATCCTTTACAGGGTCAGCTCACCTGCAGGCCCTGGCATATAATGTTTTACAAGGTCAGCTCACCCCCGCATATAATGTTTTATAGGGTCAGCTCACCAGCAGTCCCTCACCTCTAATGTTTTAGATGGTCAGATCAGCAGGCCCTTGCTCCAAATGTTTTTGAGGATCACCAGCAGGCCATCAATCATAATCTTTAAAGGGTGTATATGATGCCCTCCATTTTGTGTAACAAAGGGTGTATTGGAGAGCTGGTTTCTTGTCATTTTTGGCAGCCCTTTCACTTTGTGCTTAGGCTTTATGAGTGTAGGAGTCCCACTACATGAACAATTGTACCACAATGTGAATGAGGCCCTCCTTTATGTGATATACAGGTTGTATCGGAGTGCCTTTTGCTTGAAATGTTTAGCCCAAATGGATAAAATTAAATTAAAAAAGTCCCCCTAAAGGTGTCCATAGACTTTCATTATTGCTCTGTGTAACAAATAAATGGAGTAAGCAACTGAGCACTAATGCTCAACACTAAACATTCATCAATGATGCTGTGATTATGTAAGCTGTCATATGCTTATAGGTTGACTTTATATATTTACATCAGTGCCTTTCAGTCTGTGCCTATTGTAAGAGGGTGCAAGGTACCGTGGTCGATGGCAGGTACGGGTCACCGAGGTTCCTGGCCTCGGTGAGGTAAGAGCCGGGTTTTCGTGTGTCAGCCGGGTTTTCGTGTGTCAGCAGCAGCTAGTGCTGTTTGACACCTTGATTTTTTAGTTTGGCTGCAAAGCCAATCCGGGCTGGCTCTTACTGGGAGTAGGCAAAGAGTTGGGTGGGTGCCTATTCCCCACGGTCCAGGCCGGTTTTTCCAGGGCCTTTAAAACACAGCCAGCACCAGCAGGTGTGGCTGTGATTGTCCTGGACCTGCTAACAGTGCTGTGGAGCTCTCTGACCTGGAGGAAGGAGCTCAGCAAAGTGGGTTTTTTCCTGGAAGCCTGAAGGTGGTTTGTCCTGCGGCTCGGCTGACAGCCAGGTGCGAACCCGCACCTTAAACCTCACAGGTGATTGGATCCTGCTTTGGACTCTTTTTGTTTTGCCTCATGACTTCTGATGTGTGTGTGAATTAACACCAAGAGACTGTTTATCGTTTGTTTTGTGTCAGTGTGAATAAAACACTGTTTATTGCACATTCCGGACTCCTTGTTTTGCCTCTGTACTGCACCCGCACCGCTATCTACCAGAGCAACTCCCCACACTATCCAGTAGTTATGTGTGAAAGTGTCATAAGGTATACTACTTTTTATTTCATAGGGTAACTGCTGGTTCCTTTATTTCAACTATAATAAAATTTAAAAAAATGAAAAATATATAAAAAATAAAACAATATCCGCTTTGATTCATAAGCAACACAAGGTTTGCATAAATTATGCAAAAATAAATCTGTTTTTCAACCTAACAAAGTGCACACAAAAAAAAAAAAATTGTGAATAGGGCTACAATTGGCTGAGTACATGATTCATATTAAGCAACAGTAAATATAAATGTCTTAGATTTTTATTCTTACTTTTACAAATCCTTTAATTAAAAATCATAAAGGTCTCCATAAAATTATATCATCAAGCACAAAAGAGTATGGATGTCATATAGGTTAATACATTTCATACTGAACTTAAGTATCCCGAATTCTGGGTGACATGGTGCTGAATTGCTCTAAGTGTATTTAACTTCACACCAATTAATTATAATGTACTGATAAGAGACAATAACTAACAGCATTTTTAGAGACTGCTTATCAGTAATAAATCTCCTCGAAACAGAGACTAATATTGCATCTTAAGTGCTTAAATATTCAAAACATCATAAAAATGAATCATTTATTTCTCCCACTTACTCCCACATACATTGACAAATGGTTTTATAAGCTGAAGAGATTGAACAAATTCATAATATAATGAAAACTGTTTGAATCCTTGGAAGTAATTTATTTTAAATACCCAGTGTGACTTTACAAACTACAACGTAAAGAGATACTTAATAATTTTGGAAGCAAATGTCATTAAATACTCAAAATATTACTATTTTTTTCAAAATATTTTTTTTTTTTTTTTTTGCATAGTAATACCATAATATAGTGTAGCAATGCATGCCAAAATAATGACATACCATAGAAATGATTTCAAAGAAAATTAAAATTATACAGTATCAATGTATACACACTGCTTTTTAAATTGAACCCCTTAGTGACCACCGATACGCCTTTTTACAGTGGTTACTAAGGGACCTTAGGCTGGGCAATCTAAGTGCTGCATGGGTCTTCCATGCAGTGTAGAACGAGGGCACTGCTTTAACATGTGAACTCCTGCTCTAACAGTCTGCACCAGCTACACTATAGTGCTGACCTGGGCGGTTTAACCCTTATGGGCAATTGTCTGCCTCTAAAGGGTCCCTACAGGCTGCGCCTTTCTACTGAAGGCTGCTGGTGAATTTCACAATAGGAATAATGCAATGTATTTTAAAAACAATCACAAAATTGTTTTTAATATGCAATATTATAGACCCCCTGTGGAACCATTAAATGCTTAAAAAGGTAAAAAATAAAAGGATTAAATAAAAAAAAATTCAAGCGTAATAATGCACAGTTTTCTATTAGAAAAAAAAGGCCTTTCAATGGAGAAAATTTACAAAATCTTCTCCACATATTTGGTATAGCTGCTTCCATAAGGACCAGAATGCAATTATCATGTAATTTATCCCATATGGCAAATGCAATAAAAAAGCTAGAATTGCTGCTTTGTTGATGATTCACCACCAAAAAAGAATAAAACACGATCAAAAAGTGTTATGTACCTCAAAATGATATCAATAAAAACTATACTGTATATTTTCCCGCAAAAATCAAGCCACCACTAGTATTGAGCGAACCCAAACTGCAAAGTTAAGGTCCGTACCGAACTTTTTGAGTTCGGTGTTCGGGCATTTAATTAAGCTTTCAATCAACAAGCTTTTAAGCAGTGGGCACTTAGAAGCCATTACAGTCATGCCTAGTAATGGCATGGCTGTATTAGGCCAGTGCATCATGTGACCCAGCCTCTATAAAAGCTGGACCGCCCATCAGCTCTGAGTAGTGCAGGGACAGGAAGCAGGCAGATGAAGAAATAAAATAATTTATCTGGCTGTTAATTCTGTGGGTGACCTATAGCAACTTTTTGTGGGTGCAATGCATCATCTTTGTACCCCTGACACAAAAATATAATATTTAATCTGTCTGTTAGTTTGGTGGGAGACCTCAAAGAATGAGAAGAGCGTCAAATAAGGGACGTGGTGGCATGAACGTTCCCGTGACAGGTGGCAGGAGATCGGTGAGACTGGAAACATATGGTTTGATCTGACATGTTTTCCGTTTGGATCAAATGACATCTGCGTTGTTTCTGGTGCTTGCCACACCTTCTTTCCCCAGGTGTGGCTATTATGACCATTTAACCTTCTCTATTTATTGTTGTTTCTTCTCACTATGCTATGTGGTTTATAGCTTCTATTGGAGTTGTGGATAGCTGGTGTGTGGATCTCGGCTGAGTTCCTGGTACTGCCATAGCCAGTTCAAGTTAAGTGTTTTCTTTCCCTTATATATTTTGTTTGGGTTATTTTGGGTGTTGCATTTCCCTGTCATTTGTATTAAGGCCTGAGCAAGACTCCTGTTCGTCCTTCCATTTGGAGGAACAGGTTGTCTCAGTCCTGACATTAGTACCAGGGTTCTACAGGTATTCACTAGGTATTCCTGTGTATGAGCTCACCTACCTCTAGGGTCTGTTCATACTGGTAGTTAGTAGGGACTTTCATTAGGGTTTTACTATGAGGTGTCCATCTCTTTTCCTTAGTTTCCAGGCCCTATTCCCTCATATGTTCGGTGTGGTGTTTCCCTCCCACACCCGAACTTGATGCGTGGTCCTGGCCGTGGTGTTGCTGGTGTTGGTGGAGCTCTTGTTGCAGGGAGTGTATGTGGTTGATCTGTGCCAGCTACATCCCCAAATGAAACACCCTCCTCAGGTGCACGTAGGTGACAGAATGTTCAGCGTTATTTGGTAGGCCCGAATACCGGTGTATGAATGGTGAGGCAAGAGCAAATAGAGGTGGTAGTAGATTGAGTGGCTTCACATTGTGTCCCACCCAGTCCCCTGCTGAAAGCGCATTGTTGGCATCTGCAGTCCATGGGTATCTGTCTTTTACCTCACCCCCTTGCAAATCAGCCAAGCAGTCGGAGCCCCAAGTCATGCAGCAGTCTCGCTTTTTGATTACTCTGCTGGCAGGGTTTCCGTGGGCCATCCTCCTAGCCCTGCTCCAGAAGTGGAAGAGATTGAGTGCACTGATGCCCAACCACTTATGTTTCAGGATGTGGACATAGGAGGACAACCGCAGCAGGTCTCTGATGATGACGAAACACCAACTGCTGTGGCTTTCTGCAGTGTGCAGCCCGGCAAGGAGGGCAACGGTGAAGTGTGGGTGAAAGCCATTGTGGAAGATGATGAGGTCCTAGACCCCACATGGAACCAAGGTCATGTGAATGATGTGTGCAGTTCAGAGGAAGAGGTGATGTGGTCAAGCAGCTCCAGACCCACAGAAAAAGTGGAAGCAGAGTGCAAAAGCAGAGTGGCCGTCCCCTAGCCATTACGCCTGCTACTGCCGACTGGACCCAAGGACTGAGCACAGCAAAGCCAGCTCCAAGGTGTTCCCTGGCGTAGCAGTTCTTCAGCCAATGTGCTGATAACAAGACGCAAGTGGTTTACAAGCTGTGCAAATCGGAGTCTGAAGCGAGGCATAAATGTTCTAAACCTGAGCACCACCTGCATGACCAGGTATCTAAATTCTAAGCACGAGCTGCGGTGGAGTACTCACCTCAAAAACCACGAAAGATCTCAGGCTCCTTCTTCTCCCTTTTCTGCTGCAGTCTCGGCCTGTTCCTCCCCCTCTGGAGTGAAAGTGTCACTTGCCACCTCACAAACAGAAGATGTGGCTGCAACACCACCACCACCGTCAGCCAGCATGTCCACACTGGCCAATGGAAGCGTGCAGCCCTCCATCCCCCAAACACTGGAGAGAAAGAGGATGTACCCCCCTACATACCAGCGATTCCTTGTCCTGCATGCCCTCATTTCAAAATTCCTGGCCTTTGAAATGCTATCACTCTGCCTGGTGGAGACAGAGATTTTAAAAAAAAACTTATTGGTGTCCCACAGTGTGCTGTTGCCAGCTGCCACTACTTTTCCAGGCGAGCCATTCCTGCCCTGCACAACAAAGTGGCAGACAAAATCAGGTGTGTACTGCGCAAAGCCATCTGTGGCAAGGTCCACATAACCACTGATGCATGGACCAGTAAGCACAAGCAGGGACGTTATATCTCCCTAACAGCACACTAGGTAAATGCAGTGGCGGCTGGGCTTGAGGCAGATAACAGTTTGATGCATGTCCTTCTGCCACCGAGGATTGCAGGACGTTTCTCCGTGCTTCCTGTTGACTCCCCCTCCGCTTCCTCCTCTACCGCCTCCTAATCCGGTCAGTGTAACACCTGCACCACCAACTTCAGCACAGCCAGAGGGATACAACAGCAGGCTATTTTGAAACTCTTATGTTTGGGGAAAAACCACACCATGCAGGAGCTATGGACGGGCATAGAACAACAGACCGATGAGTAGTTGGTGCTCCTGAGCCTCAAGCCCGGCCTGGTAGTGTGCGATAACGGCCAAAATATCATAGTATCTCTGGGCCTAACTGGATTGACGCACATCCCTTGCCTGGCGCATGTTTGAATTTGGTGGAGCAGATGTTCCTGCAAAATTATCCCAATATGTCAACGCTGCTGCAGAAAGTGCGGGCCGTCTGTGAGCGCTTTCGGCATTCTCACCCTACTGCTGCTCGCCTGCGCATAACTTTGGTCTTCCCGCTCACCACCTCATATGCGACATACCCACAAGGTGGAACTGCACCTTGCACATGCTGGAGAGACGCTGCGAGCAGCAGCAGGCGATAGTGGAGTTTTAGCTGCAGCACGCACGGGTGAGTCGCTCTGCGGAACAGCACTACTTCACCACCAAAGAGTGGGCCTCCATGTGGGATGTGTGTGCGTGTTGCACTGTTTTAAATACTCCACCAGCTTGGGCAGTGCCAATGACGCCATCCTTAGTATTACTATCCCACTTCTTTGTCGTCTCCTTAGAAAAACGATTCGGGAAGAAGATGTGGCACAAGAGGAAGAATAGGAGGAAAAGGGATCATTTCCACGGTTATCAAGCCAGTTATTCACAAGGGCTCGGAGGGTGGGTTCCTGCACCAACAGAGGCCAGGTACACATCTGTCTAGCCAGGACACAGTTCAGGAAGATGAGGAGGAGGAGTGCGGGTAGACGCTCTGCTAATGGTATTCCCACCTGACAGTGGGGGCTCCGTGGAAGCACAAGGCGAAGGCAGTGGAGGAGGAAGAAGTCGCCAACACAGCTGCAGCACTGCCAGAACCTTAGAAGGGTGGGTTTGCATAGCCAAAATCTGGAAAAATTTTGTCACCACGCCACAACAACCAGCACCACCAGTAAATACGGAACGTCTTAGCAGGAGGCAGCATTTTAGCAACATACTACATATGCACACGCCTACACGTACTGACTGATGGGTCTGCCCCATTCAACTTCTGGGTCTCCAAATTGGGCACATGGCCTGAGCTTCCCCTTTACACCTTGGAGGTGCTGGCCTGCCCTGCGGCCAGTGTATTGTCCGAAGGTGTGTTTAGCACGGCAGGGGTGGTCATCACAGACAAGCGCAGCCACCTGTCCACTGCCAATGTGGACAAGCTCATGTTCATTAAAATGAACCAGGCATGGATCCCACATAACTTGTCCGTACCTTGTGCTGAATAGAAAAGTAAACCGGCCGTAACCAGCCACTGTTTTACTCCAGAGCACTTTCTCTTTGCATTCTCTTTTCCATTCCCCACTGTTTTGAGGCCTTCCCAAATTTATAAATAAATGAGAAAAAAACAAAAAAACAAAACAAAACAGTCTTGCCTATTTCCTCCTCCTTTACAGTCGCTTCCACTTATACCGCCTCCTCATACTCCTACTCCACTTTGACCTCCGCCTCCCAGTTCAAGATTATTATTATTTCTTTCTATTCTATGTTATTTTAAGTCATTTCCATATTCACATTTGTTTGCAGGCCAACTGTCCTGCTCTTACTCCCATTTTGCAGCACTCTGTCCATTACTATGACTATTTTACAGCCATTTTAGTGCACCAAAGTTTAATGGGGTTTGGGTTCAGGTTCGAGTACAGGTCAAGTTCAGGTCCCGAACCCGACTTTGACCCAAAGTTCAGACGAACCCGAACATCCACAGATCCGCTCATCCCTAGTCACCACACATTTCCATACAAAAAAAAAAATGAAAAGAGTTATGGGTCTTGGGATGCGGAGACGCCAAATAATTTTTTTTCAGAGATAAGCGAATCGAAGATTTAGATTTGCACCAAATCTGAAATTATTCACGATTCGTGGTAGCGAATCACATTTTTTTCCTAAAATGGCTACTGCACGTGTTAGGACATGGAGCAAGGAACTCTGTGAACGAGGGATCACCTGCAATGCCTTGCATGCAGCCAATCAGCAGCCAGCACTGAGATGTCACAGCCCTATAAGTAACCTCAGCCATCTTGGATTCAGCCATTTTCCAGTGTACTAAGTGCAGGGAAAGATGTCAGCAGGCGCTAGGGACAGTAGTAGAAAATACTTAAAATATTTTATTTTGTTCTATAGAAGTTCAGGGAAGGGATATGGAGGAATCATTCCACAGTATTGAAGCAGAACAGGGTTCAGTAGGGGAGTTTACAGCCTGGATGATAAGAACAGTCCTATTTCACCTTGCTATACTGACTGGGAATGGGATCCAAATTGCCATTATACATCTCTATAATTCCTGCAAAAAGTTCTTGTTATTGGGGTGCAACTGCTATTCGATACATCCATTAACAGGGTTTATTACAAGGAAATAGTTCTAAGTCTTATTTGCCCTTGTGCTGTGCAGTTATATGTTCTAAAGCATTTTTTGGCTTGTATTAGTGGGGAAAAAAGGGCTTATTAGCTGTTCTTTGGTGAAGTGAGAAAATTACAGCTCTTTATGGCGTGTGTTAGTGGCAAAAAATAAATATTATTTGCCGTTCAGCGGTGCAGTTATATGTTCTAAAGCTAATTTTGGTGTGTTTTAGTGGCACAAAAATATATATTATTTGCTATTCAGCGGTGCAGTTATATGTTCTAAAGCCCTTTTTGGCGTGTATTAGTGGCAAAAAAATATATACCATCTGCCGTTCAGTGGTGCAGTTATGTTGTAAAGTCCTTTTTGGCGTGTATTATTGGCAAAAATATATATATATTATTTGCTGTTCAGCGGTGCAGTTATATGTTCTAAATCCTTTTTGGCATGTATTAATGGTAGAAAAAAAATATTTGCAGTTGTGTGGTGAAGTGAGAAAATTACAGCTCTTTTTGGCGTGTATTAGCGGCAAAAAAATATATATTTGCCTTTCAGCGGTGCAGTTATATGTTCTAATGTCCTTTTTGGTGTGTATTAGTGGCACAAAAAAAGTATTTGTTGTTGTGTAGTGAAGTTACAAAATTACAGACCTTTTTGGTGTGTATTGGTAGTGATGGGCGGCATAGGTAATATTCGAATTTGATTGAATACTCGCCATAAATTCGCAAATTCGAGAGTTCGTGATCTCCAGTTATTATTTACTTGATTGTGAAAATCAGCAATATAGTATATTCATGATAAAAATTCTAAAGCCCTTTTTGGTATGTATTAGTGGCAAAATATATATATATTGTGGGGAGTTGCTCTGGTAGACAGTGGTGCGGGTGCAGTATAGAGGCAAAGGGAGTCCAGGTAGTGCAGCAAACAGTGTTTTATTTCACACTTGCACAAACAAAACTCAAAACAGTCACTTAGTGTTACTTCACACACATAGCAAAAACTTGAGGCAAAACAAAAGTCCAAGATGGGATCAAATCACCTGTGTGGTTTAGGTGCGTGTTCGCACCTGGCTGTCAGCCCAGCCACAGGAAAATCCAACCTCAGGCTTCCAGGCAGACTGCACACCTCTTTGCAAGCTCTTGCTTCCAGCCCTGAGAGCTCCACAGAACACCAGCAGTTTCCAGGTTAATCACCTCAAATCCTAGGTGTCAGTTCACACCTGGCTGAATGCTCGGCAACACAAAAAGTCCACTGACCGTCTTTACATGGCCTGCTCTCCTGACACACAGGTCTCAGCTTTTCAGCCCAGCACAGGGCTCAGATCCCAAACACAGAGAGAGAGCTTTGCATAAACCCAACTGTCTTTTAAAAGCAGCTAGGTATTAACCCAAAAACCCGGACCGGCACCTAAAATCCGGTCCAGTATTTGCCCTCACCTGGCTGCAATCAACCCAGCAGCACAGGCTGAGAGGAAAATACCTGTTTTTTACCACCAAACCTCTCACTGTGTCACATACCCCCCCCCCCCAGACAGTATACCCAGAACCGGGCACTCGCATTTCCCTGTAACTGCCCTGCTCTGTGTTCCACTGAAAATCTAAAGTTCTGAAGTCACCCGAACCCTCTGGTGACCCAGGACTTTCCTTCTTTGTCCAGGTGGTGACAGGCTGCGGCCAACCCCACATCACTCCTTCAGAGATAGCTTGTCGCCGAGCCACGGGCACCTGGTACGGCTTTAACCAGACCTTTGCCTGGGGCTCAGTGACAATATCACGGTGAGTTATGGAAGTGCATTCAGGGAAATCATAGAACACCTCTGTGTTCCGACTAACAAACTCCTTGGTTCTCTGAGTCTGTTCAGTGGAAAGGCTGCCAGTAATTTTATCTGTGGCAGCCGCTTCCCTGTTAGCAGACAGAGGGACCGGAATCTCTTTCCCTAGATAAACCGGCCGCGGGTTGTTCTCAATATAAGTCTCTCTAACCTTCCAAGGTTTCCGTAAATTTACATGGTAGACCGGCTCCGGCTTTTGCAGTCCTGGCTGGTGTACCTTGTAATTTGGTTCTCCAACTTTCTGTGCTATTTTATAGGTCCCCTTCCCCCTAGTGCTGTCCTTACTGTCCACAGGTGGCCCAACAACCAAAACCGGGTCCCTTTGGCTACGGACCCCAGACACTCGATTGCAGGACCGGCTTTGGCCTGGCTGATTTTGTGAGTTTACCTGCAGATTTTCTAGGTGTTTTTTTAGGAGTCTTTGTAAGAATGCTGCGCTTGGGTGGAGTCTCCTGCTCTTCAGGCTCCTTGCTCTCTTCCTCAGACAGCAGCTCCTTTTTGTGTTTGATTGGGGTCTTTTTAACAACACCGCGCTTTGCTGGAGTCTTCTGCTCTTCAGGCTCCTTATTCTCTTCCTTGGACGGCATCTCTTTTTTTGTGTTTGCTTGAGGTCTTTCTAAGAACCCTGCCCTTAGCTGGAGTCTCCTGCTCTTCATGCTCCTTGCTCTTTTCATCAGACGACAGCCCTTTTTTCAGTGTACGTGGGGTCTTTTTAAGAACGCTGCGCTTTGCTGGAGTTTCCTGCTCTTTGGGATTCTCTCTCTTTTCTTTAGATGGCATTTCTTTTTTGTGCTTGCTTGGGGTCTTAAAGTCTTCACTTTCATTTATTTTGCGCTTCTTAAGTATAGATTTTTTAGTAGATGACACTTGCACAGTCTCCTCAGACACTTTGCTTTTTTCTTCCACTTTGGATTCTTCTAGAGAATCAGTTTTCTTTATTTTGCTCTTTGTTGCATTCCAGGGCTCCTGAATAGGAACCAGTTGAGGTATTTCTTCCTCCGCATCATCTGCTGCATTGGGCTCTTTGTGAGGAGTGGCTGTATCGTTCTTCCCATCTGCTAGCTCATCCCCAGTTCTCAGAGCTTGGGGTTACTGGTTTGTGCTCTTTGGCAGACTTTTTGCTCCTCTTCTTCTTTTAAACTTTTTCAACCTTCACCAATTGCAATTCTTAGACTGTCAAAGGAGGAGTTGTAGATTGGCAGAGCCACGGACGACTGGGTTTTCAGGTGAAGAACTTTGACGTTCTTCCATTTCATTGGCAACTTCTCAGCAAGGACTTGAGAAACTGCAAGTACGTTTTCAACTATGTCTTCCACCTTCATACCTGCATGACCCACACGTATTGCATAGCAGCATCCTCTGTTGGTAATGTGAAGCTGTGTTCCTTGGATATGGCGGTTCAATTCACTGGCGAGATTCTTGCTCTTTAGATTGACAGACAGCGGCTCTCTCTTCTCTTTGTAGAAGTGTTTTCCGACATGGGATGGAAGGAGTCGGCGGATTCTGGCATCAGCAAGAAATATATCATAACTGCTCAACAGGCGGCACTTTGCTTCAAATTGTTTGTATTCTTTTTTCATTTTTTTCAGCGGGATGATCTCAGTTATCTGTGTTATTCCATGCTGACTGAGCAACTTTTTGTAAAACTTTTCCGTCTGTTCAACAAATATTTGGTTCATCTTTGGTGAAGAGGCAAACGTCATATGTATCTGGTCGAATCCCATGAGGAAGAGGAATTTTAATTGCTTTTGTTTGGCTTGGAATCTTCCATACAGTAAGCAGGATGGATATCCAGTCATGTTCGTTTAAGAGTAAAGCATTGGAGCTTCCCTTGGTTTTTTAGTAAGCGAGTAGGGCCTTAGTTGCCTTCTTAACCTGCTCGCTGTCCACCTCATGACGCGCGGTCTCAGCCATCTTTCACACCACACGTGTGACCGCAGAGAGTAGTCTCTCTCTCACGGCCACCTTTTCGAACATCGCCAAGTAGGTTTCAACATCATCTGTCGGTGTCATCTTGGGAACGGCCGTGCGGACTGCTTTCCGGGCATCGTACACTCCCTGAGGCATCCCTGACTTTTCTCGCGCCATTACGTGTTGCAGCAGCCGCTGGTTCGTGTCCTGCTGTCGCTGATTAGCCTCTAGCAGCTGTGCGACGGCCTCTTCATGTCTATATATATTATTTGATCGGTGCAGTTTTTTGTTATGTGGCGTGTATAAGTGGAAAAAAGTAAAGTTGTATTTGCAATTATGCTGTGCAGTTATATGTTCTAAAGCCCTTTTTGGCATACATTAGTGGCAAAATATATATTGTTTGCCGTTCAGCGGTGCAGTTATATGTTCTAAAGCAATTTGTGGAGTGTATAACTGGAAAAAAGTAAGGGCCTATTTGCCGTTCAGCAGTGCGGTTCTATGGTCTAAAGCACATTTTGGCGCGTGTATCAGTGGCAAAAAAATATATATCATTTGCCATTCAGCGGTGCAGTTATATGTTCAAAAGCCCTTTTTTGCGTGTATTAGTTGCACAAAAAAGTATTTGCCGTTATGTGGTGAAGTGAGAAAATTATAGCCCTTTTTGGTGTGTATTAGTGGCTAGTGTTGAGCGAACAGTTCGAGCATAGTTCGAGCACATTTTCAAAAAAGTTCGGGTTCGGGTTCGTTGTTCGGCGATTACTTCCCGCTTTCTGAAGGGCTGCACAGCAGCCAATCATCTAGCGTTTTACTTTGTTCCCTTAGAGCCCATTACAGCCATGCCTACTAATGGCATGGCTGTGATTGGCCAAGTGCAGCATGTGACCCAGCCTCTATTTAAGCTGGAGTCACGTAGCGCCGCACGTCACACTGCTCTGATTAGTGTAGGGAGAGGATGCAACTTCTGTGAGGGCGAGATTAGGCAGGGAAAAGTCAGCAACAGCACCTAATGAACAGATTGATCTACAGCTGTGAATGATTGAACTTCTGCTAGTTACTTGCTCACTGGTTTTTAGGCTGCACAGAGCGTTTTTCTGTCACTTATTTTCTGGGGTGATCGGCGGCCATTTTGTGACTTGTGGTGCACCAGAACAAGCTGCCACCAAGTCCATCAATCCATCAATACTAGTTTTTTTGCTATATCCTACATCAGGGGCTTGGCTGTGCTAATTGTCACCCCTAGAAACTCAGGATAGCAATTTCTATATTTTATTAAGGGGTTAAATACAATTGCCCAAATACCAATCCCCTAAATCTGGTGTTCCAGCTTTGGCTAGCCAAGTATAATACTGTCTGCTGTCTGGCAAAGGATAGATTATTTTATGTGGTGAAATTCAATTGCCAAAATAGCAATACCATAAATCAGTGGTTTCAGCTGTGGCTGGCAAAGTATAATAGTGTCCGCCAAAACATATATTTTGTTCTGGGGTGAAATTCAATTGCCAAAATAGCAATACCCTGAATCTGGTGTCCCAGCTGTTGCAGGCCAAGATTCATAGTGTCCGTCAAAACATATATTTTGTTCTGGGGTGAAATTCAATTGCCAAAATAGCAATACCCTGAATCTGGTGTTCGAGCTGTTGCAGGCCAATTGTAAATCTGTCCATAAAAGGATACCTTTCATCCAGGGCCTAAATACTAGCCCTAAAAGAGATATTCCCCTAAATCAGTGGTTACTGCTGTGCCTGGATTAGTGTAATATGCTACATAAATAAATAGGCAGATAGTGTTAGGTGCCTGTAAAAAAGGCCTGAATTTGAAATCAATACATTGGGCCAAATATTTTTTTCTTATTGTGGTGCTTGGTGAACGGTAACAATGAGGAAAACATCTAGTAAGGGATGCGGACGCGGTCGTGGTGGTGTTAGTGTACCCTCTTGTGCTGGGAGAGGACGTGGCCATTCTGCCACAGCCACACGTCCTAGTGAACCAACTACCTCAGGTTCCAGTACCCGCCAGAATTTACAGCGATATTTGGTGGGGCCCAATGCCGTTCTAAGGATGGTAAGGCCTGAGCAGGTACAGGCGCTAGTCAATTGGGTGGCCGACAGTGGATCCAGCATGTTCACAACATTATCTCCCACCCAGTCTTCTGCAGAAAGCGCACAGGTGGCACCTGAAAACCAAGCCCATCAGTCTGTCACATCACCCCCATGCATATCAGGGAAACTGTCTGAGCCTCAAGTTATGCAGCAGTCTCTTATGCTGTTTGAAGACTCTGCTGGCAGGGTTTCCCAAGGGAATCCACCTAGCCCTTCCCAGTGGTGGAAGACATAGAATGCACTGATGCACAACCACTGATGTTTCCTGATGATGAGGACATGGGAATACCACCTCATCGGAGTCCGCACGTCTCTGATGATGACGAAACACAGGTGCCAACTGCTGCGTCTTTCTGCAGTGTGCAGACCGAACAGGAGGTCAGGGAGGAAGACTGTGTGGAAGACGATGCAGGGGACGATGAGGTCCTAGACCCCACATGGAATGAAGGTCGTGCCACTGACTTTCATAGTTCAGAGGAAGAGGCAGTGGTGAGACCAAGCCAACAGCGTAGCAAAAGAGAGAGCAGGGGGCAAAAGCAGAACAGCCGCCTCCAAGAGAGTTCGCCTGCTACTGGCCACCGCCACCAGGGACCGAGCACCCCAAAGGCAGCTTCAAGGAGTTCCCTGGCATGGCACTTCTTTAAACAATGTGCTGACGACAAGACCCGAGTGGTTTGCACGCTGTGCCATCAGAGCCTGAAGCGAGGCATTAACGTTCTGAACCTTAGCACAACCTGCATGACCAGGCATCTACATGCAAAGCATGAACTGCAGTGGAGTAAACACCTTAAAAGCAAGGAACTCACTCTGGCTCCCCCTGCTCCCTCTTCTGCTGCTGCCTCGGCCTCTTCCTCCGCCTCGGGAGGAATGTTGGCACCTGCCGCCCACCAAACAGAGGATGTGCCACCGACAACACCACCTGCGTCACCAAGCATCTCCACCATGTCACATGGCAGCGTTCAGCTCTCCATCTCACAAACCTTAGAGAGAAAGCGTAAATTCCCACCTAGCCACCCTCGAGCCCTGGGCCTGAATGCCAGCATTTCTAAACTACTGGCCTTTGAAATGCTGTCATTCAGGCTGGTGGACACAGACAGCTTCAAACAGCTGATGTCCATGGCTGTCCCACAGTATGTTGTTCCCAGCCGCCACTACTTCTCCAAGACAGCCGTGCCTTCCCTGCACAACCAAGTATCCGATAAAATCAAGTGTGCACTGCGCAACGCCATCTGTGGCAAGGTCCACCTAACCACAGATACGTGGACCAGTAAGCACGGCCAGGACGCTATATCTCCTAACTGCACATTGGGTAAATGTAGTGGCGGCTGGGCCGCAGGCGGAGAGTTCCTTAGCGCACATCCTTCCGCCGCCAAGGATCGCAGGGCATCATTCTTTGCCTCCTGTAGCCTCCTCCTCCTACTCGGCTTCCTCCTCCTCTGCTTCCACCAGCTCATCCAGTCAGCCACACACCTTCACCACCAACTTCAGCACAGCCCGGGTAAACGTCAGCAGGCCATTCTGAAACTCATATGTTTGGGGGACAGGCCCCACACCGCGCAGGAGTTGTGGCGGGGTATTGAACAACAGACCGACGAGTGGTTTCTGCCGGTGGGCCTCAAGCCCGGCCTGGTGGTGTGCGATAATGGGCGAAATCTCGTCGCAGCTCTGGGACTAGCCGGTTTGACGCACATCCCTTGCCTGGCGCATGTGCTGAATTTGGTGGTGCAGAAGTTCATTCACAACTACCCCGACATGTCAGAGCTGCTGCATAAAGTGCAGGCTGTCTGTGCGCACTTCCGGCGTTCACATCCTGCCGCTGCTCGCCTGTCTGCGCTACAGCGGAACTCGGCCTTCCCGCTCACCGCCTCATATGCGACGTGCCCACCAGGTGGAACTCCACCTTGCACATGCTGGAGAGACTGTGCGAGCAGCAGCAGGCCATAGTGGAGTTTCAGCTGCAGCACGCACGCGTCAGTCGCACTGCGGAACAGCACCACTTCACCACCAATGATTGGGCCTCCATGCGAGACCTGTGTGCCCTGTTTCGAGTACTCCACCAACATGGCCAGTGGCGATGACACCGTTATCAGCGTTACAATACCACTTCTATGTCTCCTTGAGAAAACGCTTAGGGCGATGATGGAAGAGGAGGTGGCCCAGGAGGAGGAGGAGGATGAGGGGTCATTTTTAGCACTTTCAGGCCAGTCTGTTAGAAGTGGCTCAGAGGGAGGTTTTTTGCAACAGCAGAGGCCAGGTACAAATGTGGCCAGCCAAGACCCACTACTGGAGGATGAGGAGGATGAGGAGGAGGTGGAGGAGGATGAGGATGAAGCAGGTTCACAGCGGGGTGGCACCTGACACAGCTCAGGCCCATCACTGGTGCGTTGCTGGGGGGATACGGAGGACGATGATGATACGCCTCCTACAGAGGACAGCTTGTCCTTACCTCTGGGGAGCCTGGCACACATGAGCGACTACAAGCTGCAGTGCAGATTTGCCCACATTTTAATGTGTGCGGACTACTGGGTTGCCACCCTGCTGGATCCCCGATACAAAGACAATGTGCCCACCTTACTTCCTGCACTGGAGCGTGATAGGAAGATGAGCGAGTACAAGCGCACGCTGGTAGAGGCGCTCCTGAGAGCATTCCCAAATGTCACAGAGGAACAGGTGGAAGCCCAAGGCGAAGGCAGAGGAGGAGCAAGAGGTCGCCAACGGAGCTGTGTCACCGCCAGCTCCTCTGAGGGCAGGGTTAGCATGGCAGAAATGTGGAAAAGTTTGGTCTCCACGCCACAGCTAACTGCACCACCACCTGATATGGAACGTGTTAGCAGGAGGCAGCATTTCACTAACATGGTTGAACAGTACGTCTGCACACCCCTCCACGTACTGACTGATGGTTCGGCCCCATTCAACTTCTGGGTCTCCAAATTGTCCACGTGGCCAGAGTTAGCATTTTATGCCATGGAGGTGCTGGCCTGCCCGGCGGCCAGAGTTTTGTCTGAACGTGTATTCAGCATGGCAGGGGGCGTCACTACTGACAAATGCAGCTGCCTGTCCACAGCCAAGGTGGACAAGCTGACGTTCATAAAAATGAACCAGGCATGGATCCCACAGGACAAGTCCCTCCCTTGTGCAGAATAGACATTTATAACTGCCTCCCCCTCAACCATGTATTCTTGTACTCCGGGGCACTTCTTTATTGAATCCTAATTTTTTTAACTTTACCATGATCTTGTGGTGCAACCCAAAGTTGAATGAACCTCTCCTCTGTCTGGGTGGTGGGGCCGAAATAACTGAGAGTGGCCTTCTCCAGTGGTAGGTGAAATGACGCATGATTCCTTGCTGTGGGACCTGTATCCTCGGTCTGGGTGCTGGGTCCGAAATAAATGAAAGTGGCCTTCTCCAGTGGTGGGTGATATGACGCATGATTCCTTGCTGTGGGACCTCTCTTCAATTGATATTGGTTAAATTTTATTTATTTTATTTTAATTAATATCCCTATCCACATTTGTTTGCAGGGGATTTACCTACATTTTTCTGCCTTTGGCAGCCCTCTAGCCCGTTCCTGGACTATTTTACAGCCTTTTTAGTGCCTAAAGTTCGGGTCCCCATTGACTTCAATAGGGTTCGGGATAAAGTTGGGGTCGAGTTCAGATCCCGAACCCGAACATTTTCGGGAAGTTCGGCCGAACTTCCCGAACTTCCAGGTGTTCGCTCATCTCTATTAGTGGCAAAAGAAAAATATATTTGCCGTTAAGCCGTGCAGTCATATGTTCTAAAGCTTTTTTTGGCGTGTATCAGTGGCAAAAAAATATATACTTTTTGCCATTCAGCGGTACAGTTAAATGTTCTAAAGCCCTTTTTTGCGTGTATTAGTGGCACAAATAAAGTATTTGCTGTTGTGTGGTGAAGTTAGAAAATTACAGCTCTTTTTGCATGTATTAATGGCAAAGAAATATATATTTGCCATTCAGCAGTGTAGTTATATGTTCTAAAGCACTTTTTTGCATGTATTAATGGCCCAAAAAAAGTATTTGCCATTGTGTGGTGTAGTGAGAAAATGACAGCCCGTTTTAGTGTGTATTAGTCGCAAAATATATATAATTCCTATTAAGCAGTGTATATGTTCTAAAGCCATTTTTAGCTTGCATTATTGGCAAAAATATATATTTTATTTGCCATTCTGCTGTGCTGTTATATGTTCTTACGCCTTTTGTGGAGTGTATTAGTGGAATAAAGTAAAGGCTTATTTGCCGTTCAGCGGTGCAGTTATACAGTATGTTCTAAAGCCTTTTGTGGTGTGTATAAGTGGAAAAAGTAAAGGGCTATTTACCGTTAAGCTGTGTAATTATATGTTCTAAACCCATTTGTGGCGTGTATAATCTGAAAAATTTAAGGGCCTATTTGCCATTCAGCAGTGCATTTATATGTTCTAAAGCCTTTTGTGTCATGTATAAGTGGAAAACAGTAAGGTCCTATTTGCCATTCAGCGGTGCAGTTATATGTTCTAAAGCCTTTTGTGGCGTGTATAAGTGGAAAAATGTAAGGGCCTATTTGCCGTTCAGTGGTGCACTTATATGTTCTAAAGCCCTTTTTGGCATGTATTAATGGTACAAAAAAATATTTGCAGTTGTGTGGTGAAGTAATAAAATTACAGCCCTTTTTGGCGTGTATTAGCGGCAAAAAATATATATATTTGCCGTTCAGCGGTGCAGTTATATGTTCTAAAGCCCGTTTTGGCATGTATTAGTAGGAAAAAATATATAATATTTGCCGTTCAGCGGTGCATTTATATGTTCTAAAGCCTTTTGTGTAGTGTATTATTGGAAAAAAAGTAAGGGGCTGTTTGCTTTTCTGCTGTGCAGTTATATGTTCTAGAGCCTTTTTTGGCATGCTTTAGTGGCAAAAAAATATATATTATTTGCCCTTCAGAGGTGCAGTTATATGATCTAAAGCCCTTTTTGCCATGTATTAGTGGCAAAGAAATATGTATTTGCCGCTGAGCGGTGCAATTATCTGTTCTAAAGCATTTTTTTTTCGTGTATTAGTGGCACAAAAAAAGTATAGTGGTGTAGTGAGAAAATTACAGCCCGTTTTGGCATGTATTAGTCGCAAAATATATATAATTGCTATTCAGCAGTGCAGTTATATGTTCTAAAGCCCTTTTTGGCGTGTATTAGTGGTAAAAAAATATATATTATTTGCCGTTCTGTGGTGTAGTAATAAGTTCTAAACCCATTTGTGGAAAAAAGTAAGGGCATATTTGCCATTCAACAGTGCATTTACTGTATTTTTCGCCCCATAAGACGCACTCCCCCCCTAAGATGGGGGGGGGGGGAACGCTAGTGCGTCCTATGGGGTTAATGCAAGGCAAATATTACTCACATAGAAGCATGCGCTGCGGTCGCCGAGCTCTCACTCTTCTGGTAACTCACATGTCTGTGCGGCGCATTGCTTATAACTCGCATGTCTATGCGGCACATTGCTTACGATTATAGCATAAGCAATGCGCCGCATGGACATGTGAGTTACTGGAAAACAGGGGCCTGGCGGCCACAGTGTTTACAGTAAGAGACAGGTCGTCCCTGGCTGGGGCTTTTTGACAGGGACCGTCCGGCAGATTTGCGATGAACAATGGTGGGAGCGCAGGAGCAGGCAGATGAGGGGAGGAGCAGGCTTTCCTGCCACACATGCCTGTTCCGCCTCTCAGTTTTCATACTGCATGCTCCTGTGTACGGAGGGATGATGAGAGGATGGGGAGCTGATGAGAGGCTGGTGGGCTGATGAGAGGCTGGGGGGCTGATGAGAGGCTGGTGGGGGCTGATGAGAGGCTGCTGGGGGCTGATGAGAGGCTGCTGGGGGCTGATGAGAGGCATTGGGGCTCTTATCTGAGGTCTGAATGGGGGTCTCATTTATATTGGGGCTCTTATCTGAGGTCTGATTGGGGGTTGTACACGTTGGGATCTGAGCTGAGATCTGATTGGGGGTCTGATCTGAGGTTTTATTTGGGTCTTATTAATAGAGTTGAGCGAACACCAGGATGTTCGGGTTCGAGAAGTTCGGCCAAAATATACGAAAATGTTCGGGTTCGGGATCCGAACTCGACCCGAACTTCACCCCGAATCCCATTAAAGTCAATGGGGACCCGAACTTTTGGGCACTTAAATGGCTGTAAAATAGCCCTGGAAAGGGCTAGAGGGCTGCAAAAGGCAGCAAAATGTAGGTAAATGCCCTGCCAACATATGTGAATAGGGAAATGACTTAAAATAAAATAAAATACAGAAAAATAAATAAACATTCTAAACTTGAGCCCAAGTGAGTGACAGTGGCACCTGTCACCCAGCAAACAGAGGATGTGGCAGCAACGCCACCACATCTGTCATTGTCACAAAGCATCTCCACCAAATCCCATGGAAGTGTTCAGCTATCAGCTGTCCATTTGCCAAACACTGGAGAGAAAAAGGAATAGAAAGAGGAAGTACCCCCCTACATATGGCTCTGAATGCCTTATTTCAAACTTCCTGGTCCTTTGAAATGCTGTCATTCTGTCTGGTGGACAGTTTTAAAAACCTTATGGCAGTGGCTGTCCCACAGTACATGTATCCCAGCCGCCACTACTTTTGCAGGCGAGCCATCACTTCCCTGCACAACCAAGTGGCGGACAAAATCAAGTGTGCACTGCGCAACGCTATCTGTGGCAACGTCCACATAACCAACAACACAGTGGGTAAATGTAGCGGCTGGCCCAAAGGCGGATAGCATATTTGCGAATGTCCTACAGCCCCCGAGGATTGCTGTGCATTTCTCTTTGTATCCTGTTACCTCCTCCTCCTCCTACTCAGCTTCCTCCTCCTCTACCTCCTCCTCATCCACTCAGCGTAACACCTTCACCACCCACAGCAGCACAGCCAGGGGGAAACAACAGCAGGCTGTTTGAAAACTTGATTGTTTGTGGGACAAACCCCGCACCGCGCAGGAGTTGTGGACAGGCATGGAACAACAGACCGACCATTGGTTGGTGCCATTGAGCCTCCAGCCCGGCCTGGTGTTGTGCGATAATGGGCGAAATATACTAGCAAGTCTGGTCTAGCAGGTTTGACAAACATCCCCTGCCTGCCACATGTGCTGAATTTGGGGTGCAGAAATTCCTAAACACCAGGCAGTGAAAATCAATTCAGTTAATCGAACACACACAACACCCCCCCCCTTCACTCAAACCATTAACAAACTATTTACAAATTTTCTTAAAAACATATTCAAATAACTATAATGCAGCTAAACTTACTATATAAACAAACAAAACTATATCTACACCTTATCCTTAACTTAAGGCCAGTGACATCCAAGTGGCTCTAAGGGTGGGTTCCTGCACCAACATAGTCCCTGGCCTGGAACATAATTGTCCAGTCAGGGCACAGTTCTGGAGGATGATGATAAGTAGGATGAGGAGAAGTAGGAGGAACCGTATTCTCAGCAGGGTGGCACCCAAGCCAGCTCACGGGCAGCTGGGTCACCATCAGAGCCTCAGAAGGCTGGGTTAGCATTGGCGAAATGTGGGAAAGCTTTGTGATCACGCCACAACAACCTGCACCACCAGCAGATCTGGAACGTCTTAGCAGGAGGCAGCATTTGAGCAACATGGTGGAAGAGTACACATACTGACTGATGGGTTTTCCCAGGGGTGTAGCTACAGGGAAGCGTGGGAAGTACACTGTTTTGTAGGAGGAACGCTGGGGGATACAGACGATATACCTCCCTCAAAGAGGATAGCTTGTCCTTGCCTCTGGGCAGCGTGGCAGACATGAGCGACTACATGCTGCAGTGCCTGCGCAACGACCGCCCAGTTACTGCCACATTCTAACTTGTGCTGATTACTGGGTGGCCACCCTGCTGCATCGTCCATAATTCCCTCACTGGAGTGTAATAGGAAGATGAGCCCGCTAGTAGACACGCTGCTGATGGCCTTCACACATGACACTGGGGACTCAGTGGAAGCACAAGGTGAAGGCAGAGGAGGAGGAGGAAGAATTTGCCAATGAAGCTGGGTCACCAGCAACACCTCAGAAGGCAGGGTTAGCATGGGCAAAATATGGAAAAGCTTTGTCATCACGCCACAACAACCTGCACCACCAGCAGATCTGGAACATCTTAGCAGGAGGCAGCATTTCAGCCACATGGTGGAACAGTACACGTACTGACTGATGGGTCTGCCTAGGGAATAGCTACAGGGGAAGCAGCTGCTTTGGGGCCGAGACCTAGAAAGGGCCCATCCAGGAGAAGGAGGAGGACTAACATTATTATACAATGAATTTATATACAGTGGCAGTATAGAAAGCGAATGGAACAGCTGCTGGGCCTGGTCTGAGAGAGCGATCTTTAGTAGCCACAGGCATGACGGCATGAAAGGAAGGGGTTTGGGCAAAAATTACTGGGGGGGGGGTCCCATTCAAAAATTTGCTGTGGTGCCCAATCATTTCTAGCTACATCACTGGGTCTGCCCCATTCAACTTCTGGGTCATCATATTGGGCACCTGTCCTGAGGTTGCCCTTTATGCCTTGAAGGTGCTGGCCTACCCTGCAGCCACTGTATTGTCTGAATGTGTGTTTAGCATGGCTGGTGGTATTATCACAGACAAGCGCAGCCGCCTGTCTGCAGACAATGTGGGCAAGCTTTTGTTTATTAAAAAGAACCAGGCATGGATCCCACAGGACTTGATTGTACCTTATGCAGAATAGACATGTCTACCAGGCTCACCCAACCACTGTTATACTACCGTGCACTTACACTTTGGGAAATATAAAAAATAAAACAATGTTTTGGGATCTACACTAATTTATTTTAAAAAATAAAAAATAAAACAGTCTTTGTTTCATGCAAGAATGTAACCACAATTGTAAGTTCCCTGTCAGTTATGCAGCGCAGTGGTTTGTACCTGGCAAAAATGGTAATATTTCACGCAACAATTTAAAATCTATCCTTTGCCGGACAATATTAAACATGGCCAGCCACAGCTGGAACCACTGATTAACGGTATTGCTATTTTGGCAATTGAATTTAACCCCAGAAAATTATCTATCCTTTGCAGGTCACTATTAAACTTGGCCAGCCACTGCTGGGACACCTGATTTAGGGGATTGCTATTTTGGCAATAGAATTTCACCCCAGAACAAAATCTATCCTTTGCAGGTCATTATTAAACTTGTCCAGCCACTGCTGGGACACCAGATTTAGGGGATTGCTATTTTGGCAATAGAATTTCACCCCAGAACAAAATCTATCCTTTGCCGGACACTATTAAACTTGGCCAGCCACTGCTGGGACACCAGATTTAGGGGATTGCTATTTTGGCAATTGAATTTCACCCCAGAACAAAATCTATCCTTTGCCGGACACTAATAAACTTGGCCAGCCACTGCTGGGACACCAGATGTAGGGGATTGCTATTTTGGCAATTGAATTTCACCCCTCAATAAAATATAGTAATTTCTATCCTGAGTTTCTAGGGGTGACAATAAGCACAGCCAAGCCCCTGATGTAGGATATAGCAAAACAAAACAAAACACTAGTATTGATGGACTTGGTGGCAGCTTGTGCTGGTGCACCACAAGACACAAAATGGCCGCTGATCACCCCAGAAAAAAGTGACAGAAAAATGCTCTGTGCAGCCTAAAAACCAGTGAGCAATTAACTAGCTGAAGTTGAATGATTCACAGCTGTAGATCGATCACTTCATTAGGTGTTTTTGCTGAGTTTTCCCTGCCTAACCTCGCCCTCACAGCAGCTGCATCCTATCGCTGACACTAATCAGAGCAGAGTGACGGGCGGCGCTACGTGACTCCAGCTTAAATAGAGGTTGGGTCACATGCTGCACTTGGCCAATGACAGCCATGCCATTAGTAGGCATGGCTGTGATGGCTTCCTAGGGCAAGAAGTGAAACGCTATCTGATTGGCTGCTGTGCAGCCCTTCAGAAAGCGGGAAGAAATCGCCAAACAACGGACCCGAACCCGAACTTTTTTGAAAATGTTCGGGTCCGGGTCCCGAACACCCCAAAATTCGGTACGAACCTGAACTCTACAGTTCGGGTATGCTCAACTCTACTTATTAACATTGGGGGTCTGATTGGGGCTGTCAGCTGAAATATGATAAATATAGGGGGTCTGATTGGTGGTCTGACCTGAGGTGTAATGAAAAATATTTTTTTCTTATTGTCCCCCTCTAGGTGCGTCTTATTGGGCGAAAAATACAGTATATGTTCTATAGCCCTTTTTGGCGTGCATTAGTGGCAAAAAATATATATATTATTTGCCATTCTGATGTGGTGTTATATGTTCTTTAGCCTTTTGTGGCGTGTATAAGTAGAAAAAAGTAAGGGCCTATTTGCCGTTCAGCTATATGTTCTAAAACCTTCTTTGGCGTGTATTAGTGGAAAAAAAGGGCTTATTATGAGACTTTTATGGGGTGTTTTAATTTCCTTTTTATATATTTAATCTCTCTATTATTCGATCAATATGTTAAACAGAGAAGTGCCAGGCACTGCATAGAGGAGTAGCAGAGGCCTAAAAGTTTCTGGCACAGTCACAGGTCTCAGCAAAGTAAGGTGGCATGGCATGAGTCGCAACGAGAGACCTGAGTTCCCGGAGTCATATAGCCGTCGTGCCTTGACCAGTAACCCAGCGGTTCTTGAATGGTTGACTCGGTCTTCCACTTTGTCCCAAGTGACATCAGACACCCCCAGCCAAGATTTGGTGGGTTCGTCAGACACAACCCTTAGTTGGCATGGCCCAGGAGCAGGCCTTGTGCCCTCACCTGTCCTCATGAACCTGCCTCTGTCCTTTTTTGTTCCCTCAACCAGACAAGTATTATATGCTGTTGGGCTCAGCTCCACTATACAGCGAGGACGTCATACTAGAGGTCAGTCAGCAGTTACTGGCCAGCCAAGATGTGGAGGAGACATCCGCTGCTTCCTCCGGTAGTGGTGGGCAAGTAGTGATGAGGAGAGTGGCGTGGGAGCTGGTGTTGTGATCGGTCAGGCTCCTGACCCCGAGAACGTTCAGGAGGATATCAGTGACGTACAGACAGTACTCGATGACGATGATGTAACTGATCACACTTGGGTGCTGGGTGAATTTGGGGCTTCATCATCACCGGGAGAAGAGGGTGGCAGCTTGCCCATGTGGCAGCAGCGGAGCCTGTAAGATGCTAGCGTGGCTGGGAGTCAGCAGGGTGGCAGCAGTGAGGTCGGGAGCCTAATGTGCTGGGGTAGAACACCCGCTTTGCAGGATCCTACCTGCCCAGAAAGTAGTGGTGCAGGGGTTTACGGAAGCAGTGGCAGTAGCAGTCAGTCAGTGCAGAGTGTTGTTGGAAAAATCACCTACTTGGCTGTGTGGCAGTTTTTTGTTTAGTCACCGGAGGAGGTGAACATGGCCATTTGTAGAATCTGTCGGCAGAAGGTGAAGCATGGCCAGGGTGCCATTGTTGGCACCACGGCCCTGTGTCAACATATGCAAGGTCACCATAAAGTGACCTGGGAGAACCGTGGCTCCGATGTGATGGTCCAGCCTGCCGCAGCAACCGCTGCATCACTCAGTGATCAACCTGATTTCAGGCAGTTAAGGCTCCACCACCTCAGCCAAAGGGAGCAGTCTGTTCTTTCTATCCTTGAGCCTGTCAGTGTCTGCCAAAGTGCAACACTGTTCTGCACCTCGTTTGCCTGAGCGAACGGAGTCACACAAGGGAAGAACTGCTCCGTGTCCTTCATCAAGAAATCGAATCCTGGCTTTCTTCACAACAACTCAAAATTGGAACCACAATGACAGACAAACGAGCAGAACATGGTTTCTGCACTGCGTCAAGGAGGGCTGAGCAATGCGCCCTGCATGGCATATGTGTTCAATCTGGTTGTCAAGCGGTTCCTGAAGTATTCAACCCATCTGCAAGACATCCTAAAAATGGCCAGGAAACTTTGCATGTGCTTCAGCTACTCGTACACCGCAAGGCACACCCTCCTTGAGCTGCAGAACGGCATCCCCCAACATAGGCTGATATGCAACGTTTCCACCTGTTGGAATTACACCCTCCATATGTATTACCGACTATACGAACAGAGAAAGGCCATCAACGATTTCTTGATGATGCAAGCAGAGAGAAGTACTCTCCTGTGTAACTTCGATGTCAGCCAGTGGCAGCTCATTCATGACACCTGCCATTTACTTAGGCCCTTTGAGGACGCCACGTTATTTGTCAGTCGCTATGACTACGGGATGAACAACGTCATTCCACTGCTTCGTGTCCTGGAACAGATAGTGGTGATTATGGCTGGTCAGGGGACAGGAGACATGGCCACATGAGCACTGTGGAAAAGAAGGAGGAGGGCGAGGAGGACATTGGAGCACAGGCAATGTGTAGTCAAATGGTTGGTTTACTCAGCTGACAGGACAGGAGGAGCAGGAGAAGCCAGAAGAACTACAAGGCGATGAGGAAGATGATACAGAGGACCTGGACACACTGTGGCAGTATGCAGTGGAGATGGAGGCAGGTAGTCCTTTCGAGTCACTTGCACAAATGGCCCAATGCATGCTCGCTTGCTTGTGTAGTGACCGCCGAATTGTCACCATTCGGCAGAGGGATGACTTCTGGCTCTCCACCTTGTTGGACCCTCGCTACTGGTCCAGAATGGTGGCCTTTTTTACACCCACTGAGAGGGTGGACAAACTTAATTGTTACAGAGATCCAATGTGATATTTATGTAACCACGCTGCTTCGCATTCAGGAACTTTGTCCTTACGTGCAATCATCCATGTTGTCAGACACCGGACATCAATACTCCAAACACTGATCTCAACCATACCTCTATGGGTTCCTCTGTAGAGTATTTAAATCACACAATAGTGAAGTACCTCCGGTATAGCTTAAAATTTACATAGTTTTATTATACAAACCATTAGAAAACGTGGTGTGGTGTTTAACAAGCAGGATATGCTCAACCCAAATGCAGTTGTGCATGTATATAGGGGAGCACATCCTGCACTTGTAGTCCGTTGCTAGGGGCAATCAACAGCAAAAAATGCATACAATGGAAGATGCCAGCAACGGACTACAAGTACCACAATAACCATCCTACATAAGATAACGATAATGTGGATGTGGAGAACAATCAAAAACATAACCATAGCAAATGGTTATGTTTTTGATAGTTTTATTATACTCACAAACAGAATAAAATTTACAGCATATCTTAAAACATAATCCGCATCACAGCCCGAGCCGGGTTTCGCACAAGGCTTCGTCAGGGGTGAAATCTGAACATTACTCAAGGCTGAGTCTATTTAACCCCAACCCTCCCCCAATATTGAAAATCCTGAAATTACATCATAGTACTTACCCACAGATACCTCCTCCATTCAAACTACTAGCAGGTCATTTAACCCCTCTTCTAGTCACCTTCCTATACAGCCCAATACATTAGCCCACATCTTCAATCATTAGAATATAAAACCATAAATACAATGAACACGCTGCAGTTAATATCAATAATCATATTCAATTAATGAAGTACACTTAGACATCCCACTTTCCATTCATAAAAACTTCCCATATTATTTCAACCAATCTGGGCAAACTCCCAATCCCGATCACATGTTCTCCTCAGCCAATGAATAGCTGTGTTCATACACACCTCCGCTTCATTACCTTATTTAGCATAACATTGAGTCCACATTTCAGCGCTAACAATCAGAACATTCTCGACATCTTACACTCGTCCACATTCCATATGATTTACACATACATTAACGTTTATCTCAGCAAGTCATTCCTGACTTTCACTCTTACTTCATACTGTTAACACGTCTTTTTCATCTAACAGAGGATCAGCTTCTACAATTTGTCTCCAAACCCCCAATAACCTCTTCACATAGAACATATTAGGTAAATATATAAATACTAGACATTAGGCCCGTTACAATAATGGGCGCTAGAACATTAGTTCTGACACTGTTATGGGGGGTCTGTGGCTGATACTGTTATGGGGGATCTGTGGATGACACTGTTATAGGGGATCTGTGGATGACACTGTTATGGGGGATCTGTGGATGACACTGTTATGGGCGGATCTCTGGCTGACACTGTTATGGGGGTCTGTGGCTGACACTGTTATGGGGGATCTGTGGTTGACACTGTTATGGGGGTCTGTGGCTGACACTGTTATGGGGAGGTCTGTGGCTGACACTGTTATAGGGGGTCTGCGGCTGACACTGTTATGGGGGGTCTGTGGCTGACACTGTTATGGGGGTCTGTGGCTGACACTGTTATGGGGGTATGTGGCTGACACTGTTATGGGGGTATGTGGCTGACACTGTTATGGGGGTCTGCGGATGACACTGTTATGGTGGATCTGTGGCTGACACTGTTATGGGGGTCTGTGGCTGACACTGTTATGGGGGTCTGTGGCTGACACTGTTATGGGGGTCTGTGGCTGACACTGCTATGTGGGGGTCTGTGGCTGACACTGCTATGGGGGTCTGTGGCTGACACTGTTATGGGGGGGATCTGTGGAGGACACACTGTTAGTTATGGGGATCTGTGGCTGACACTGTTATGGGAGATCTGTGGCTGACACTGTTATGGGGGATCTGTGGCTGACACTGTTATGGGGGTTCTGTGGCTGACACTGTGATGGGGGGGGTCTGTGGCTGACACTGTGATGGGGGGTCTGTGGCTGACACTGTGATGGGGGAGTCTGTGGCTGACACTGTGATGGGGAGTCTGTGGCTGACACTGTTATGGGGAGTCTGTGGATGGCACTGTTATGGGGGATCTGTGGATGGCACTGTTATGGGCGATCTGTAGATGGCACTGTTATGGGGGATCTGTGGATGGCACTGTTATGGGGGATCTGTGGATGACACTGTTATGGGAGATCTGTGGATGACACAACACTGTTATGGGAATCTGTGGATGACACTGTTATAGGGGATCTGTGGATGGCACTGTTATGGGGGATATCTGTGTATGACACTGTTATGGGGGGATCTGTGGCTGACACTGTTATAGGGGATCTGTGGATAACACTGTTATGGGGGATCTGTGGATGGCACTGTTATAGGGGATCTGTGGATGGCACTGTTATGGAGGGGATCTGTGGAGGACACACTGTTATGGGGGATCTGTGGATGACACTGTTATGGGGGGGTCTGTGGCTGACACTGTTATGGGGGATATGTGGCTGACACTGTTATGGGGGATATGTGGCTCACTCTGTTATGGGGGGGTCTGTGGCTGACACTGTTATGGGGGTCTGTGGCTGACACTGTTATGGGGGTCTGTGGCTGACACTGTTATGGGGGTCTGTGGCTGACACTGTTATGGGGGGGGGTCTGTGGCTGACACTGTTTATGGGGGTTTGTGGCTGACACTGTTATGGGGGGTCTGTGGCTGACACTGTTATGTGGGTCTGTGGCTGACACTGTTATGTGGGTCTGTGGCTGACACTGTTATGGGGGGGTCTGTGGCTGACACTGTTATGGGGGGGTCTGTGGCTGACACAATTATGAGAGTGTCTGTGGCTGACACTATTATGGGAGTATCTGTAGATGACACATAGCATCATATTCTATGTTTCATCCACAGATTCCCCCTTAACAGTGTCAATGTTTATTGTGAATGTAATGGCAGCGGAGCCCGGTGCACTCACTGTATTGCAACAGGCCCCGCTCAGAGTAGAAATACTATGAATAACTGTACTAATAATAACAATTAGAGTTGAATGAACACGTAGATGTTCGGGTTCGGGGAGTTCGGCGGAATTTTAAAAAAAAGTTAGAGTTCGGGACCCGAACTTGATCCGAACTTGGACCTGTACCTGAACCCCATTGAAGTCAATGGGGACCCGAACTTCACTTTATTATCGTGAAAACTCAGATCCGACAGTATATTCTAACACAGAGGCATTCCCACAGTCATGGGGTTGCTTCAAGTTAGAATATACTGAGATGTGTGTACAGACCGGCCGCCTGCTGCCTGGCAGCATCTGATCTCTTACAGGGGGCTGTGATCCGCACAATTAACCCCTCAGGTGCGGCACCTAAGGGGTAAATTATGGGGATCACAGCCCCTGTAAGAGATCAGATGCTGCCAGGTAGCAGGGTGCCTCCCTCTCCCCCTTCTATTAAAATCATTGCTGGCCAGTGTGCGGCCTCCCCTCCCCCCCAATTAAAATCATTGGTGGCCAGTGTGCGGCCTCCCTTCCTTCCCCATTAAATTTATTGGTGGCCAGTGTACAACCCCCTAATTAAAATCATTGGCGGCCAGTGTGCGACCTCCCCTTTCCCCTCCCCCATTAAAATCTTTGGTGGCCAGTGTGCGGCCTCCCCTACCCCCCCTTATTAAAATCATTGGTGGCAGTAACCACAGTTTAACACCCGTCCCTCCCCCATCATTGGTGGCAATGGAGCGGCAGTTCCGATCGTAGTCCAAGTGTAATCGCTGGGGCTCCGATCGGTTACCATGGAAGCCAGGACGCTACTGAAGTCCTGGCTGCCATGGTCACTTAGCTAGCGTTATACTTACCTGCGCTGTCTTTGTCCGCCTGGCGCTCCTTCTGCTGGTAAATGACAGGTCTGTGCGGCACATTACTTATAGCACAGACCCGTCACTTACCAGCAGAAGGAGCGCCGGACACAGACAGCGCAGGTAAGTATAACGCTGGCTCCGCTGCCACCAATAATGGGGGGGAGGGGCGGGTGTTATTCTGTGGCCACTGCCACCAATGATTTTAATTAGGGGGGGAGGGGAGGCTGCACACTGGCCACCAATGATTTTAATACTGGGGAGGGAGGGGGGTCTGGCCCCCTGCTGCCTGGCAGCCTCTGGTCTCTTACAGAGGACTGTTATCCCCACAATTAACCCCTCAGGTGTGGCACCTGAGGGGTTAATTGTGGGTATCACAGCCCCCTGTAAGAGATAGAGTGCTGCCAGGCAGCCGGTATATACAGACATCTCAGAATATTCTAACTTGAAGCGTCCCCATCACTATGGGAATGCCTCTGTATTAGAATATACTGTCGGATCTGAGTTTTCACGATCTAACTCATATCCGATGGTATATTCTAACATAGAGGCGTTCCCAGGGTTATTATTAGTACAGTTATTCATAGTATTTCTTCTCTGAGCGGGGCCCGATGTAATATAGTGAGTGCACCGGGCCCCGCTGCCATTACAATAGGATGCTGCCCATGTAGTGTGTGCCGAATGCGCACTTGAGTATTCGGCACACACGCACGGACGGCAGGGACACAGGGCTTTTATTAGTATAGATATAATAATTACTACTATATTTTAAATCAAACATTGTTTTAAATGAAACTCTATATTCAGCCCATTAGGTTGCAATGTATTCAACTTATAAATCCATTCCACCTCCCGCTTATTGATTTGTGCCCAAGGATCCCCATCTCTCCAATAAGTTTTAACCAATTCAATCCCCATGAATTTTAGACCCTTAGGGTTTTGATCATGAAACTGTTTAAAATGCAGGGAAACGCTGTGTGTGACCAGGCCCTTCTTTATATTTCTTATATGCTCCTGTATCCTTACTTTTACTTTTCCTAGCATCCTCGCCACATATTAATACCCACAAGGGCATTCCAAGAGGTATATGACTCTCTTTCTCGCAAGATGGATCCCCTTTCACTTTAAACACGTGCCCATACTATGTCTACACCTGCCCATACTATTTCTACACCTCATACTATGTCTATCACCCGTCATCCTATTCTTGCATCCACAATAAAAAACGCTCCATGTGAACCCGTGTGTATTCTTCTTGTCATGTATCACCGGAATGGAACTATGCACTAGATGCATATATAAATTCGGAGCCTTCTTATATAAAATATCTGGCCGGTCAGGGATTTCACTCCCAAATACCTGGTCAGACCAATTCCTCCTAATTTCATTTTTAAGAAAGCCCAAATCTGTATTAAACTTTCTCATAAATGTAAAGCAAAAATTCCTTTCATTCTTCTTTCCACCTGTCTCTACTTTATCCCTATTTTCTTCAATCGTTCTTATACATAGATCCAGTTCTTCTTCGTTATACTATACTTTCTCTAAAAACCTCTCCTGTTGTTATGGGTGATAGTGTCAAACGAGGCTCATCTGAGTCAGGGGACACCCGAGCTGGAAGTATGGAGTCCAGTGGCAAAGGCCCACAGAAGCAGGAGGCAGGAAGCGTGGTCAATCAGTCCGGGTCGGCAACAGAGATGGCAGCGAGGTAACAGCAGGAGTAGACGGAGGCGTGGTCGTTGGTAAGCAGTGAGTCAATGCAGGCGGCAAATCAGCGAGGTCAAACGGTCTGGGTTGGCAACGATGGTAAATCAGCGGTGGTGGTGGTGGTGGTGGTGGTGGTGGTGGTGGTGGTGGTGGTGGAGGAGCATAGAGGAAGCTTGCTACAGGCTTGGAGGCACAATAACCAGCAAAGGGCTTGCTTCATGGGCTGGGTTTTATAGGGAAGTAGCAGGTGCAAGAGATTGGAATAATCAGCAGGTCAAGGCAAGGACAAGAAAGGTAGTTAGAATTTAGCTAGAGAATAGTCCAAGAAAAGACGGTAGACTAGTGGGTAGAGCTACTGCCTGGGACATGACAGGCCACAGGTTCGAGTCCTGACATCTGTATTACTTTACTCTGCTCCCTATAGACTGCTTTTTCTGTACAGTTCTGTGATATTCTTTTAAATTGCCCCTTCGGGATAATTTTTGAAAACAGATCATGGTGGCAGCTAATCGTGTTGATGTAGACATTCACATTTGTTTCCTTAAAGTATGTTTTTGTTGTGAGAGTATCGCCCTCCGGGTAAATACACAGAACTAGGAAATTTGCAGTAGAATCGCTAATATTACTGGTGAAATGCAAGTTCCAATTATTATCATTTAGTCCAGTGATAAACTGATCCAGACATTCCCTCTCTCCTACCCAAATTAATAGGCAGTCATCTATAAACCTCTTCCAGAGTGTCAGCTTTTTATAACATACATTTTTTTTTACATAAAAATGGATCAATGTTAATTTCCTCCCAGTACCCCATGAACAGGTTAGCGAAACTGGGGGTGAATTTCACCCCCATCGCCGTCCCTGTAGACTGTAAGTAGAAATCATTGCCAAACCAAAAATAATTATGGTCCAAACAAAATTCTACACACCTCAAAATAAATCCCCCTTGTAAAGTTAACATATTCAGATCTCTTCAGTCTTTCTTCAATAGCTTTCTATCCCAGTAATTTCGGGATTACTGTATACAATGAGGTGACGTCTGCAGTGGCCAACCAAGTATTTTCTTTACAAGTGCCCAGATTTTTTATTAGTTCAAGCACACTGCCAGTGTCCTTCAAATAAGATGGAATTTGAGTAACATAGCCTTGCAAATAAAAATCAATACACTCAGTGATCTTACTGGTGAGGGAACTGATTCTGGAGACAATTGGTCTCCTGGGGGGTTTATAAGGCATTTGTGAATTTTTGGTAAATAATAAATAACTGGGGTCACTGGGAATTTGACAGTTAGATACTCAAATTCTTTCTTATTGAGAAGACCTTCATCATACCCTTCTTTCAATAATCCATCTAATTTCTTTTAAAATTCCATGATAGTGTTGTTTCTCAGTTTTTTTTTAAGCATTTTTCTCTGGAAGAAGTCTTTTTAAATCTATTTCATATTTTCCTATCACCTATCATATTATCACCACCCCTCCCCCTTGTTCAGGGGTTTTATAATTATATGTGGATTTGCGGTTCCATAAATATTGTATCGGATCTCTGTGAATAGACCCACTTCACTTCTAGACAACGTTCCTGAATTTGAAGCAGCACGGTTCCATAAATATTGCATTGGATCTCTGTGTGAATAGACCCACTTCACTTCTGGGACCTGAAGCGCAAGTACTTTAGCTACGTGTTACGAACTAGTTGCTTGTGACTTTTAATTACTACAGAGACATCTCATGTAGTCAGTTGGCCGCTGCATATCTGCGCCATCGTCTATCCTCTCGCAGGTCTGACCGCGGGGGCCCTCTGCACTCACATTCTACTGCCATGGTTGCTGGGGAGGGGTGGTGTGGCAGGAGTAGTACCAGCTCCATCAGCAGCAGCCTGAGTCTACAGTCACTGGTGAGTAGCTTTCTTCACCCGCATAGTGAAGAAACTACTCACCAGCAGCAGCAGGTAGACGTGGAGCAAGACCTGAACAAGCAGGTGGTGGCATACTTGGACAGCCCCCTGCCACCCCACAGTGAAGATCCGCTGATCAACTGGGTAGCCAAACTGGATTTGTGACCGCAACTAGCAGAGTTTGCCCTGGAAAAGCTGTCCTGCCCAGCCAGTAGTGTGGCATCAGAGCGGGTGTTTAGTGCGGCGAGGGCCATAGTTACCCCAAGGAGAGTTCGCCTGTCAACCCAAAATATGGAGAGACTGACCTTTGTCAAGATGAATCAGGTGTGGATCAGCCAGGATTTCCAACCACCTATTCCTGATGGATCAGACTAGATCATCCATGGTGCCATACCAACACTTATGATACAAGAGACCGTTTCTTCTGACTACCTGCCTCAGCTACTACTTTGATGCTGCAACCTGTCTGATGCCACACATCTGATGCCAAGTGCTCCTTATTTTACCCACCTTCGTCAGTGGGTACTGGTATTGCCACCCACCACCCAACTCTGTTAGCGGGTCACTTTGTGGTCTCCTGATGCAGCTGCTGATGCCATCTCCAAACTATGTCACCTTGCCACTCTGTGTTATCCTGCTGCTGCTGCCATCTCGACACTATGTCACCTTGCCAATCTGTGGTCTCCTCATGCTGCTGCCATCTGCACACTTTGTCACCTTGTAACTCTGTGGTCTCCTCATGCTGCTGCTATATATATATATATATATATATATATATATATATATACCCATAGTTGATTATTATGGTAGACATAGATCATGGGTAGAAGAAATATTGAAGAGGAGGACCCCCTTCTACTGAATTGCATTATGGTAGACAGCAATGCAACCATAGGTAATCTAATAATTTAGGCATAATAAACCATAGCAACAGATATCAAAAGTAACAAAGATGAAACATTATTGCTAGAGATGAGTGAATTTCATATTTTGAAATTCGTTAACGATTCGTTTGGTGGTAAAATCAGAATTACGTTATGGATTCCGTTACCACGGACCATAACGCAATTCTAAGATGGATGCATAACAGAATGCCTTTAGAGGCATTCCCTTATTTATTCCATCATAATATAAGTCTATGGGGTGCAAAACGGATCCGTCCCGTTGCCGTTATGCGTCTCTGAAAAATCTATCTGCCCCTAATCTCTTGAAACCTCCCTGTGTTGAGCCATGTTCACACCAGTATGTCTCACAGTCTGCCTGTTTTCCCTGTGACATCACCAGCTGCCTCTGCTGCAGTAAGATTCAGTCAGGTTCCTCTAGTTTTGTGTCCGAGGTGAGAGGGGGTTGTGAACTGCTCATCTGCCTATGTCAATTACCTCTTCTCCTGTCCCTGCAGACTTCATTCATAAAAAGGGGCTAAATCGCTGTTATATACACCTATGTCTCTAGACATTTTGTCAGTGTTCACAATAAAGATTCCACTTTATTGAGACTAATAATCCTGGAAAAAATCACTGAGGCCACTAGTAGTGATGTCCCGAACTATTCGCCGGCAAACAGTTCCCGGCGAAGATATGCGATGTTCGGTCCGCCCCCTATACTTCATCATTGAGCAAAGTTTGACCCTGTACCTCACAGACAGCAGACACATTCCAGCCAATCAGCACCTTCCCACCTCCTATAAAAACGGCAGCCATTTTAGATTCAGTCTGAAGCTGCATGTTAGTGAGAGCAGGGAGACTGCAGCTGCTGCTGTGCTGATGATTCTGAATTCATAAGGAAAGTGTTAGCTAGGCCAGTGTTCTGTGTCCACAGACTCATCTGCTGTAAGGACAGCGTCACAGCACCTCAAAAAGCCCTTTTTAGGGCTGCTACATTAGTCTGCTTTTATTTTTTTTTCCTCCATATATATATTGCAGTTGCCTGGCCTGCCCCTGTGTGAGAGGCTGCAGACTGTAGTGTGCCCACTGCCAGTGCCCACCACTCATACCGTGTAGCACAGGACTTTGCATTAAAAAAAGGCATTTAATTTTTATACTTTAATCTAATTTCAGTTGCCTGCCTGCTGCCAGTGTGTGTCAGGCCCACTTCCACTGACTGTAGTGTGCCCACTGCAAGTGCCCACCACTAATACCATGTGGCACAGGACTTTGCATTTAAAAAAGGCATTTAATTTTTACACTTTAATCTAATTTCATTTGCCTGCCTGCTGCCAGTGTGTGTCAGGTCCACTTCCACTGACTGTAGTGTGCCCACTGCCAGTGCCCACCACTCATACCGTGTGGCATAGTAGTTTGCATAAAAAAAGGCATTTCATTTTTACACTTTAATCTAATTTCGGTTGCCTGCCTGCTGCCAGTGTGTGTCAGGCCCACTTCTACTGACTGTGGTGTGCACACTGCCAGTGCCCACCACTTATACCGGGTGGCACAGTACCTTGCACGCATATTACCACTAATCAAAAAATAAATGACAGGCAGAGGCAGGCCACCCCGCAGGGGCCGTTGTGGTCCTGTGATTTCCTTTGGCCATAGAATAATACCCAGTGTTCAGAGGCCACATACCCTGAACTCGAAATATTCGAGATAGTTGACTGTTGACTGGCTTACACAGGACACCAATCTTCTACAGCTTCCGCTCGGAACCTTGACGCACCATCCTCCTCCAGCTCAGCTTCGGGCACCTCTCAAGTTACCACTCGTCCGCCCGCCCGCCGCCACCACCAACACTAGCACCACAGCCACTTCATTTGATCTGTCAGAATAATTATTTACACATCAGTTGGAAGAAATGAGTGATGCACAACCATTATTGCCAGGGGATGTAGATAACAGGGATATGTCTCAGTCAGGCAGCATTACACACATGGACGTACAGTGTGGTGATGATGATGTTGTACCCGCTGATGCTTCATTTGCTGAGTTGTCAGATACAAGTGAAACGGTTGATGATGACGATGTGTCCGTGCATGTCACGTGGGTGCCCGCTCGAAGAGTAGAAGAACAGGGGAAAAGTTCAGATGGGGAGACATCAGCCAATCAATGCATGCTGTTGACACCACCAGAATGCCGTCATTGCAAAGCTCAGCAGTTTGGCAGTTTTTTCGCATGTATGCCTCTGATAACAGCGATGCCATTTGCAACCTGTGCCAAAAGAAACTGAGTCATGGGAAGTCCAACACCCACCTAGGTACAACTGCTTTGCGAAGGCACATGATCTAACATCACAAACGCCTATGGGATCAACACATGAGTACAAGCAGCACACAAACTCAAAGCCACCATCCTCCTCCTGGTCCAGCATCTTCAGTCACGTCAACCACTGCTGTCCTCCTTGCCCTCTCTCAACCACCCTCCACTCCGCCTCTTACCTTCAGCAGTTTCATCTGCCCACAGTCAGATGTCTGTCAAGGAAATGTTTAAGCGTAAGAAGCAAATGTCACAGAGTCACCCCCTTGCCCGGCGTCTTACAGCTAGCTTGTCGGAACTCTTAGCCCGCCAGCTTTTACAATACAAGCTGGTGGAGTCTGAGGCCTTCAAAAAATTTGTAGCTATTGGGACACTGGAAGGTACCCGGCCAATTTTTTTTTCACAAAAGGCAATCCCCAACCTGTACTCTATTGTGGAAAAGGAAGTCATGGCATGTCTGGCACACAGTGTTGGGGCAAGGGTCCATCTGACCACTGATAACTGGTCTGCAAAGCACGGTCAGGGCAGGTATATCACATACACTGCGCATTGGGTAAACCTGCTGACGGCTGCGAAGCATGGAATGATTGGCTCTGCAGCGGAGTTGGTGACACTGCCACGACTTGCAGGCAGGCCTGCTGCCACCTCCTTTAATCCATCCTCTTCGATAAACTCCTCGGCTGAGTCCTCTTCTGCTGCTGCGTCTTGCTCCACATCATCAACTGCACCCCCCACCCCCAGCTCCCCAGGGGTAATTCCACATCCCGGATATGACAGTGTCACGCCATCTTGGGGTTGACTTGCCTGAAAGCAGAGAGTCACACCGGACCAGCAATCCTGTCCGCTCTGAATGCACAAGTGGACAAGTGGCTGACCCTGCACCAACTGGAGGTTGGCAAAGTGGCGTGTGACAACGGAAGCAAGTTGGCGGCATTGAATTTGGGCAAGTTGACACATGTACCGTGCATGGCACATGTGTTGAATCTGATTGTACAATGCTTTGTATGTAAATACCCAGGCTTACAGGACGTCCTCAAGGAGGCCAGTGAGGTGTGTGGCCATTTCAGGCATTCCTACACGGCCATGGTGCACTTTTCCGACATTCAGCGGTGAAACAACATGTCAGTGAGGCACTTAATTTGCGACAGCCTGACACGTTGGAATTCAACACTCCTAATGTTCGACCGCCTTCTCCAACAAGAAAACGCCGTCAATAAGTATTTGTATGACCGGGGTGCTAGGAAAGCATCTGCGGAGCTGGGTATTTTTTTGCCACGTTACTGGAAGCTCATGCGCAATGCCTGTAGGCTCATGCATCCTTTTGAGGAGTTAACAAACCTAGTCAGTCGCACCGAAGGCACCATCAGCGACTTCATCCCATTTGTTTTCTTCCTGGAGTGTGCCCTGCGAAGAGTGCTGGATCAGGCCATTGATTAGCGTGAAGAGGAAGAGTTGTGGTCAACATCACCACCAGAAACAGCCTCATCATCATTGGTTTCTGGACCTGCGGCAACGCTGGAAGAGAAGTCTGAGGAAGAGGAGTCAGAGGAGGAATGTGGCTTTGAGGAGGAGGAAGACCAACAACAGCAGGCATCCCAGGGTGCTCGTTGTTGTCAACCATCTGGGATCCGTGGTGTTGTACGTGTCTGGGCGGAAGAACAGACCTTCAATTACATCATTGAGGACGAGTAAAGGGAGATGAGTAGCTCGGCATCCAACCTTGTGCAAATGGGGTCTTTCATGCTGTCATGTCTGTTGAGAGGCCCTCACATAAAAATGCTGAAGGAGAATGACCTGTACTGGGTGGCCACACTACTATACCCCCGGTATAAGCAGAAAGTGGCTGAAATGTTATCGAGTTAACGGAAGTCGGAAAGCATGCAGCAGTTCCAAAACAAGTTAAAAAGTATGCTTTACACAGCGTATAAGGGTGATGTCAGAGCACAACGGGAATCTAACAGGGGAAGAGGTGTAAGTAATCCTCCTCCTACCACGACCACGTCGGCAAGGACAGGACGCTTTACAGACGTGTTGTTGATGGAGGACATGCGGAGCATTTTAAGTCCTACACATCGCCACAGCCCTTCGGGGGCCACCCTCAGAGAACGACTCATCCGACAGGTAGCAGACTACCTCGCCTTAACTGCAGATTTCAACATTTTGAGGAGCGGTGAACCCCTTGACTACTGGGTGTGCAGGCTTGACCTGTGGCCTGAGCTATCCCAATTTGCAATAGAACTTCTGGCCTGCCCCACTTCAAGTGTCCTGTCAGAAAGGACCTTCAGCGCAGCAGGAGGTATTGTCACTGACAAGAGAAGTGGCCTAGGTCAAAAAAGTCTACATTACCTCACCTTTATTAAGATGAATGAGGCGTGGATAAAGAAGGGACTGACAGTGGGGGATACATTTGACTGAAAAAGGCCTGATGAGATGCCTTGGGCTAAAAATGGTCCCCATGCTGCTGTATTTCATCTCTGCATGCCAGATGACTTGCGTGACTTCTCTGCCACCAACTAGGGTTCAAGCCGCAATGTTTTAGTACACTTTCTGCCTGGAAAACATAAATTTTTCTGGCCGCTGCTACAGCAGCGGCTGCAACAATACCTAATGCCTAATTAGTACATGCCTAATTTTTCTGGCCTCTGGTGCTGCACTGTGGCTGCAAAAACAAAACAAAAAAAAGGCACATACATGTGTCAATTCCCCTTCGTGATCGTTACCTTGTTGAGGTGAAGGGGCTTGCGTATCACAATGAAGAGATCACCTCTATGAGTGTGTAGGCAATGTTAGCACACCCCAGATGATAAGGTCGTTGCTTCATTGTGAACAGACCAAAAGCGATTGGCTGGATAATTTGTCATAGAAAAAACATTAATTTTCTTTGTGATGATCAAAGGTGATCATTAAAGTCTACTAGGCTAACTATGGGCCCACACTGCAGAATAATTGTTTTCTGGATCACTTAACTGTCACTGAACTACCTCATCTTGACCATAGGCTTTGAAAAACCGCCATCGCTTGCAATCTCCCAAACGGGCGCACGAGTCATCACTACACCAAGATTGACGCATAGAGGAATAAAATGTATGTAATGAGTGTGTCAACTATTGACAACCCTTTGCGGTTGTCTAAAATCTATTTGATACACGTCCCCTGATAGGGGACATAACAGGGATTAAACTGATAAGAATAGTATAACTTAACACACCACTCATATAGGGTGACACAGTACATTGCGCGGCGCACGCTCAGTGCCCCAGATTGGAAGTAAGAGGACCGACCAACCATCTTTTTCCATCTCCCGGTTCCTAAAATCTATTCACGTCCCCTGATAGGGGACAAAACAGGGATTAAACTGATAGGAATAGTACTACTTAACACACCACTCATATAGGATGGCACAGGATATTGCACGGCGCACGCGCAGTGCCCCAAATTGGAAGTAAGAGGGCCGACCAAGCCTCTTTTTCCATATCCCGTTTCCTAAAATCTATTCGATATATGTCCCCTGATAGGGGACGTAAAAGGATTAAACTGATAAGAATAGTAGTAAGTAACACACCACTCATGTAGGGTTGCACAGTACATTGCACGACGCACGCGCAGTGCTCCAAATTGGAAGCAAGTGGACCGACCAAGCTTCTTTTTCCATCTCCCGGTTCTTAAAATCAATTCGATACATGTCCCCTGATATGGGACGTAACAGGGATTTTACTGATTAGAATAGTACTAGTTAACACACCACTCATATAGGGTTGCACAGTACATTGCACGGCGCACGCTCATTGCTCTAAATTGGAAGTAAGAGGATCGACCAAGCTTCTTTTTCCATCTCCCGGTTCCTAAAATCTATTCTATACATGTCCCCTGATAGGGGACATAACAGGGATTAAACTGATAAAAATAGTACTACTGATTACTGAACAGACCACTCATATAGGGTGGCACAGTACATTGCGCGAGGATGAGACCTTCAAAGACGTCAGTGAGGACAAGGAACGGGACATGGCTAGCTTGGTATCCAACCTTGTGCAAATGGGGAGTTTGCGGTTGTGCAAATGGACTGTTTGCGGTTGCTTGCGGTGCGTTAAATGGGGAGTTTGGTCTGTCACAGTTAGGTCTGTCACTGTGAAGCGGGCGTAACCCTTACACCACCTGATCGATACAACATCATACCTAATCGTATACACACACTGGATGTTTTAAAGCACGTTATTCAAAACAATTTAGGAATGTTAGTTGATTTATACCTTTATGGATTAAAACCCGACTCTGCGTCCACTAATTATTTTTACATGGGAGTTTTGCCATGGATTCCCTTCCGGCATGCCACAGTCCAGGTGTTAGTCCCCTTGAAACAACTTTTACATCACTACTGTGGCCAGAAAGAGTCCCTGTGGGTTTTAAAATTTGCCTGCTTATTTAAGTCTATGGCGGTTCACCCGGTTCACCCGTTTGCGAACATTTGCGGAAGTTCGCGAACAGAAAATTTTATGTTCGCGACATCTCTAGTCACTAGGAACCGCTTCTCCAGGCTCGTGAATAGGGAGGCTTATTTGACCTTCCAACTACAGAGACTGATGCCAGAGGGGCTCAATGAGATTACTGACTGAGTCAAGTAGTGAAATATAATACATCTGCTCCATCACTTTTTATTTTTATAAGAAATGTATCCAATCTATTATTAAAGGATAACTGTCACATTTAGACCCTAATTTCAGTTTTCATATATGTAGTTACTAATATGATAATATTCCTGAATCAATAACTATTAGACTTACTTACCCCTTATTTAATAGGATTTAGCCCTTAGCAACCAGTCTGCATAAAACTGCAATTTCACTATTCTGTTAAGATGGTGTAAGCTACCTGGGGGTCAGGGGGGACCAGGCCATGCTGGGTGTTGTGGTGCAGTGCGTCACCCACCTGAGAGGTATGCTATTAATGGACATGGATCCCTTCCGTCTTCTGCTCAAGATGGTGGTCTCAGTGTTTAGCAGCTGTAGCACTCCCCTGCTAGCGGGAATAATTGAAGACCAGGCGATTCAGTTAAATTGTCAATGTCTTTACTTAAGGGTTGCAAACGTTTCTCAACATCAAGCAGATTCCTCTGCCGGCCACACACTTAACCAGGGAACAATCACCTTTTTGTCTCAGCAGACCTTTTCAGTAAACGGTACACCAACGGGCCATCAATGCAGGACATGGGTAGCATACCTCCTGATCCCTGCGCCCTTCCTGTGTTTCTCCTCACTCAGGCTCTGCTCTGTGTCCTCAGCCCCGTCTGGCTGGTATCCAGTGATTATTTCCTTCCCTGCTCTGTTCCTCAGTTTCTCAGCCCGACCTAAGGGTATTATTCCACTTGGCCCTTGGAACTGGCGTCCTCCTATCTCCGGTTGTCTATATTCACCTCCAGGCAGGACCCTTCCGGCTGTTTCCTCAACTGCACACCCTTCCCCAGGCCATAGGCCCAGGTCTCCCTGGCTTCACCAGGCTCAGGGGCCTGAACTTCTCTGCTCCAACTGAACTGCAGCTACATCTTAACTCAACTGACTCCTCCTCCCCTCACTAAGCCTTTTATACCTATCCTAGGGGTCCCTCTAGTGGCCAACTCTCCTCACTACACCCCTACCGTCTTGCAGGGATAAGGAGAACATGTTCCCTTCCTGTACCACTTTCTTAAATCACGGACACTCCCTCTTTAACCCTCCCATACATCAATCACACCTCTTACATTCCCCGCCGCTTAACTTGAGCACGTCCCCGTGCTCCCTAGCTCTACCTATCCGGATCCTGTGAATAAAAAGTTAGCAGGCACATATACGCATATACCCTACAACGCATAACATCTGCTCTCAACTTTTCACATCCGGATCCACTGGCAAGGGATAAAGTTCAATGACAGGGGCGCCGTCCTCTTCTCACAGGAAACAGGTCTGGAACACGGCATTGTCCTGACACAGCGTACGCCAGGATAGTCCTTTATACATACAACAGTCCTCATATTATATAAATATAAATATAAAACACAGAGGTCCACACCTGAAAGTCCTCCTCTGGGCACCTTTACCTGAAAACAGTTGCAAACACCGTATGTCAGCAGCATTTATCTAAAACAATGCAGAGTTCTAACAATACCAGGGGCATGTTATGCTGGCAAACTCTGCGGTCCCTATAAAACGCTGATGGACGCAGATCTCTGTCAACCTGAAAGGGGGGTTAAAACAGGGAAATAAAGTGCAACTAGCACAACTGGGACACAACATAATGCAATAGCAGGTCCTAGGAACACACAAAGGTCAGGCTGGGAGCAGTGGTACTTCTGGGGCAGTTCCTATACAACGCTGCCACCGGCCGTGGGGAAACTGGCAGTAAGCTTCCACCAGCCTGACAATGTAGAATTTCCTGCTGCCTAGGTATCGCCGACACATGTGACACTTTTACAAATACGTGTCATACTCCTTGTCGCTGCAGCTGCAGGCCTCAGCACGTCGCAGGACTCCGCTGCCACCTCCATCCAGACGGCAACCGGGGTTGTTCCACGGACCATCTCCGGATCTCTCAAAGGACCACTCCACTCCTCAACAAGAGGAGAACCAGGTGGGGCAGCTCCCCACTCCGCCACCGCCAGCTCGGGTAGGCCCTCCATGAAGTCCTCGATATCACGGGGCTCCGCCATCTTCACTCACTCTGCTCTCTCCACACGCAGGCACAGAAGACCACGCCTCCAGCAAGACCTGCCCCCTAGGTACTCTGCAATAGGGCCGGCGGCATCTTCACAGGATTTCACTTCACTGGACAGGCACCTTATACAGTCCCCTCCTCCCTGGAGGAATTTGGTGGCAAAGTTTCGCGCCTCAACAGTTAGTGATGGCGCAGACAGAATTCCTTCAGCGACGGCGGACATCTTGGAAACACTTTTCTTCAATTCACTGACAGCAAGCCACTCCACCACAGTACACCAATCACTCTGTAACAATCTAGTTCTTCACCCAGGCCAGCACTACTCCACACAGCACTTCTGGGGCACTTTAGATACACTTCCTTTGCCCAACATTAAATAAAAGTCACAGTCACTACTCACACTGGGCAGAATGGTCCAAGGCACGGAGGTCACGTTTCCCTGCACCACAGAAACACGTGGATCCTGCTGACTACGCCAAGTTGTAAGCTACCTGGGGGTCAGGGGGGACCAGGGAATGCTGGGTGTTGTGGTGCAGTGTGTCACCCACCTGAGAGGTATGCTATTAATGGACTTATGGATCCCTTCTTCTCAAGATGGTGGTCTCAGTGTTTAGCAGCTGTAGCACTCCCCTGCTAGCGGGAATAATTGAAGACCAGGCGATTCAGTTAAATTGTCAATGTCTTTACTTAAGGGTTGCAAACGTTTCTCAACATCAAGCAGATTCCTCTGCCGGCCACACACTTAACCAGGGAACAATCACCTTTTTGTCTCAGCAGACCTTTTCAGTAAACGGTACACCAACGGGCCATCAATGCAGGACATGGGTAGCATACCTCCTAAACCCTGCGCCCTTCCTGTGTTTCTGCTCACTCAGGCTCTGCTCTGTGTCCTCAGCCCCGTCTGGCTGGTATCCAGTGATTATTTCCTTCCCTGCTCTGTTCCTCAGTTTCTCAGCCCGACCTAAGGGTATTATTCCACTTGGCCCTTGGAACTGGCGTCCTCCTATCTCCGGTTGTCTATATTCACCTCCAGGCAGGACCCTTCCGGCTGTTTCCTCAACTGCACACCCTTCCCCAGGCCATAGGCCCAGGTCTCCCTGGCTTCACCAGGCTCAGGGGCCTAAACTTCTCTGCTCCAACTGAACTGCAGCTACATCTTAACTCAACTGACTCCTCCTCCCCTCACTAAGCCTTTTATACCTATCCTAGGGGTCCCTCTAGTGGCCAACTCTCCTCACTACACCCCTACCGTCTTGCAGGGATCAGGAGAACATGTTCCCTTCCCGTACCACTTTCTTAAATCACTGACGCTCCCTCTTTAACCCTCCCATACATCAATCACACCTCTTACAATGGCCGTCCTCAGCCCTGAGGCTAACCCATAGGACGCCTGCAGTGAAGTTAGTGAAGTCCAGCTCTGTATAGGGGGGTCTTGCAGTGAAGTTCCCAGGTCTGGCTGAAGCCTGTAGTCCTTCTACAAGCTCTCCTCTTATCAGATAAGGCTTTCATTTATACACTGAGCAGCCACATTGTCCAGCACTGCTAAGGGAGCGTCTGCCAAGCACAGGCATGTGGAGAAGTTCACACACACAGCCCAGCACTGTTATCTCCTGTCAGGAAGAACCTGGCTTTTTATACATTCCCTTACAATGTTGACTCACTATCAGTTCCCAGTGCACTCAGCGTGCTCCGTCCTCATCTGGTAGACAGAAGGAGCATAGCAACCTGATTTTAATCTCTGGTAACAATAGCAAATACTGGGGACTTTTAGGTGGCTTTTAGGGGTTATTTATTAAATAATCAGAAATTAAAACAGGGCCAACAAGGTGATATAAATCACCAAAATCCAATAGTAAAAAAAAATTAAAATTGACAGTTATACTTTAATAATTTCTATTGTGTTTTTTATTGTGTTATTTATTATTATTTATTGTGTTATTTACTGACTTTTATTCTATTTGTTTATTTAATTGTTTGTTTAAAAATAATTAAAAAGTATATATTGTTCAGTTCCGGTTTTTATCAGGTCTGTGCTTTGTATGTAGCCTAAACTTGTATAAATTGTGTTCCATGCTATGTTTTCATTATGTGTGATGAAGAAAACGGCACGGTTTCGAAACATTTTGTCTTGTGTCTGCATTTGCACAACTCGATCTGGTGATTCCCATTACTTACCTGCTGTCCTAGGTCTTCAGTGCATGCGTACTTCACCATGGAGCTCCGTGTTTTTTAATTTCTATCTTTCAGTATCAAAGGGCGGTCTAACATCAGTTTAACTTCCAAGGCTTCACACTGAGATTGGACCACCAAGTGGAATGAATATGAATAGGCAGAGTGGGCTGGGTATACATGATTTATCATGATTTAAGACAAATTAATTGAGAATAACTAAAATTTCTTGTCGAAGTTCATTGAATCGGCCGAACTGTGGGGGTCATTTATAATTCAGAAATACACCTATATTAGGCGTATTTCTGGTGCAGACTGCAGGGCAAAGGTTATTTGCGTCACAGTCTGCGACTTTTCCCTGCTCACGCCAGGTCTAAAAAAGTGGGCGTGGCCTTGAGAAGGAAATGGGGAGGAAGGCCTGCCTCATTCATTATTTTCTACGCCTGTTTTAGCAAGGAAGCTGGTGTACATTTAGACTGGCGCTGGATGCAACAAAGTTATATAGAGGCTGGCGCCTCTTCATAACTTTGGCAGATCTACCACCAGATATAGGGGTTAATAAGACCGGCATCTAAAACGCCGGTATTAATAAATGACACCCTATAATTTTGTTTTGAGTAGAATAAAATGTGGAAAAAGGAGCCATTTTACAAACAGATTTATAATTTATAAGCACTATGCTGCTTTTTTTCACACAGAATCAGATTGTCAGATGTTCTTTTCACCTTGACAAGGACCTGTTTTCTAAATGCAACATATATATACAAGTTATTTAAGTACAAGTTATTTAAATGCAGATGAACCTCTCTTTTAAGCCCAAATAAAATATATTTTCTATTCTCTGGAGTAATAAACCTAATTGGAAATAATAGTAGATTTCTATTTCTTCAGCAGTCTAAGTTAAGAAGCCTATTTTTCTGTCCTGTTATGTTACTTCTCATGTTTCAGGAGCCGTTTTGCATGCATAATGTATGATTTTCTGGTGTTTAAGTAAAGCATGTGATAATAAAATGATGACAATATAAAAAGCACAATATATTGCATATTTATTACCAGCTCTCTATTATGTACATTGTCACAGTAAGATATATGCTGATATGTCATGTATGATGAGAAAATTCAAGGTAAGGTGTGGATTAGATTATTATAATAATATATTTAATTGAGATTCCCTTTCAAAACTGTCAATTTCATTTCCTTTGTACTGTCATACTTATTTAGTAGGTAGCACATCAAACTGAATGCATTATAATGGTAATGTAAAGCAGTTGATAAAAATACATAGGCTCTGTATTTGCACAGCTACTGTAAGTATATACTGTGTTTTCCTGCCCAACACTGATTTGTATTTTCTCCTTTTACCTCCACATAAGCATGCTTGAAATTGCCCCATAAACCTCATGCACATGACCATGTCATGTGCACTCTGTATTTTTCTCACTCTCATCACTAGAACTATTCTCATCTGTAATATGGATAAGAATGGGACAGATTCTATCAGTTGAGGAGTGAACATACATATTCATCCAACACATGGATGACATCCATGTTTTGTCTGCTTTTCTTGCAGACCAATGGAAATAAAAAGGTCTGTGTGCTATCCACAAAAAATGCGGATTGGATGCAAATGTAAAGTACAATCAGGTGCATGAGACCTAAAAGGTTAAAGAGCATCTGACAGCATTATCAACTCTATTAAACTAGGCATGTTGCCCGGTAGGGTTGACTATGCTCATAAAAACGATACCCTGATTATGACTGTCCATTGACCTGTTACCAAGAAAACTAAATTTTTACTGACATGCAAATCACTATCCTGAAATACCCTTGGGCACCAGTTTGTTACACCCCATTAGCTTTTGTTCCTCCCCCTTCACCTGGATTGTCAGGGCTAAACATGTCGCCTAGCCCTGTCTTCTTACACCTGTGCTATGTCTTCTGGTCTCAGTGCTTGCACAGTGGAACTCAGACAGCCTCACTGCCTCACTTCTAGAGCTTGTCCATGGCCTGGGCAGATCAGTGATCACAAATGCAAGTGCCTCTGAGCATTGCACTCTTAGGTCTCGTTCAGGCAACAAAGGGATTAGGAAGATATCCACCACTGAACAGGAAACAAGTACATTATGATATCCTCGGCTTGGGCCATACATCCAGGAGAGCAGATACCCTTACAGTATTTTATGACACATCCGTCTGTTAGTCAACTGTGTTTCAGGGTGACATGTGGTTTCACTACTGCTCTTGTTAGAATGGTCTTCTATTTCCATAGGGAACGCAAGTCACCTTTGTTTTTATTCTCATCATCTGCTCAACTGCTTTTACCACTTAGACTCCACTTTGCTGTGAGTCATCCATGCATGGTCAAGAAACAACTATACATGGCCAGCAATCCGCTTCTGCAAGCTGAACTCCCACCTGGCCAAATTGTTGGCAGTGCAGTTTCTACAGTGCCACTTAGGGGATTCCACTAGCTTTAGGGAAGTGATGATGTGCGCTCAGCCTCAATGAAAGATACATAGCTGCCATTATTTCTCCAAAACAGCCACCCATGCCTTGTACTCTTATGTGGTGGGAGCCTGGTCATGGTCCATGTTTTGTATTGCTGCGTCCGTAAAAACCTCATCTATAAAATGATCACGTTACTTATACACGCAGTGAACGCCATTAAAAAAAACAATGATACAAAACTATATTAAAAGTGATCCAAAAAGTCTTATGTACCCCAAAATGGTGATAATCAAACCGTCATCTCATCTCACAAAAAATGAGCCCCTACCTAAGACAATCACCCCCCCCCCCCAAAAAAAAAAAAAGTGTGGCTAAAAAAAACAATGACACAATTTTTGCCCATCTCTCCTGCTAAAAATTGGTATTAAAAGTGACCTAAAAAGTCTTATGTACCCCAAAATGGTGCTAATCAAACCGTCATCTCATCTCACAAAAAATGAGCCCCTACCTAAGACAATCGGCCAAAAAAAAAAAAGTATGGCTCTCAGAAAATGGCAACACAAAAACAAGATTTTATGCTATTCAAAAATGCTTTCACAGTGTAAAACTTAGCAAAAATTAAAATGATAGACATATTGAGTATCACCGCATCCATAACAGCCTGCTCTATAAAAATATCACATGATATGCTTCCTCAGGTGAATGCTTTAAAAAAATAAGAACTATGGCCAAACAGCCATTTTTTGTCACCTTGCCTCACAAAAAGTTTAATACCAAGCAATTAAAAAGTCTTATGTACTCCAAAATAGTACCAATCAAACCATCATCTCATCTCGTAAAAATGAGACCCTACTTAAGATAGTCGTCCAAAAAAGTATGGCTGTCAGAAAATGGCAACACAAAAACAAGATTTTATGTTATTCAAAAATGCTGTCACTGTGTAAAACTTAACAAAAATAAATTCTGTTCACCCTCAGATGGATGCTTTAAAAATAAATAAAAACTGTGCCAGAACTATGCCATTCATTTTATTGTGACCTCGCCTTACAAAATACATAATATCGAGGGATCAAAAAGTCATATATACTCCAAAATGGTACTAATGAAAATGTCACCTCATCCTTCGGAAAATGAGCTCCGACATAAGACAATTACTCAAAAAATAAAAACCAATGGCGCCTATAAACCAATTAATGAAAATCTGCTCTGCAAAAGCCATATGGCACTCCTTCCTTTCTGAGTCCTGCCATGAGCCCCCACAGCAGTTTACCACTACATATAGGGTGTTGCTATATTCAGGAGAAAATTGGTAACAAATTATGGGTTGCTTTCTCTCCTTTAACCCCTTGTGAAAATGATTTTTTTTTGCTAAAGCAACATTTTATTGGAAAAAATAAAATTATTCATTTTTACAGTCAAGTGTTTCTATAGTCTATGAAACACTTGTTAGGTCAATACACTACCCACACCCCTCAATGAATGCCTTGAGGGGTGTTGTTTCCAAAAAGGAGTCACTTTTTGGTGGTTTACTATCTAGGGGTACCTCAGGGTCTCTTAAAATGTGACATGGCATCCAAAAACCATCCCAGCGAAAGCTTCCCTCCAAAAACCATATGGAGCTCCTTTCCTTCTATGGTGATGGTGTGCCAATACAGCAAGACTCCGCTACATATGTTGAGAATTGTGGACCTATTCAAGTCAATGGTTCCACATCTGTAAAACGGAGAACACACAGCTGTGCCCATATATGGCCTATGCCCGTGAATTTGCATATGCACTGTCTGTGTATGCTACGCTTGCGGACGCAAAACTGATTCGACTAGTATGGTTCCACGATCCATCCGCACTGCAAAAAGGGCATGTGCTACTCTTTTGCGTTGCAGACAGACAGACTAAAATGCCAAGGAAGCTCCTTATACTGCGGCCATTGGTGCTTGTGTGCTGTGCTGGTGGGGTGGTGGGGCCCAGGACCATGGTGGTCTCGCCGCACAGTGGGGGTACTGTGTGGTGTCTGGGTCCCTCCCTCTGCTGGTGCAGTGCTGTGGTGTCCGTGGTCACTGTAGCTAGAGTAGTTTCACACTTGATAGGGGCAACCTTGTCGTGGTAAGTGGGCCTATACGCTTTGATCAAACTGTATACCAATGCCTCATGTTTATGCATAGAATATTTTGACATGAATTAGGAATTGTGATGAGAAGCCCGTTTAAATATGGTGAGAAACAGTTGTTATTTCAAAAGCATAGTGTTTGAGGATGTGCGACCCAGATTTACTCTCTCACAAGTTTATATATTTGTATAGTCTTTTCTTTTTTTACCCATTCTGGTGTCAGCACTCCTCCCCATTCGGACAATTTTTGGGGTGTATTAACCCCTTCAGGACAATGCCATTTTTAACCTTAAGGACCAGGCCATTTTTTGGAAATTTGACATGTGTCATATTATGTGGTAATACCTTTGGAACGCTTCTAATTATACAAGCCATTCTGAGATTGTTTTCTCGTGACCCATTGTACTTCATGATAGTGGTAAATTTCAGTGAATATTTTTCATTTTTATGTAAAGAAAATAACAAATAAAAAAAAATAATTAAAACATGATCTGCTTTTAAAACAGATAGTGATACCTCATATAATAGTTAGTAGAGTTAAGCGAACCCGAACTGTATAGTTCGGGTTCGTACCGAATTTTGGGGTGTTCGGGACATGGACCCAGACCCGAACATTTTCAGGTCGGTTTGGGTCCATTGTTCGGCGATTTATTCCCGCTTTCTGAAGAGCTGCACAGCAGCCAATCAGCTAGCGTTTTACTTCTTGCCCTAAGAAGCCATCACAGCCATGCCTACTAATGGCATGGCTGTGATTGGCCAAGTGCAGCATGTGACCGAGCCTCTATTTAAGCTGGAGTCACATAGCGCCACATGTCACTCTGCTCTGATTAGTGTAGGGATAGGATGCAGCTGCTGTGAAGGCGAGATTAGGCAGGGAAAACTCAGCAAAAACACCTAATGAAGTGATCGATCTACAGCTGTGAATCATTCAACTTCAGCTAGTTAATCGCTCACTGGTTTTTAGGCTGCACAGAGCGTTTTTCTGTCACTTTTTTTCTGGGGTGATTGGCGGCCATTTTGTGTCTTGTGGTGCACCAGTACAAGCTGCCACCAAGTCCATCAATCCATTAATACTAGTTTTTTTTTTTTTTTTTGCTATATACTACATACAGGGGCTTGGCTATGCTTATTGTCCCCCCTAGAAACTCAGGATAGAAATTTCTATATTTTATTGAGGGGTGAAATTCAATTTCAAAAATAGCAATCCCCTAAATTTCGTGTTCCAGCTGTGGCTAGACAAGTGTAATACTGTCTGCTGTCTGGCAAAGGATAAATTTTGTTCTGGGGTGAAATTCTATTGCCAAAATAGCAATCCCCTAAATCTGGTGTCCCAGCAGTGGCTGGCCAAGTTTAATAGTGGCCGGCAAAGGATAGATACTTTTCTGGGGTGAAATTCAATTGCCAAAATAGCAATACCGTAAATCAGTGGTTTCAGCTGTGGCTGGCCAAGTTTAATAGTGTCCGGCAAATGATATATTTTGTTCTGGGCTGAAATTCAATTGACAAAATAGCAATGCGCTAAATCTGGTGTCCCAGCAGTGGCTGGCGAAGTTTAATAGTGTCCGACAAAGGATAGATTTTGTTCTGGGCTGAAATTCAATTGACAAAATAGCAATGCGCTAAATCTGGTGTCCCAGCAGTGGCTGGCGAAGTTTAATATTGTCCGGCAAAGGATATTTGTTTTTATTGGGGTGAAATTCAATTGCCAAAATAGCAATACCGTAAATCAGTGGTTTCAGCTGTGGCTGGCCAAGTTTCATAGTGTCCTCAAAAACATATATTTTGTTCTGGGGTGAAATTCAATTGCCAAAATAGCAATCCCCTAAATCTGGTGTCCCAGCAGTGGCTGGCCAAGTTTATGAGTGTCCGGCAAAGGATAGATAATTTTTTGGGGTGGAATTCAATTGCCAAAATAGAAATACCATAAATCAGTGGTTTAAGCTGTTGCTGGCCAAGTTTATTAGTGTCCGGCAAAGGATATATTTTGTTCTGGGGTGAAATTCAATTGCCAAAATAGCAATCGCCTAAATCTGGTGTCCCAGCAGTGGCTGGCCAAGCTTAATAGTGCCCGGCAAAGGATATATTTTTTTCTGGGGTGAAATTCAGTTGCAAAAATAGAAATACCGTAAATCTTGTATTCCAGCTGTTACTGGACAAGTTTAATAGTGTCCGTCAAAGGATATATTATTTTCTGGGGTGAAATTCAGTTGCAAAAATAGCAATACCGTAAATCTGGTGTTCCAGCTGTGACAGGACAAGATTCATAGCGTCCGTCAAAGGATATATTATTTTCTGGGGTGAAATTCAGTTGCAAAAATAGAAATACCGTAAATCTGGTGTTCCAGCTGTGACTGGACAAGTAGAATAATAATGTCCGTCAAAGGATATATTTTGTTCTGGGGTGAAATTCAATTGCCAAAATAGCAATACCCAAAATCTGGTATTCCAGCCTAAATCTGTCGTTACTGCTGTGCCTGGATTAGTGTAATCCGGTACCTAAATAGATAGCCAGATAGTGTTAGGTGAGTGAAAAAAAAGACCTGAATATAAATTCAATAGATTGGGCCAAATAATTTTTTTCTTATTGTGGTGAACGGTAACAATAAGGAAAACATCTAGTAAGGGACGCGGACATGGTTGTGGTGTTGTTAATGGACCTTCTGGTGCTGGGAGATGACGTGGCCGTTCTGCCACAGCCACACGTCCTAGTGAACCAACTACATCAGGTTCCAGTACCCGACAGAATTTACAGCGATATTTGGTGGGGCCCAATGTTGTTCTAAGGATGGTAAGGCCTGAGCAGGTACAGGCGCTAGTCAATTGGGTGGCCGACAGTGGATCCAGCACGTTTACAACATTATCTCCCACCCAGTCCTCTGCAGAAAGCGCACAGGTGGCGCCTGAAAACCAAGCCCATCAGTCTGTCACATCACCCCCATGCATATCAGGGAAATTGTCTGAGCCTCAAGTTATGCAACAGTCACGTATGCTGTTTGAAGATTCTGCTGGCAGGGTTTCCCAAGGGAATCCACCTAGCCCTTCCCCAGTGGTGGAAGACATAGAATGCACTGACGCACAACCACTGATGTTTCCTGATGAAGACGACATGGGAATACCACCTCATCAGAGTCAGCACGTCTCTGATGATGACGAAACACAGTTGCCAACTGCTGCGTCTTTTTGCAATGTGCAGACCGAACAGGAGGTCAGGGAGGAAGACTGTGTGGAAGACGATGCAGGGGACCATGAGGTCCTAGACCCCACATGGAATGAAGGTCGTGCCACTGACTTTCATAGTTTAGAGGAAGAGGCAGTGTTGAGACCGAGCCAACAGCGTAGTAAAAGAGGGAGCAGGGGTCAAAAGCAGAACAGCCACTGTCAAGAGAGTTTGTCTGCTACTGGCCACCGCCAACAGGGACCGAGCACCCCAAAGGCAGCTTTAAGGAGTTCCCTGGCATGGCACTTCTTTAAACAATGTGCTGACGACAAGACCCGAGTGGTTTGCACGCTGTGCCATCAGAGCCTGAAGCGAGGCATTAACGTTCTGAACCTTAGCACAACCTGCATGACCAGGCATCTACATGCAAAGCATGAACTGAAGTGGAGTAAACACCTTAAAACAAGGAACTCACTCAGGCTCTCTCTGCTCCCTCTTCAGCTGCTGTCTCGGCCTCTTCCTCCGCCTCGGGAGGAATGTTGGCACCTGCCGCCCACCAAACAGATGATGTGCCACCAACACCACCACCTCCATCACCCAGCATCTCCACCATGTCACACGGCAGCGTTCAGCTCTCCATCTCACAAACATTGGAGAGAAAGCGTAAATTACCACCTACCCACCCTCGAGCCGTTCTGAAACTCATATGTTTTGGGACAGGCCACACACCGCGCAGGAGTTGTGGTGGGGTATTGAACAAGAGACCGACGAGTGGTTGCTGCTGGTAGGCCTCAGGCCCGGCCTGGTGGTGTGAGATAATGGGACGAAATCTCGACGTAGCTCTGGGACTAGCCGGATTGACGCACTTCCTTTGCCTGGCGCATATGCTGAATTTAATGGTGCAGAAGTTCATTCACAACTCCCCCGACATGTCAGAGCCGCTGCATAAAGTGTGGGCCATCTGTGAGCGCTTCCTGCGTTTACATCTTGCCGCTGCTCGCCTGTCTGCACTACAGCGTAACTTCGGCCTTCCCGCTCACCGCCTCATATGCGACGTGCCCACCATGTGAAACTTAATGAAGAGACTGTGCGAGCAGCAGCAGGCCATAGTGGAGTTTCAGCTGCAGCACGACACGGGTCAGTCGCACTGCGGAACAGCACCACTTCACCAGCAATGACTGGGCCTCCATGCGAGACCTGTGTGCCCTGTTGCGCTGTTTCGAGTACTCCACCAACATGGACAGTGGCGATAATGCCGTAATCAGCGTTACAATACCACTTCTATGTCTCCTTGAGAAAACACTTAGGACGATGATGGAAGAGGAGGTAGCTGAGGAAGAGGGGTCAATTTTAGCACTTTCAGGCCAGTCTATTAGAAGTGGCTCAGAGGGAGGTTTTTTGCAAAAGCAGAGGCCAGGATGAGGAGGTGGAGGAGGATGAGGATGAAGCATGTTCACAGCGGGGTGGCACCCAACGCAGCTCGGGCCCATCACTGGTGCATGGCTGGGGGGAAACAGAGGACGATAACGATACGCCTCCCACAGAGGACAGCTTGTCCTTACCTCTGGACAGCCTGGCGCACATGAGCGCCTACATGCTGCAGTTCCAGCGCAACGACAGCAGAGTTGCCCACATTTTAATGTGTGCGGACTACAGGGTTGCCACCCTACTGGATCCCCTGTACAAAGACAATGTGCCCACCTTACTTCCTGCACTGGAGCGTGATAGGAAGATGCGCGAGTACAAGTGCACGTTGGTAGACGTGCTACTGAGAGCATTCCCAAATGTCACAGAGGAACAAGTGGATGCCCAAGGCGAAGGCAAAGGAGGAGTGAGAGGTCGCCAACGCAGCTGTGTCACGGCCAGCTCCTCTGAAGGCAGGGTTAGCATGGCAGAGGTGTGGAAAGGTTTTGTCACCACGTCACAGCTAACTGCACCACCACCTGATACGGAATGTGTTAGCAGGAGGCAGCATTTCACTAACATCGTGGAATAGTACATGTGCATACCCCTCCACGTACTGACTGATGGTTCAGCCGCATTCAACTTCTGGGTCTCCAAATTGTCCACGTGGCCAGTGCTAGCCTTTTATGCCTTGGAGGTGCCGGCCTGCCCAGCGGCCAGCGTTTTGTGTGAACGTGTATTCAGCACCGCAGGTGGCATCATTGCTGACAAACGCAGCCGCCTATCCACAGCCAACGTGGACAAGCTGACGTTCATAAAAATGAACCAGGCATGGATCCCACAGGACCTGTCCATCCCTTGTGCAGAATAGACATTTATAAATAACTCCCCTTAACCATATATTCTTGCACTCCAGGGCACTTCTTTATTGAATCCTCTTTTTTTAATTTTACCATTATTTTGTGGTGCAACCCAAAGTTGAATGAGCCTCTCCTCAGTCTGGGTGCCAGGGGCCTAAATATCTTAAAGTGGCCTTCTCCATTGGTGGGTGACATGAAGCGTGATTATCTGCTTTGGGACCTCTTTCTTCAGTCTGGGTGCTGGGGCCTAAATAACTAAAAGTGGCCTTCTCCGTTGGTGGGTGACATGATTCCCTTTTTTTGCTGCTATGGGACCTCTCTCGTCTGGGTGTCAGGGGCCTAACTTTCACGTACTTGCTTGCTGTCTTGCTGTCTTTTTACTGTCCGATGACCGCCACATTGTCTGGTCGTCAGGGGCCTATATGTCGTTTAATCATTTGTTGTCTTGGTGGGAGATATTAAACCCTTTTTACTTTCATGACCGCCCCATTTTCTGGGTGTCAGTGGCCTAAATTTCACGTATCTGCTTGCTGTCTTGGTGGCAGACATTTAACACTTTTTACTTTCTAGTGACCGACCCATTGTCTGGGTGTCAGAGGCCTATATGTCGTTTAATCATTTGTTGTCTTGGTGGGAGATATTAAACTCTTTTTACTGTCTAATGACCGCCCCATTGTCTGGGTGTCAGTGGACCATATTCCATTTAATTGCTTGCTGTCTGGGTGAGAGACATTAAACTCTTTTTACTGTCAAATGATCTCTCCTCTGTCTGGGTGTCGGGGGCCTACATAAATGATAATGGCCTGTTCTATTGCAAGTTGACCTGAGGCCTGTGTTGCTGTTACGGGACCGCTCTCCTCTTTGCGGGTGCCATGGCCCTGAGTCTGTGAATGAGGCCTGTGGCACTGCAGGCAGACATGAATCCTTTTTGGCTGTGATGAGAACTTCAACTCCCATAGCATTCCCACCTGATGCCACCCCAACCTCCTATTCCACCTCCTCCTCCTCCAAGTTGCCAATTGATATTGGTTAATTTTTATTTATTTTATTTTAAGTCATTTCCCTATCCACATTTGTTTGCAGGGGATTTACCTACATTTTTCTGCCTTTTGCAGCCCTCTAGGCCTTTCCTGGGCTATTTTACAGCCTTTTTAGTGCCCAAAAGTTCGGGTCCCCATTGACTTCAATGGGGTTCGGGGTGAAGTTTGGGTCGAGTTCGGATCTCGAAACCAAACATTTTCGGGAAGTTCGGCCGAACTTCTTGAACCCGAACATCCAGCTGTTCCCTCAACTCTAATAGTTAGTACTTTACATTTCCCATATGTCTACATTATTTTTGAATCATTTTGTGAATGCCATTTTTTTTTTTTGGTGACGCTAGAAAACTTAGAAGTTTAGAAGCAAATGTTAACATTTTTCAGAAAATTTCCATAACCCACTTTTAAGGACCAGTTCATGTATGAAGTCACTTTGTGAGGCTTACATAATAGGAACCACCCAAAAATGACCCCATTTTAGAAACTACAGCCCTCAAGGTATTCAGAACTGATTTTACAAACTTTGGTAACCCATTAGGTGTTCCACAAGAATTATAGGAAAATGTAGATGATATTCCAGAATTTCCTTTTTTGGCAGATTTTCCATTTTAATCCATTTTTGCAGTAACAAAGCAAGGGTTAACAGCCAAACAAAACTCAATATTTATTACCCTGATTCTTTAGTTTCCACACCCCATTTGTGATCGTAAACTGCTGTATGGACACACGGCAGGGTGCAGAAGAAAAGGAGCGCCATGTGGATTTGGAGGGCAGATTTTACTGGGATAATTTTAAGTTGCCATGTCACATTTGAAGACCCCTGATGCACCCCTAGAGTAGAAACTCCGAAAAAGTAAGCCCACTTTGGAAACTACAGGATAAGGTGGCAGTTTAATATGTACAATTTTTGGGTTCAATATTACACTTTTTGTGAGGCAGGTTAACAAATAGCTGTTTTGGTACTGTTTTTATTTTTTTTATTTACAATGTTCATCTGACAGGTTATATCGTGTGGTATTTTCATAGAGCAGGTTGTTATAGTCATGAGAATACCAAATGACTAGGTTTTTTGGTTGCTTGTTTCAGTTTTACATAATAAAGCATTTTTGAAAAAATATTTTTTTGTGTCTCCATATTCTAAAAGCCATAGTTTTTTTTTTTTTTTTTTTGGCGACTGTCTTATGTAGTGGCTCATTTTTTTTTTGAGAATGAGATGAAGGTTTGATTTGTACTATTTTAGGGTGCATATAACTTTTTGATCGCTTACACATCATGGAGATTTTACAGCATATAACTACAGCACCCAACAATGTATAAACACCGTTTTATTTTTTTTTACGGTGTCCATCTGAGGGGTTCGTTCATGTGATATTTTTATACAGCAGGTTGTTACAGATGCGGAAATACCTAATATTGTATGTATACTATTTTGTTTTCTTTATTTTATTTTAGTTTTACACAGTAAAAGCATTTTTTAAACAAAAAAAAATTATGTGTTACTGTCGCCATAGTCTAAGAGCCATATTTTTATTTATTTTTGCCGCGATTGTCTTAGGTAGGGTCTCATTGTTTGCATGACAAAATGACGGTTTGATTGGTACAATTTTGGAATCGCTTGGTATTACACTTTTTGTGATGTAAAGTGACAAAAAATGGCTTTTTTTACACCGTTTATAAATTTTTTTTTGGGTCTTCCCCTGAGTGGTTAGGTTATGTGATATTTTTATAGAGCAGGTTGTTACAGACGTGGCAATTCCTAATATGTATACTTTTTTATTTATTTATTTAAGTTTTACACAATATCATTCTTAAAACAAACAAAAAAAAATCATGTTTTAGTGTCTCCATAGTCTGAGAGCCATAGTTTATTTTTTTTTTTTTTTGGTGGATGTCTTAGGTAGGGGCTCATTTTTTGCGGGATGAGGTGACTGTTAGATTGCTACTATTTTTGGGGGATACACCTTTTTGGTCGCTTTGTGTTGCACTTTTAGTGATCTAAGGTGCCAAAAAATGTTTTTTAGCACAGTTTTTATTTCATTTTTAGGACGGTGTTCAGCTGAGGGTTTAGGTCATGTGATATTTTTATAGAGCTAGTCATTACGGATGCAGCGATACAAATATGTCTGTTTTCTATTTTTTATTATTTTTTAAACATTTTATTTTTTAAACATTTTATTTTGGGAAAGGGCCATTTTTTACTTGAAACTTTATTTATTTTTTGTTATAGAAAATACTGTTTTTTTAACTTTTTTAACTTTTTATTATTGTCCCACTCTGGGACCTCAACTTCTGGTTGTCTGATCCCCTCTGCAATGCATAACAACACATTGTAAATTATAATGCATTGCTTGTCAGGCTTGTATGCTGACAGCCTGCCTGTGAGACCCAGCCTAAGGGTTGGATCTCACAGGCTTCCATAGAAGGCAAGCCCTGATACCTATGGATAGATATTCCAGAACTTGCATCATCAATAGCTGATTGTATGTCAGTTTTGATCTATTAAGGACTTATGCAAATTGTGTCAACCAATCTGCAAAGAGGTGAAACACTGCACATTCTCAGAGGAAACTCCATTTAGCACTGGTCTGCTACTTACAAGCCATATGGGCATACTAATTAAGACCTGGAAGAGGAAACTAAAAATGCAGGGCAACCCCAGACATGTTGGCTGCTAACCCAGTAGGTGGTCTAAGCCATTCAGTAGGTGGATGAAATAATATCAGAAGCTATAACTCAGACCTCTTAACACCCACATCCTCAGAACCGCTAGGGCTTTGCGGAGATTCTAGACACAACATACTGGACAGGAGGCATTTCTCTGCATTCAGGATCTGGCCTTCTGGAAGTCATAACTCGATCATATTTAGTGTATGTATGACTGGGACGAGGCGACTCAGATTATGGGAATTTGCCTATGCCAGCAGTCCCTGTCATTCGGCGAGAAATCACTGTGATTCATATTGCCACATCAGTCAGCCATTTGGGAAAACCTGAATAATATCAGACGTACCAGAAGGCTGAACCAAAAAGGAGGGAGGTTCGATCACAGCCCACCCCTTGGGAGGGATAAAAATGGGTGGTTGGGAACAGTTAATTGCCAGCCATTTGGGGATCCACATTGCTTGGAGTGACTGCCCATATCCTCAGCTGTCCCCATAGCCGTTATATAACTGCTGTAAGCTAATATTCAGCATTTTATCCCTTTTATTTTGTGTTTACTGCATTGTTATTGTATGTATATTTTTGTTTTTATCTTTTATCTGACACTTTCTTTTTGTATTGCACTGCTCTACTGTGTATTAAATTTAAAAATTGATAAGTCCCTTCCTTGTTCTTTTATAGAACTTGCTCTTTCAAAGGTAATAATGTTAGCGATAGTGTTTCAGGGGATTTTAGGTCCCATATAGATAAATTATGTTACAGTGTTTATTTTGAGTTGAGATAAATATGTTGGTATAGGGCCCTATTGCCTTTTATGTAGCGCCAACAAAACTACAAAGGGGGTACAAAATGTCCCCACAAAAGTATAACCAATATATAATAAAACCTATGGTAGAACCAAAATCATATAACCTAAAAAAAACTACCAGACCATTTATAATGTTATAAATATTTATTGGTAAATAATTTTATTCATATCCTAATTAACATTGATAAAAACAGAGGATACAAGTGCAAGAAAATGGAATCGTCTGGAGGGAAAACCACAGCATGAAAGGATTCCATATTTGCATGAAAAACAGTGAAGTGCAAGTGCATATAAAAGACCAAAATCAATAATTAATATAGGGGATCATTACCCATGCTGTGTTCCCTCGGTGTACCTTCGTCAGGGGGTCTGGTAGTTTTTTTTAGGTCATACCCTATTGCCTTATAGTATAGGTGGTGGCAGCAACTGCGATAAAAATATTGCGTGTTAGAATCTAGTGGAGTAAGATAGCATAGTTCTATCATCTAGAATAGGTGGGTGGGAATTTATGTGGTGAATTGATGAGCTCACTAGTATAATTCACCCCTGTGACGGTTAGGGATTGTCACAGTGTTATTAGTCATTCTGCAGTGAATTTACACTGTGATACAGCCATTTGGGGGGGAGGGGGGAATTAATAGGAAATATAAGTATGTGTTATTAGCCCTTCTGCATTGAAATTACATTGTCATACTGCCATTCTTGGGGTGTATTAATAGGATATATAAATACTTGCCGTTCTGCGGTGAACTTACATTGTGAAACAGCCTTTTTTGGGGTGTTTTAAAAGGAAATATAAGTACATGTTATTAGCAGTTATTTATTTTTAATTTAATTATTTTAATTTGCAGTATGTCGGACAGAAATGTGACAGACCCTTCAAAGGGAACAGGCAGTGGCCAAAATGTTTTTGTTGCAGGCAGAAGTCGCAGCAGAAGAAGAAGGGGGGGGGGGGTAGAAGCAGGAGTCGCAGCGACAGGTCTGAGCTCCCAGTGTCATCTAGCGGTCGTGTCTTGGCCAGTAAACCAGCAGTGCTTGAATGGTTGTCTCGGTCTTCTACCTCATCACAAGTGACTTTAGACACCCCCAGCCAAGAGTTGGTGGATTCCTCTGACATGTTGCTTAGTTATCATGGCCCGGGAGCAGGCCCTGTGACCCACACCAGTCCTGAACCTGCCACTGTCATTTTCCTCTCCCTCAGCTTGAGAAGTACTATAATATATGCTCTATGCTCAGTGAGAACAAGCTTCTAGAGCAGTGTTTCCCAAGCAGCGTGCCTCCAGCTGTTGCAAAACTACAACTCCCAGCATGCCCGCACAGCCTTTGGCTGTCCGGGCATGCTGGAAGGTGTAGTTTTGAAACAGCTGGAGGCACACTGGTTGGGAATCACTATTCTAGAGGACAGTCAGCAGCTACTGCCCAGCCAAGAACTGGAGGAGAGATTCCTCTGATAGGCGGGCAAGTAGTGATGATGAGAGTCGTGTGGGAGCTGGTGTTGCGAATGGTTAGACCCCTGGCCCTGAGACTGTTGAGGAGGAAATCAGTGACATGCTGACAGTAGTGGATGATGATATAGCCAATTGCACTTGGGAGCCGGGTGATAGAGGGGTTTCATTATCATCAGGAGAAGAGAGTGGCAGCTCTTGTGTGAGGCAGGAAAGTAGCGGTGCAAGGGTTCACGGAGGCAGTGGTATCGGTCAGTGAGCGCGGAGTGTTTGGGGGGAAAGGCTATACTTAGTGGTGTGGCAGTTTTTTATCAACATAAACATGGCCATTTGCCGAATCTGTGGGCAGAAGGTGATGCATGGCCAGGGTGCCAATGTTGGCACCACGGCCCTGCGTCTACACATGCAGCATCACCATAGAGTGTGCTGAAAGAACTGTGGCTCCAATGTCGTGGTCCAGCAATGATCCCCCAGTGGCCTGAACCCCTTTTCCTGCAGTCAAGGCTCCACCATCTCAGCCAAAGGGAGCTGTCTTTCCTTCCCATCATCTACTTGTCCTGATACTTCTGCTCCTCCTCCTCCCAGTCAATCATTTTGTCAGCAATCGATCACCGAAATGCAGTATGCATGCACTCATCAAACAGCGCAGAAGCAATTAGTAATCGATTACCGAAGTGATTGCCAAGAGACAACAGTATGCGTGCACGCATCCATGGTGCAGAAGATGAACGTGCTCCTGGCCAAGTTGCTGGTACTGCAGTTCTTCCCTTTCCAAGTAGTGGACTCTGCCCCCTTCAGAGAATTGATAGCTTGTGCTGAGCCAAGGTGGAGAGTCCCAAGCAATTTCTTTGCGAAAAAGGCAGTTCCAGCCCTGCACACATATGTGGAACAGAAAGTGGCCAGTCCTTGAACCTGTTGTTGTCCACTAAAGTTCACAGCAGCGCCGACTTGTGGCACTTTAATTACAGTCAAGGACAAGATACTGCTTTGATGTTAGCCAATGGCAACTCATGCATGACACTTGCTGTTTGCTTGGGCCCTTTGAGGAGGCCACTTTATTTATCAGTTACCAGGACTACAGGCTGAACAATGTCATTTCACTGCTTCAGGCCCTGGAACAGATATGCTGCTAAATTTCGCTGGCCAGGGGACAGGAGACGTGGCACCTATATCTCAAGGCCACATGAACTGGAGGAGCAGGATATTCGCCCACAAGCAATGTGTAGAGAAATGGGTGGTTTTTCTGCACAGGTGACAGGAGAGGAGGAGCAGAAGCAGTCAGAGGAGCTACAGGGCAATGAGGAAGACCAGGCATATGACCCAGACACACTGTGGCAGTATGCAGTGGAGATGGAGGCAGGGACTCTCTCCGAGTCACTTTGGCAAATGGCACAATACATGTTCAGTTGCTTGCGTAGTGACAGCAGAATTGTCACCATTCTGCAGAGGTATGAATACTGACTTTCCACCATGTTAGACCCTCACCAATGGTCCAAAATTGGGGCCTTTTTCCACCTGCTTAGAGGGAGGGCAAACTGAACTACTATCAAGACATCCTATGTAGTCATTTGGCAGCTGCCTATGTGCACCATAGCCCATTCTCATGAAGGTCTGACCAAGGGGGCCCTCTGCGCTCACGTTCCACTGCCATGGCTGCTGTGAGATGTGGGGGGAGTAGGAGCATTACTAGCTCTATCAGCAGAAACTTAAGTCTAGATGAGTCTCTGATGAGCAGTTTTCTTCACCCGCCTAGTGAAGAAACTACTCACCAGCAGCAGCAGTAGCTAGACATGGAGCAGAACCCAAACCAGCAGGTGGTTTTATACTTGGACTGCACCCTGCCACCCTACATCCAAGTTCCCCTGGACTATTGGGCAGCAAAACTTGATTTGTGGCTATAGCTGACCGAGTTTGCCATAGACAAGTTTTCCTGCCCGGTCAGTAGTGTGGCATCAGAGTGGGTGTTTAGTGCGGTGGGGGCCTTTCCACCCAAAATTTGGAGAACATGACCTTTGTGACGATTAATTAAGCATGGATCAGTCAGGATTTCCACACACCAGTGCCTGATGCATCAGACTAGATCATTCATGGTGCCACATCCAAACTTTGTAAAAAGAGTTCTATTTCTTCCTGCTTCAGATACATGCAAATATTCCATTCAAGTGTCATCTCTGTTTTGGATCCAGTCTGACACACCATAATAACAGCCTGGAAATCCTAGGAGTTATAGTTTACTCATCTTATACTACCTCCCTATAAAGTCTGACATCCCATAACAACATCCTGAAAATCCTAGGAATTGTAGTTTACTCCTCTTATAGCCTAGGGGGCCCACCAGTAAAATTATTTTCCGGGGCCCACTATACAGATACATGCAAATATTACCCGTTCACACAGAAACAGACAACATCAAGATGTTACTAGGTGATTAATTAAAAGGGTTCCCTAGAAAATGATGATACTGGCTGGCCTACCTCATTGTCCAGAAGTCATCTCAGCCAACCAATGCATCTATAATAATAAACAGTGAAATAATCCACCCAGTTTTTCATATGAACATAGGCTGGTTGAGCTGCTGTACTCTGCCTATCTATATGTAGTGATGTTACTTTACTGTGCTATGTGTCATTTGTACAGGGGGTGGGAGACTAGGGGCCCACCGGGGGATTTCCCTGTAACCCTGTGGGCCAGTCTTAGCCTGTGTATATGTCAGTGTAACTCTGACATTATTAACTATTACGCTGTTTGCATTAAAAAGCTTGAAAGGGGAGAAACAGACAGAGAAAAAAAAATGAAAATTGAGTGTCATATACCAATTTTCAAGCCAATTGGAGCACCATTGATTTGAGTAGAAATGAATCAGACATGAATCAATTTCCTGACCCATTTATTTGAGTCAGACTTAAAATGAAGTTTAAGAAATGTATCTACAATGTATATGTATAATTATTTTTTCACACTAGACCAAAGTTTAGTAGACACATTCAATTAATCCATGCTAAAAAAAATAATTAATTTGTCCATTCTATTTGGAATTAGAAATACTAACATTGGTTATCCAGAAGGTAGATAAAATCCAGAATAATCTATGAAAAAATGTTTTAAGATTTTAAAGGAATTTGATTTATATAAAAGCAAGTAGCTTTATCCTGCTACAGTGAAGTAAAATGCTCTCATTTTTGTTAAGTGAAAAGATGAAGAGGTTAAAATTATTGTCCTCTAATCAATATTGAAAATAATAAAAGGCTTCTTCTTATCAAATAGATTTATGACATAGCATGAACATAGATGCCCAACAGTATATGTAGGTTTAGAGTAGGACCTGCCGACTGAGACCACCTTGGCATGGGTAAGTGGGCACAGATGTGTTTTGATCAAAATATATTGGCTGGGAGTCAATATATCTATCTTCTGTAATTTTTTTTCATATCCACATAATACTTTAAAGAGATTATCTTCATTAGAAAATTTATTTCTGTATTTACCACACACTAAACATAAGCTGATCATATGGTATGTAGCTGCTTGGACATGTGGAAGAACTTTCCAGAAAGTATTCAATATTCCATGAGGCCTTACTTAATGATTGTATTATGAAGGAAGTTTTTTGTCTGAAAATGTTATCTTAGTTTTTGTATTCTACCTCCTACTGGGGAAAGATTGAACCTTTTTTGAAACTTTTTAAAAGCCATTTTTATAAATATAACCAGCTAACGATTCCTACCTTACTTATAACTTTTTTTTAAAGTGCCAAGAGCACTGGAAAGTTAAAAAAGCTAATATTTTTGTAACCATGACCAAAATTCTGATGCAAAGGGAGTGATAACATTTGGCCTTTGTACCTCATTTTCATTCTGTCCAATATATGGGGGTCTGAATAATGCCCATTCTTCTAAGTCTAGTAAGAATTTGAAAATATGTTTTTAAAACCCAAGCACTGTAAATGTACAGTATGACAGATAACAGGGGTCCTGTGACCTCCATATTGCACTCCACCTCTGCTAGTGGCCTCTACAAATAGGTAGGGAAGATGAGGATACATGGCTAAGTAAATGCATGGATCTTTGTATTAAAGTCTAAGGGACATTATCACAATGTATGTGCTGTGGATATGTCATAAATGTATTTGATTGAAATGCACCATTAATAAATATCTTGCTGTAACTGAGTGGGTCATTATTATTTAATATGAGCAAAATGGCAAAACAAATTATTGTTGCATGGGAAAAGCATGAGTTGGAATTATTTCACACTTTGTCATCATTCAATATAATAAATACACTAATTTATATTACATGGCTACCTTGGTGATAGAATAGAATATTAGTAATAGTATTAGGGAAATTATAGAACTTTATTGCTTAATTTTGAGTTACACGTTTTATAGCTTTAACTACTTTCTATTTAATATGAATGTGTATGTTTTCTATGATGTATAAACAGCAAATGAACCATAATTTCTTTTAATGAGCAATTTCATTTTAGAATGAATTATTAACATGCTATAAAATACAAGCTGCTAAGTAATGTTTACTTTGAAAAGGATAAAAGGACAGATAAACTATTAATGTAATGTGTCTTCAGAATTTGACATCCCACTTAGTATGGTCATTATCTACTACATTTTGCATGCCATATTCCTCATGCTCCCACGACATTGTGAGGATGCCATATGGTAAGGCATGTTTTTCTTCAAATAATTTTTGCATAAACAGCTGGTGAGATGTTTTGACTGTAACCGTGCACATACTTTTTAAGACAGTTTGGGAGAATGATGTAAGTAACAAGAATATGCTATACAGTACTTTGAACGCAAAAAGTTATAGATATTATTCATTTTAAATTAATTTTATATTATCAGACACCTATGCTGGAAAATGCATAAAGAAAAGCTGGGCACTCTCAGATACTAGAACCAAATCTAGAATTTATTAGTCAGAAAGCAATACAATAACACTTGTCACAGCAAAAATAGAAAAACCTTCCCAATTAGGAGATCTAAAATAACCAAATATGGCTTGGATATATATCTAACTTTCTGCCAAAATAACCCTACCAATAAAATAAAAATTCAAAACCCAGATTTCCACCAGGCAAATAAATGTAGTGTGATCACAAGTCCTCCTTTAAGATAGATTCTTGTATATTGTGCCAATAATAAAGCTTGCCAAGAATAAAAACAATGCTGATAATGAAGGCAATTACGCACGTGTCCAACAGTACAGCAAGCGGCGTCCCACTATATTCTCAGAGCCAGCGGCATCCCGTTGGACATTCACAAGTCTCTCACTTGACAGAATTGACTTTCCAAGTTGCCATCACTAGAATTAAAACTGTCTTACCCGGATAGTGTGCATGTAATGGTTCGCTCTAGATGATGTGTCCTCTCTTTTAATTTAGACACGATCGTCTTCCAAGCTGCTCCCATCTTGTTGTTAACCACGGCAGCGGCTCATATTACATGTGGACCTCTATTGTGATGTCGGTCCTGTCCTTGTGTGATGCCGTCCCTTCGCGTGGCAGACGGTCCTCTGTAGATAGTTTTTAACTCACTCCCGGGTCAATGACCAAAGTGCTGGTAAAAATGCTTTCTTCATGGGGAATTTACCAACCGCATTTCAGGGTTATAGGTGACCCCCCTTCCCGAAACGCGTTTGGTAAATTTCCCCCCAGAGGTTGAATTGCGATTGTGGCTGTGCATACCAGTGATCCTCTCATCGATGATCACATAGACACAGTGGCAGTGTCCGTTCGATTACCTTGATGTAATAGTTTGTCAAAGTGCCTCAACTATTGTACTTAAGGCCTTTGACACAATATCATGCTAGACTGTGGAGGAGGCTTAAAGGGGTTGTCTCACTTCAACAAGTGGCATTTATAATGTAGAGAATGTTAACAAGGCACTTATTGATGCATTATGATTATCCATATTGCATCCTGTGTAGGCTAGATACATTTTGCCATCACATTATACACTGCTTGTTTCCATTGCTATGACCACCCTATAATCCAGCAGCAGTGGCTATGTTTGCACAATATAGGAAAAATTGCAGTCCTCTCTGGTGGCTAGGACCGAGGGAGTGTGCATAGTCCAGCACTTTTTTCTATAATGTGCAAGCACGACCACCGCTGCTGGAGTGCAGGATCGTCATAACCATGGAAAAGAACAGTGTATAATGCAATGGGGAAAAAAGGAAGCAATATGGACAATCACAATACATTAATAAGTTCCTTGTATTAACTTTGTCTATATGATAAATGTCTTATGCTGAAGTGAGGCAATCCTTTTAATAAAAAAATAGTCTCTAAATGCAAAATATCACCTCTCTCCCCATCCTAAAATGTAGAAATTGAAGAAAATGCCTGAATAATATATTCCACTAATATAAACACATTTCCAAAAAGATAGAAATATTATCAAAAAGATAACTCCAATCCCAACTGTTTAACCCATATGATGGCATGGTCAAAAGTGACTGTGGCATCTGAGCAGTTAGAGAGAGGGGTTCCCTCCGTCCCCTTAGTGTCCCCTGTGATGCAATTGTGGGTTGCCAAAAGGTTCTCATAACAGCTGGCAGATTGTAATGGAGCAGTACAATAAGAATGCAATACAAGTAGGTTCAGACACCATGGGAAGCTAAAAGACCATGTAAAACAAAACAAAACAAAAAAAAAATCAAATGCAGTAACATTAAAAACAAACATAATTGGAATCACCACAAAAAGAAACCCAATGCCAGACTTGACATTTCTGGTCACCTTGCCTACTCAAAAAATAGAAAAAAATAGAGAAACAAATAGAGAAATTATCCAAAAATTGTATATAGCCGAATATAGGACCAATGAACACAGCTCATATCACAAAAAAACATGCCCTTGCACAGCAATGACAAAAAAACAATAGTAACATAGTATATAAGACCGAAATAAGACATTTGTCCATCCAGTTCTGCCTGTTTCCTACAAGTTGATCCAGAGGAAGGCAAAAAACTCAGTGAGGCAGAAGCCAACCCTCCCCAAGACAATGGGAAAAAAATAAAAATAATCTTTATGGATACAGGCATAACAAAAGAAAAAAAAAATAAAAGAGAAAAAGAAAAGAACTCCCTCATAAAACTATGTTAAAACTATGGGAAAAAAATGTTACGGTCCTTGGATGGTAAAGAGAAAAAAAATGTATATGAATATTACATTGGTCCGGAAGTGGTTACAATTGTTTGAAAAAATTATGAACACAAACCTATTCAAATGGTTTACAGTACATTGTATTAATGTACTAAAATGCTATATTATGCTGAAATTCTAATATATCACGTTAAATTATTATTAATTATAACTGTATAATCTGTTTGTCCATATGGAACTGGAAGTGCAGCTCTGTGGGAGTTTAATCAGAACATAACAATAGATTTATTTTCAATATTATTTGTTGTCAGTGGGCAGTGATAGCATATTAATGAATTCGACAAAATTGAATGTTTACACTAGATTTATATACCTAAAGTAATATATTATTGCCATAGAGCAGTTGTGTATTGGAATAACTTAATTTACATCTTCTAACCACATAGTGTAACATTCAGGGTAATATAAAAGAGATGACAGGCAAAATAATGTTTTGCAATTATTATATCCATGAGGTTTTTTTTAATTTTTTATGAAAATGTTAAAGTGATCACATCTCTATCAAAAGTACAGCATAAGCATTAGGCCCTGATTTATCAAAATGGTTTTGTCTGTTTTTTTACCTGCCCTTTTTGTTATAAAAATGTATTATCAGTCTGAGACAGGCCAATGTTATTTTTGAAAGTCAGACACAGTAGATTACCAGATCCGATCCTTTTGTGTTCCAGAGAAATTACTGAAAAAAATAGAGCCTGGAAATTATAGGCCGGTAAGTTTAACATCTGTTTGAAGGTATTCTAAGAGATGCTATCTTGGAGTATCTCAATGAAAATAAGAAAATAATGCCATATCAGCATGGCTTCATGAGGGATTGGTCATGCCAAATGAATTTAATCAGTTTCTATGAGGAGGTAAGTTCTAGACTTGACAGCGGTGAATTGATGGACCATCTGGACGTCTCCAAAGCATTTGACACTGTATATAGAAAACAGGGTGGTTATTAACGGTACACACTCAGATTGGGTCATTGTCACTAGTGGGGTACCTCAGAGGTCAGTATTAGGCCCTATTCTCTTCAATATATTTATTAATGATCTTGTAGAAGGCTTGCACAGTAAAATATACATTTTTGCAGATGACACTAAACTGTGTAAAGTAATTAACATTGAAGAGGACAGTTTTCTGCTACAGAGGGATCTGGATAGATTGGAGGCTTGGGCAGAAAAATGGCAGATGAGGTTTAACACTGACAAATGTAAAGTTATGCACATGGGAAGGAATAATGCAAGTCACCCGTACATACTAAATGGTAAAACACTCTGCAACACTGACATGGAAAAGGATCTAGGAAGCAGCTACTGCCAAGGCCAATAAGATAATGGGTTGCATCAAAAGGTGCATAGATGCCTGTGATGAGAACATAGTCCTACCACTTTACAAATCACTAGTCAGACCACACATGGAGTACTGTGTACAGTTCTGGGCTCCTGTGAACAAGGCAGACATAGCAGAGCTGGAGAGGGTTCAGAGGAGGGCAACTACAGTAATAACGGGAATGGGGCAACTACAGTACCCTGAAAGGTTATCAAAATTAGGGTTATTCACTTAAGAAAAAAGACGATTGAGGGGAGATCTAATAACTATGTATAAATATATCAGGGGCAGGGCCGGTGCAAGGATTTTTGCCGCCTTAGGCAAAGATCCATTTTGCCGCCACCCGCCATGTCACTCACTCACTGACAGACACACACACGCACACACTGATGGACAGACACACACACACTGAAGGACACGCACACACTGACGGACACGCACACACTGACGGACACACACACTGACAGACACGCACACACTCACTGAACGACACACACTGCCAGACATACAATCACTCAGATACTCACTGACAGACAGGCATACACACTCACTGACATACACACACTCACTGACATACATACACTCACTTAATGACAGACACACATACACTCACTGACATACACACACTCACTGACATACACACACTTACTCAATGACAGATACACATACACTCACTGACAGACAGACATACACTCACTGACAGACACACACAGGCAGACACTCACCTCCCTGGGGTACAGTGTGGTGCAGCTCCTCAGTCCTCCAGTGCGCCGTTTAGTATGCCGGGGCCGGAATGACGTCATATTCCGGCTCCCGGCATCACAGAGGGCGCGCGAGGGAGGAGTGGGGAGCTGCTAGAACAGCCTCCCTTGCCGCCCGCCTCCTTTGCTCCAGTAATTTACTGGCAGAGCAGGCACCTGCCATCAAGGAAAGCAGGTGCCTGCTCTGCCATATTTAAGAAGGACCTCCACCTCCTGGCCCCCCTGTAATGGCGCTGGGAGTGGCTCAAGAGCCGCTTGCCCAGCGCTGCAGCCCCAGACAGGGGGAGCCCACCAGGGTGCCCCCAGCAGGCCGGCACACTAGGCGAACGCCTGGTTCACCTAACGGTAGCGCCGGTCCTGACCAGGGTTCAGTACAGAAATCTCTCCCATCATCTATTTATCCCCAGGACTGTGACTGTGATGAGGGGACATTCTCTGCGTCTGGAGGAAAGAAGGTTTGTACACAAACATAGAAAAGGGTTCTTCACGGTAAGAGCAGTGAGACAATGAAACTCTCTGCCTGAGGAGGTGGTGATGGTGAGTACAATAAAGGAACTCAAGAGTGGTCTGGATGTATTTCTGGAGTGTAATAATATTACAGGTTATAGCTACTAGAGAGGGGTCGTTGATACCAGGGAGTTATTCCGATTGCCTGATTGGAGTTGGGAAGGAATTTTTTCCCCTTAGGTGGGGTAAATTGGCTTCTGCCTCACAGGTTGTTTTGCCTTTCTCTGGATCAACTTGTAGGAAACAGGCCGAACTGGATGAACAAATGACTTTTTTTTTTCGGTCTTATATACTATGTTACTATGTTACTATGTAAGAACAGAAACTCCTTCTTTCTACCACCACTTGTTCTTCTCTCTATTAACATAAGCATTTGTTGGTATTATACCAAATACTGAAATACCATCACTTCAGGACTCACACAAACACAATCTATTCAACTTACAAAAGAATTGCTTTTAAAACCACATATCTCAATAAAAGTGTCTGCAGACTTACCTGACATGGCTTTCTTCAAACTGCTTCAGAGACTTCCATCGTTGGAAGCCACTCAAGAAGTGGTGCAAGGGCCCATTCACACCACCATATATTTGTCTCCGCATCTGTTGCTTGTGTGCTTTCCGCATTCGTACTTCATTCCGCGGCCCCACAAAAAAGATTGTACTTGCCCTCTTCTTGTCCATTTTATGGACAAGAATAGGCATTTCTATCATAGGATTGGCTGTTCCGTTCTGCCAAATGCAGAACACACACAGATGGTATCCGCAATTTGAGGACCGCAAAATGGGTATAGTTGTCTGAATGAGCCCTAGGTAGAATAAATGAATTCTAAAGTGAATGGGTGACTAGTAAGGTGACTGGCACAGGGTGGAGGCATTGCTATAATGTTCAGACAGAAAGATGGGGCTGGTTGCTTAAAAGGGTTTTCCAAGACTTAGATATTGATGACCTAACCTCAGGATAGGTCATCAGTATCTGATCTGTGGAGGTCCGACAGCTGGGACCACTGCCAATCAGCTGATTTAGAAGGCAGCGGCGCTCAGAGTAGCCAAAGGCACAAATGACGACATTTCACATGGCCTAGGTGCAGCTCAGCCCCATAGAAGTGAATGGGGCTGAGCTGCAATACCAATCACAGTTGCTATGCACTGTGCGGCGCTGTGCTTGGTGCACAGGTAGAAGGCCGTGACACTCAGGAATGTCAGTGCCTTCTCAAACAGCTGATTGGCGGGGGTCCTAGGTGTCAGACCCTCATGGATCAGATACTGATGACCTATCCAGCGAATAATACGGACAATACACTGGCCGCAGGGCAGGCCAGCACTTAAAAGGCGTAAAGGCCATGTGCTCAATTTGGAGACCCAGAAGTTTAATTGGACAGACCCATCAGTCAGTATGTGTAGGCGTGTGCACACGTACTGTTCCACCATGTTGCTGAAATGCTGCCTCCTGCTAAGACGTTCCATATCAGCTGGTGGTGTTGGTTGTTGAGGCGTGCTGACAAAGCTTTTCAACATTTTAGCCATACTAACCCTCCCTTCTGAGGTGCTGGCGGTGCTCCAGCTGCATTGGCAACTTCTTTCTCCTCATCTGCCTTTTCCTTGTGCTTCCACTGAGCCCCCACTGTCAGGTGGGAAAGCCATCAGCAGCACATCTACCAGTGTGCGCTTGTACTCGCACATCTTCCAATCACGCTCCAGTGACATAATTAAGGACGGCACAGTGTCCTTGTAGTGGGGATCCAGCAGGAAGGCCAACCAGTAATCAGCACTGGTAAGAATGTCGGCAACTCTGCGGTCGATGAACAGGCACTGCAGCATGTAGTCACTCATGTGTGCCAGACTGCCCAGAGGCAAGACAAGCTGTCCTCTGTGGGAGGTGAATCGTTTGTGTCCTCTGTATCCCCCCAGCCACGCTCCAGTGATGGCCATGAACTGCTTTGGGTGCCACCCTGCTGTGAACAGGGTTCTTCCTCCTCATCCTCCTCCTCATCCTCCAGAACTGTGTCCTGGCTTGACAGTTGTGCACCTGGCTTCTGTTGGTGCGGGAACCCACCCTACGAGCCACTTGTAACTGACTATATAAATTTGAAGTTTTATTCGTTCATGATTTCATATCATACACATTGTGTCACGTCGCATCCAATAATATTCAAAGCATAGCATAAAACTTGTGCAACAGTCCTGACGTTTGGGTCAGTTTTTGACCTTTATCAAGGGATCTAGAATGAACATCATAAGGGAGAGGATGAGTATGAATGTTAGGTCACACTAAATGTGTAATGCTGAGATCGAGAAACGAGACGATAGAGCAAAAAGAGCATGAATGAACATATGTGCAAGAACCAGACTGACTTAAAATTCAATATTTTTATATGTGGTGCCATGGACTTCCTTCTATATAATTGAACTGTCTCTCTATGAGCACCCACCACTTAATCAGGTGTGCAGATCTCAACCAACCAAAATGTTTCTCTAACTGCGGATCTAGCACTCAATATAAATGTCTCAAAACATCTTCTCGTACGATACTGAAACAGCAAATAATATTATCGCTTAGAACAATCTAGGAAACAAATTTCTACATGTTTGTGACCTTCGATGATTGACATCATTAAAACTGCATTGCAGCACCTTGACTGAATATCATAAGAACAGTCGCATATTCAGAGGACTACGATCCCATTTGCGTCCAACCTTATTCAAGGAAGATTCGGATTTCTATGACCGTTTTGAGAGTATTCTCAATAAATGTTCATTAGACCTGATGCTATTGCCCATCGAGACGATCGGCGAATTAACTAAACGGATCACGGCTACTGAGAATCAACTAAGCACCATTCCACCACAGGAGGAGTGGACGACCCTCAAGGAGAAAACAGCAAAACAGATTGCGGAATATCAAAGGAATACAGAATCAACCAAGAGATCAAAGTTTATCCGTGACGCGGAAGATTACCGACTTAACAAAGCTTACAAGTGGAGAGATCCCAATTTTCAAGCTTCACGTGATTATCATTATCAACAATATTCCTCAGGACAGAGCTCATCCGGCTCTGACAGTGTAAGATCCCACCGACCATACCACCATTTTTTAGGGAGAAACCGCCCCCGGAACTGACATGGAAGAAGCGACCTCTGAGGAGCAAGAGGAACAGAACCAGAACAATGCATGTCAGGTAATATAGACAATCTAGTAGTTAATATCTCCTCCCACATATTATCACCAGCCCAGATAGGGGTATTATAAAAGGGACTTTCATTTTGTCCCACTCATCCACTCAACACATTCCTCTTGGAGCAAGAATTACAATGATTTTACTGCACAATCAGACTTAAGGCACACTTCAGCACGACCATTGGTCCAGGCAAAACACCCCACCAGGAGGGAGATCACAGCCTCACATTACAAACCTTGGGCCTTAGAAACAAAAGTTCCTTCATGCCCCTCAAAACTTATCACCCAGTGGAGACTTATGTCTCCTTTACCCAATGATCCATACAGGATTTACTCAAATCCCAATCCGAGGGCCACTACAAACATTCTGGAAATTTAACTGTAGAAGAACAAAGAGCAATCTCTGAGCTACACTCTAATAATCTACCTCGACCGCATACTTACTCTACTTATCAAAACATCCTGCTCCTTCTTATTAGATACAAATGACTTCATCACTAAACTCAGCCAACATTCACCCCAACCAAATTCTCTGCTAGTAAACATGGATGTAAACAGCTTGTACACATCCGTCTTACACGACAGAGGCATCAGGGCCACCACAGATCTTTTATCCCGACATTCCACACTTAGCTTGTTACAACAAGAGTTTTGTGTTTCACTACTTTTATTGGTTCTACACAAGAACTTCTTTCTATTTGGGGATAGCTACTATGCCCAGAAACGAGGGACCGCAATTGGGGCATACATGATTAAATTTGAGGAAGAATTTGTTTACTCTCACATCCTTTTTCAGCAATATGCCAAGATTTGGCTTCGCTTCATAGATGATATTTTTTGAGTTTGGGGTGGCCCTAAGTCCAGCCTACTTCAATTTCACCAGTACCTTGATTATGTTTACCGGAAACTGGGTTTTACCATTAAAATGGGCACTAGTAAAATCAGCTTTCTCTACACTTTGGTACTTATGGACCAAGAAGGACATATAAGCTTTGACCTATACAATAAACCAACCGAAAGGAACAGCATATTACAATACACAAGTAGCCACCCAAAAGCAACCAAAATGTCTTTACCCAGGTCTCAATTGACTCGAGTGGATAGAATCGTATCAGACCCCATTGTCAGGGAAAATAGAAAAAAGGAAATGTCTTTAAAATTCCTACGGAGAGGATACCCCCGACATGTAATTAAACCCCAACATAAACCTCCACGCCATTCAACGGAACAACCCAAATTAAAGAACAGAATACCATGCATTCTTACATATCACCCACTCTCATAGAAAATCCAATATCTCGTTCGCCAACAGTGGCATATATTATCTCAAGCCTATCCCAATGTCCAAGAATTCCAGTCTCCACCCCTTACATGCTATAACCGATCACGAAACATTAAAGATCATCTGATCAGAGCTGATATTGGCCATTTGTCCAAAACTCAAATTCAGAGATTTCTCGGAGTCCCTAAAATGGGCACTTTTCCATGCCTTCATTGCGCCCATTGTTCTAGCGCCATAAAAGGCAACATAATTACACATCCATATTCCGGTAAAAAGTATTACAACCAGGGTTACCTAACTTTCGACACATGTATTTTGTCTCATCAAATGCCCATGTGGACTTATTTAGGTTGGTGAGAAAACCCAACATATTCGCAACAGAATCTCAAAACACAAATCCACTATTAGGACTGAGCAATTGCTTCTACCTATTCCAGCACACTTCAAGGAACATAACCACACTATTTCAACTCTAAGATTCCAAGTTCTGGAACAGGTTTTTTTATTCGCAGATGCAATAGTATGGGAACCATTTCTGGGTCATCTAGCCTTTTTCCTGATTGGTGAGAATTTCCTCCCCCTAGTCTGCCCCTTCCCAACTACCATCCCCCCTCTCCCTTAACCCCTCCTGCCTCCCCCTTCCCTTGGCTTAATATGGATAGCTCTTATAAGCTCCTTTTCTTACAAATTTTGTATCTTCAATTGCTATTATATACAGTATTATGTACATTGATTTATATTGTGACACCATTCTGCATTGATTTACATTGTGACACCATTTTATATATCATAGGTCCATTAGGGCTATCACCTTGTGATACTATACCATAATCATTCATATTATGTCCCCCACTATCTTACTCCATATTATGCATTATCTTTTTATACTTCATAACTCATAATTCCTCCCCTTGCCTCTCTCAACCTGTAATGTGTTTCATATACTGCTTCAAGGTATGGGCAACTCCTCTTTGCCCTTTCTGACTTCCCTACTCTACTGCGCATGCGCACGCTACTCTATGTAACCACACCAGTCACGTGACACCCACACGGAGATACTACACTCCAGCCTTCTTGTACACGGCAGCACGCCGAAACGGCATGAACATCCTCTCTCCCCTCTAGGCGCGTGGAATACAGGTAACTTACCGCTACACACTGGGACATACTCTGGTCCCCTTATTATCTACTCGACAGGCACAGCCCACCAGTGGGCCATATATAATTTATAACCATTATGAGCCACTGTCCTTTACCCCTAACTTACTGACTATTTATCTAAACATAAGGCTGCAACTAATATATACTATCTGCCAGATTTTATATATGTTCTATACCATATTATATATTCGACCTACACTATTACTGGATTAACAATATACTAAGAGATATATACATATATATTATAATTGCTTACCATTTGCTGTGCTTTACACAACATTATATTCCTCTTACATCCTATACTTTCCACCTTATTAGTCAATCTGGTTCTTGCACATACATTCATGCTCCTTTTGCTCTATCGTCTCGTTTCCCGTTCTCAGCATTACATATTTAGTGTGACCTAACATTCATACTCATCCTCTCCCTTATGATGTTCCTTCTAGATCCCTTGATAAAGGTCAAAAACTGCCCGAAACGTCAGGACTGTTACACAAATTTCCATGCTATGCCTTGAATACTATTGGATGTGATGTGACACAACATGTATAATATGAAATCATGAACACGTAAAACTTCAAATTCAATATTTTCATATGTGGTGTGCCATGGACATCCTTCTATATAATTCAACTGTCTCTCTATGAGCACTCACCACTAAAACAGGTGTGCAGATCTCAACCAACCAAAATTTGTGAATGACTGGCCTGGAAATGACCCATCTTTCTCCTCCTCTTCCTCCTGTGCCACATCCTCTTTCATCATTGCCCAAAGCATTTTTTCAAGGAGACATGGAAGTGGGATAGTAACACCAAGGATGGTGTCATTGGCACTGGCCATGTTGGTGGAGTACTCGAAATAGTGAAACACAGCACACACGTCCTGCATGGAGGCCCACTCATCGGTGGTGAAGTGGTGCTCTTCCGCAGAGCAACTCATCCGTGCATGCTGCAGCTGAAACTCCACTATCGCCTGCTGCTGCTCACCAGCATATGCAAGGTGGAGTTCCACCTTGTGGGTACATCGCCGATAAGGCGTTGAGTGGGAAGGCCGAAGTTACTCTGCAGCGCAGACAAGCAAGCAGCGGGGTGAGAACAATGAAAGTGCGCAGAGATGGCCACACTTTTTGCAGCAGCTCTGACATATCGGGGTAGTTTTTCAGGAATCTCTGCACCACCAAATTCAGCAAATGCGCCAGGCAAGGGATGTGCGTCAAACAGGTTAGGCCCAGAGCTCTTTCGAAGATTTTGCCAGTTATCGCACACCACCAGGCCGGGCTTGAGGCTCAGTGGCACCAACCACTCATCGGTCTGTTGTTCCATGCCCGTCCACAGCTCCTGCACAGTGTGTGGTTTTTCCCCCAAACAGATGAGTTTCAAAACAGCCTGCTGTTGTTTCCCCCTTGCTGTACTAAAGATGGTGGTGTAGGTGTTACGCTGAGCGGATGAGGAGGCGGTAGAGGAGGAAGCGAAGGAGGAGGCAACAGGAGGCAATGAGAAATGTCCTGCAATACTCAGTGGTGGAGGGAAATGAACCAAACTGCTATCTGCCTCAGGCCCAGCGACCACTGCATTTATCCAGTGTGCAGCTAGGAAGATATAATGTCCCTGCTCGTGCTTACTGGTCCACGTATCGGTGATTATGTGGACCTTGCCACAGATGGCGTTGCGCAGTGCACACTTGATTTTATCTGCCACTTGGTTGGGCAGGGACGGCTCACCTGGAAAAGTAGTGGCGGCTGGGAACCACCTATTGTGGGACAGCAACCGCCATAAGTTTTTAAAATTCTCTGTCTCCACCAGATGGAATTACAGCATTTCAAAGACCAGGAATTTTTAAATGCTGGCATTCAGGGCCAGGGATCGCTGGTGGGTAGGGGGGTATATCATCTTTCTCTCCAGTGTTTGGGGTATGGAGGGCTGCATGCTTCCATGGGACAGTGTGTACATGCTGGGTGACGGTGGTGGAGGTAGTGGTGTTGCAGCCACATCTTCTGTTTGTGGGGTGGCAGGTGCCACTGTCACTCCAGAGGTGGAGGAAGAGGCCGAAACTGCAGCAGAAGAGGGAGCAGGAGGAGCCTAAGATCTTTCGTGGTTTTTCAGGCATTTATTCCACTGTAGCTTGTGCTTTGCATTTGGATGCCTGGTCATGAAGGTGGTGCTCAGGTTTAAAACATTAATGCCTCGCTTCAGGCTTTGGTTGCACAGAGTGCAAACCACTTGCATCTTGTCATCAGCACATTGTCTGTATAAATGCTACGCCAGGTAATTCCTTGGAGCTCGATTTGGCGTGCTCAGTCCCTGTCTGCGGTGGGCAGTAGCAGGCGTACTGGCTAAGGGATGGCCACTCCGCTTTTGCACTCTGCTCCCTCTTTTGTTGTGCGGCTGGAGCTGTGTGGCAAACACCTCTTACTCTGAACTGCACACGTCACTCGAATGACCTTGATTCCATGTGGGGTCTAGGACCTCATCATCCTCCACATCATCTTCCACCCACTCCTCACCCATGCCCTCCTTGACGGTCTGCACACTGCAGAAAGCCGTAGCAATTGGCACCTGGGTTTCGTCATCATCAGAGACGTTCTGCGGTGGTCCTCCCATGTCCACATCCTGAAACATAAGTGGTTGAGCATCAGTGCACTCAATCTCTTTCAATTCCGGGGCAAGGCTAGGTGGATGGCCGATAGAAACCCTGCCGGCAGAGTCATCAAAAAGCATAAGAGATTGCTGCATGACTTGGGGCTCAGACTGCTTGCCTGGTTTGCAATTGGGTGAGGTGAAAGACAGATGCCCATGGGCTGCAGTTGGCAACTCTGTGCTTTCAACAGAGGACCTGGAGGGAGACAATGAACTGGAGGCACTGTCAGCCACCCAATATACTACTGCCTCTACTAGTTCTGGCCTCACCATTCATACACCGGTATTCGGGCCTAAAAAATAACGCTGAATGTTCTGTCTCCTAAGTGCACCTGAGGAAAGTGTTTCATTTGGGGTTGTAGTTGGCACAGATCGACCAAGTCCTCTCCCTGCAACAGAAGCTCCACCAACACCAGCAGCACCACGACCAATGCCACGTCCCTTATTTACACCCACCGAAATAACAGATGGATTAACTAGATTTATTTCCATGTCACGAATGCAGTGCAGGTGTACCTTATACAAACAATTGGTATATCTAACCCACCGATGTAACAGATGGATTAACTAGATTTATTTCGTTGTCATGTATGCAGTGTAGGTGTAGCCCACGCAAACAATTGGTATATGTCACATACCCATATAACAGATGGATTAACTAGATTTATTTCCCCATCACGCAAGCAGTGCAGGTGTGCTCCACACAAACAATTGGTATATGTCACACATCAATGTAAAGGATGGATTAACCAGATTTTTTTCGCTGTCATGTATGCAGTGCAGGTGTTCCCCAAACACACAATTGGTATATGTCACATACCGATGTAACAGATGGATTAAGTAGATTTATTTCTCTGTCATGTATGCAGTGCAGGTGTAACCCACACAAACAATTGATATATGTCAGCCATCGATGTAACAGATGGAATAACTAGATTTATTTCCCTGTCACGTATGCAGTGCAGGTGCACCTCATACAAACAATTGGTAAAAGTTACCCACCGATGTAACAGATGGATTAACTATTTATTTCCCTGACATGTATGCAGTGCACATGTACCCCACTCAAGCAATTGGTAAATGTCAGTGACCGATGTAACAGATGGATTAACTAGATTTATTTCCCTGTCATGTATGAAGTGCAGGTGTACCCCACACAAACAATTGGTATATTTCACCCACCGATATAACAGATTGATTAACTAAATTTATTTCCTGGCAGGTATGCAGTGCAGGTTTACCTCACACAAATAATTGGTATATGTCACCCAACAACGTAACAAATGGAATAACTAGCTTTATTTCATTGTCATGTATGCAGTGCAGGTGTACCCCACACAAACAATTCATATATGTCACCCATCGATATAACAGATGGATTAACTAGATTGATTTTCCTGTCATTAGTGCAGTGCAGGTGCACCCCACATAATCAATTGGTATATGTCACCCACCGACGTAACAGATGGCATAAGTAGATTTATTTTCCTGTCAAGCATGCAGAGCAGGTATACCCCACGCAAACAAATAGTATATGTCCGACACCAATGAAAAGGATGGATTAAATAGATTTATTTCCATGTCAAGTATGCAGTGCAGGTGCATCCCACACAAACAATTGGTATATATCACCCACCGACATAACAGATGAATTAAGGAGATTTATTTCCCATCATGTATGCAGTGTCGGGGCACCCCACTCAAGCAATTGGTAAATGTCATCCACCGATGTAACAGATAGATTAACTAGATTTATTTCCCTGTCATGTATGCAGTGCAGGTGTACACTACACAAACAATCGTAATATGTCACAAACCAAGTTAACTGATGGATTAACTAAATTTATTTCGTACTCATGTATGCAGTGCAGGTGTACCACACACAAAGAATTGGTATATGTCAGCCAATGATGTAACACATGGATTAATTAGGTTTATTTCAGTGCTATGTATGAAGTGCAGGTGTACACCACACAAACAATTGGCATATTTCCCCTCCGATGTAAAGGGTGGATTAACTAGATTTATTTCCTTGTCACGTATGCAGTGAAGGTGCATGCCACACAAACAATTGGTATATGTCACCCACCGATGTAACAGATGTATTAACTAGATTTATTTCCCAGTCATATATGCAATGCTGGTGTACCCCACACAAACAATTTGTTTATATCTCTCACCGATGTAAGAGATGGATTATCCAGATTTATTTCCCAGTCATATATGCAGTGCAGGTGTACCCCACACAAACAATTTGTATATATCTCTTATCGATGAAAGAGATGGATTATCCAAATTTATTTCCCTGTCATATATGCAGTGCAGGTGTACCCCACACATACAATTGGAACATGTCACCTACCAATGTAACAGATGGATTAACTAGATTTATTTCTCTGTCATATATGCAGTACAGGTGCACCTCACACATACAATTGGAACATGTCACCTACCGATGTAACAGATGGATTAACTAGATTTATTTCCCAGTCATATATGCAGTGCAGGTGTACCCCACACAAACAATTTGTATATATCTCTCACCGATGTAGGAGATGGATTATCCAGATTTATTTCCCAGTCATATATGCAGTGTGGGTGTATGTCACACAGACAATTGGTATATATCACCCACCAATGTAACAGATGGAATAACTAAATTTATTTCCCTGTCAGGTATTCAGTGCAGGTTTACCCCACACAAACAATTGGTATATGTCACGCACTGATTTAACAGATGGTTTAACTAGATTTATTTCGCTGTCATGTATGCAGCGCAGGTGTACCCAAAACAAACAATTGGTATGTATTAGCCAGCAATGTAAAAGATAGATTAACTAGATGTATTTTCCTGTCATATATGCAGTGCACGTGTACCCCACTCAAGCGATTGGTAAATGCCACCCACCGATGTAACAGATGGATTAACTAGATTTATTTCCTTGTCATTTATGCAGTGCAGGTGTACCCCACACAAACAATTGGTATATTTCACCCACCGATAAAACAGATTGATTAACTAGATTTATTTCCCTGTCAAGTATGCAGTGCATGTGCACCCCACACAAACAATTGTTATATGTCAACCACCGATGTAACAGATAGATTAACTATTTTTATTTCCCTGTCAGGTATTCAATGCAGGTTACCCAACACAAACAATTGGTATATGTCACCCACCAATATAACAGATGGATTAACTATATTTACTTCTCTGTTATGTATGCAGTGCACATGTACCCCACGCAAAAAATTGGTATATTTCATTCACCGATGTAACTGATGGATTAACTAGATTTATTTACCTGTTATGTATACAGTGCAGGTGTACCCCACAGAAACAATTGGTATATTTTACCGACCGATGTAAAGGATGAATTAACTAGATTTATTTCCCTGTCAAGAATGCAGTGCACGTGCACCCGTCACAAACAATTGGTAAATGTCACCCAACAATGTAACAGATGGATTAAGTAGATTTATTTCTCCGTCATGTATGCAGTGCATGTGTACCCCACTCAACCAATTGGTTGATATCATGCACCGATGTAACAGATGAATTAACTAGATTTATTTCCCTGTCAACTATGCAGTGCAGGTGTAACCCACAGAAACAATCGTTAATTTCTAACGATAATTTGTTTTCCCTTAGTCCTAACAGCAGCACAGATGGGGTTAACCACCCCCGTTGACTGGCAGGACCGGCGGAATGTTTAATGAGCCCAAGACTAATAACTCAATTTAACAATTAAGTATCTCCTTAAAAGGAGGAAGTCAACTCCCAGCCCACTGTGTCTATAGTAAGAAAAAAACTAGACTTACTAGGGTGGGAAATTTGAGTGCTGCTGTTAGGACTAAGGGAAAACAAATTATCGTTAGAAATTATTGATTCCCTTACGTCCTACCAGCAGCACAGATGGGGAGATAGCAAGAAGAAACCCCTATGGAGGGCCTTCCTGCCTGGCAGAACTAAGAAAAGTCTGCCCAAAGGCCGAAAACTCAGCTAGACTGGCATCTAGTCTATAATGGGAGATGAATGTCGATTCAGAGCTCCAGGAGGCAGCTTTGCAAATCATGTTGAGAGGCAGAAGACTCCTCTCGGCAAAAGAAGTAGCCACAACTCTAGTAGAGTGGGCCTTCACGAATCCCGGAGGGTCCAGAGTTTGTGTAAACAAAGGATTCCTTAATAGCCACCTCAATCCACCGACTGATGGAAGGTTTGGATGCCTTATAGCCTTTAAACTTACCGGCAACAGGATTAGCAGATTCTCATCTTTCCTGAACTCCTTCATCTATCCAGATAGGTCTGGAGACATCTCGAGACGTCCAGCTGATGTCTAGCAGGTTCCTAGGAGGAGGTGTTAGATGTCGACAGAACCGGGAGGAATATCACCTGGTTGATGTTCTGGAAGGAAGGAACTTTAGGCCTACAATACGGGAGGAATCTAAGAAGGTCCCGGTCATGTAAGAAAATGGTATAGGGCTCATGTGCTGAGAGAGCTTGAAGCTCAGAGACCCTCTTGGCCAAAGTCACTGCAAGGAGAAACACAAACTTCCAAGTGACGAAGTTGATGTCCACCTCCTCTAACAGTTCAAAGGGGAGAGATGCTAACCCCCTGAGAACTACTGAAAAACCAATTGAAAAAAAGGGGTCTCAGTACTGTAGGCTTTAATCTTTCAGCTCCTTTAAGGAACCGTTTGATCAGCGGGTCCTGAGAAAAAAGCCTGTTAAGGCAAGCTGAGATGGCTGAAACTTAAACCTTCAGAGTAGAAGGGCAAGGCCTCTATCATGGCTGTCTTGCAGGAACTAGAGGATAGCGGAGAGGGGAGGATCTGCAGACGCCACCTCAGTTGAGGTACAACAAGATGAGAATATCCTCATAATACAAGAGTAGGCTCTCTTGGTAGAGTCTGCTCTAGAATGAGACAGCGTTCTCAGGACCGACTCTGAAAGCCCTTCTATTCTGGGAAGGGACTGATTAACCTCCAGGCTGTCAGGTTGAATCTGTGCAGATCTGAGCAGAGGTGAGTGTCCCACGACACCAGGGTCTGCTGTGGGGGGAGCCTCCAATATTGTCCTCGACTCAACAGGGTGAGCTAGGTAAACCAGGATCTCTTCGGCCAAAACAGTATGATGGCTATCACGAGGCCTGATCCTGACGGATTTTCATCAATACCCTCGGTATCATGGAAAAGGGAGGGAAGATGTAAGCCAGCCTGAACCTCCAGGATATTGACAGAGCGTCTAACGCCAGGGGGTTGTCCTCCCTGTAAAGGGAGCAGAACATCTCCACCTTGGCATTGAACCTTGTTGCCATGAGATCCACCTCTGGCATACCCACTTTAGGACTATCTGCTTGAATATCTCCGGATGTAAAGACCACTCCACCGACGGAAGACCGCGGCTCAGCTGTTATCATATTGAGGGAGCCTTGGATGTGTATCTCAGATAAGTGGGAAAGGTACAACTCTGCCTAATCCAGAATCACCCCGATCTCTGATAGGAGGGGAAGTGATCTTGTGCCTCCCTGCTTGTTGATGTAAAGTACCACAGTCACATTGTCTCACTGGACTTTCACCGCTTTGCCCCGGATCTGAGGGCTAGCCGGATAGCTTGAATCTCGCGGAGATTGGATGACAGAAGCCACTCCTGAGGAAACCAGGTCCCGTGAACTGGAGAGTCGTCTAGGTGAGCGTCCCAGCCTACTTAGGACGCATCCGTAGTCAATATGACCCAGATTGGCTGGGTCATAGACTTCCCGTCTAAAAGATGGCACCACCATCTGAGGGAATACCGAGTTTGCCAAGTCAGGGAGCACAGGGAGTTTAGCCCAGCAGGGCTGCCATTCCATTAGGAGAAGACCTCCGACTGTAGAGGGCGGAGGTGCCATAGAGCCCAAGGGACTGCTTCCGCAGACGCTGACATGAGCCCCAACATCTTCATGAGAGTCCGGATTGGAACTCGCCGGGAAAAGGAACTTGCCGTGTTCTGAACCCGGAATCTTCTTTCTGGAGTCAACTGGAGCGACATCCCAGTGGAGTCGATTATGAAGCCTAGATATCTTACTGAAGTAGACGGGCTCACGTTCGACTTCTACCATCTGATGATCCAACCTAGGTGGAACAGAAAGGAGATTGTTACCTGAAGAAGTTGGGTTAGGACCGCTAGAGCAGAGGCTTTCAAAGCCAGTCGTCCAGATAAAGGAATGATGGTCAGTCCTTAAAGCCTCAAAGCCGCCACCACAGAACCACCACCTTGGTAAAAGTGTAAGGGGCAGAAGAAATGCCAAAGGGAAGGGCAACAAACAGAAGATGCCTGACGACACCGGACACCTGGACCGTGATCCTGATATACTTCCTGGAACCAGGATGGATCGGTATGTGCAGATATGCATTCTTGAGGTCCAGGGTTGCCATCACGTCTCCAGGATTGACGACGTGAACTAATGACCTGATGGTTTCTACACGAAACTTCACCTTCCTTATAAATCGATTGAAATATCTCAGATCGATAATCATCCGGAGATCTCCTGAAGCCTTGGGAACCAGAAAAACTGGTGAATAGATCCCTAAGCCCCGTTCTCCTGCCGGAACCTCCTCCAGAGCCCCTTTGCAAATGTAGTCCTGAATGTAGGCCTCTAGGATCGCCTCCTTGGCAGCTTGTAGAAGGTTGATCTTGACAAACCTTTCCAGAGGAATAGAGGTGAGGTTGACTAAATAACCGTTGGAAATGATATTCAGGACCCAGGGATCCGAGATCTCTTGGATCCATTCTTCTCATAAGTGGGAGAGACGACTCCCGACCGGGTACATGAAGCATAGGAATGGGGAAGCTTATTGGCAGGACGGCAGGAGTAACGGGAATTAACCAAGAGCCTCAAAGAGGCCCGTAGTCAGGAGGTGGATTTTCCATCTTTGGCTCCTCCACGAGAGCACCTCAAACCCTTTCGCTGTGCTCTCCAGTCACTACAAGAGCTTGTTTGCTGGCCAGACCTGCCACCGCGGTATTGTCTGCCCTGCCCTTGAAAGGACTGCTGGGGAAGGTTCTTCACCTTCTAGTCTGAAAGGCCCTCCATGATCTTATCTAGCTCTGAACCGAACAAATGGTTGGGCTCGAATGGAAGGCCATATAAGTTGTATTTTGAGGAATTGTCAGCGACCCAAGGCTTAAGCCAAAATGGAATATGGGCCGCCGATCCCAGGGCCATACTAAATATAGGCCCCTGACATTATTTGATAGTATTGTTACAGGGTGTCAAAGGCTCACTTGGTCTCCCATGAGCCACAGACCTGCTGCTTTGCTTCAAGAGCAAGGATCTGTGTTTGGCCTCGTTCCCAGGACTTGCTTTGCTAGCGGGGAAGCTCCCTCGCTAGCTTCAACTGGAGCTGTGCGGTATCACACAAGAAGTCCGTAGCCAGGTTGATGATCTTGAAAGCAGCCAGTATGTCGTCCTGGAAAAAACCTCTGGTTCAGGTCAACTTGAATTTGATCCAGGAGAGATCGGAGGAACGTAGAGACTTCAAAAGCCGCTATGGCTGTGGAAGCGGAAGCCGCAGCTGCCGTAACACCCCGTCTTAGTGTGCACTCTGCAAGGGGGTCCTGCAGCTAGACCCATTGTCTGCAGGAACCAGAGTGAGCTTGGACAACTTGGCAATAGCCATGTCCACCTTGGGAATGGATCCCCATGAATCCACCAAGGGTTAAGCCATCGGGAACATGGATTTAAACTTCTTTGTTAAAACCGGACTTTTTCCAGGTTTTTTCCACTCTATATCATGACAGAGAGGAGGGTCTCATTCGCTTTGAAGACACGAGATGCCCGAGTAGCGGGAACGGGAGGCTCCCCACAGTCAACATCATAGTCCCCCGACCTGATGGACTTGAGCAACTTCTGTGTCTTTCCAGGGGAGAAAACACAACGTCAGATCCTCCTTATCCGAGGAGGAAGAAACTAAGGAGACCAAGAAGGTCTCTCTACCGGGACAGAGGTCTCCATAGGGGCCTGGGCACAAATAGGAAGCCTTTCCATCCAGCAGGCTATGACTCCTTTAACAGAACAATTGATACATATCCTGCAACGTAGGTTCACTAGAGGTCAGAAACCTCCTAACAGCAGCTGTAACACCTGGTGTAGGTTAAGTCAACAGACCCAGGGATTCCCAACCGGTCTCCCAAGCTGGTCTTAGCCCAGCCTTAAGCTGTTTAGCTTTTGCAATCTCACGAGTGCAGGTATGATCAGCTTACAATAACCGTTGACTGCTGCAATGGAATCCCGCGGAGAAGACATCACTGCGGGAAAAAAAGGGACAAATAAAACATTTGTAAACCACCTATCTACGCAGGAAAGGTAGAAAAACAGACCGGAGGCAGCTGAGGAAAAAAACACCACAAGTGGAACAACACCAATTTTAGGACTCTGGGAGCTAGCTGAAAAAGCATATGTAGCCAGAGACTGAACTGGAGCACACAGCCTCCCAAAATAGGGGAAGGGGAGAGATAGCCAATCCACCCTTCCCCCAGTAAATCCTCCACAGCAAGATGCATAAAAAAATTGCATCTATGAAAAAAATTGTACCCGTGAAAAAATCACGGCCGGATTACCCGGAGGTGATGCAAAAGGAGAGTCCCCGCGTCACCTCCGGAAGATGGCAGCGCACAGGGACCGAGAATCCTGGACCAAGGACGCCGCCAAAATACCCCAGCCAGGCGCAACTGCGCGGGGCCGGCAGCAAATAAGCTGCTGGCCAAACTGACAAGGTACCTAGGAAAAGGGCAACGCCGTTACCCAAACGAAAAGAAGGCTCCCCGCACTTTCCATAAGAAAGGGGGGAACAAACCGCCTAGTCCACCTGTCCAGGAGGACAGAAAAAAAAACACAGTGGGCTGGGGGTTGACTTCCTCCTTTTAAGGAGATACTTAATTGTTAAATTGAGTTATTAGTCTTGGGCTCATTAAACATTCCGCCGGTCCTGCCAGTCCACGGGGGTGGTTAACCCCATCTGTGCTGCTGGTAGGACGTAAGGGAATTGGTATATGTCACCCACCGATGTAACAGATGGATTATCTAAATTTGTTTCCCTGTCGTCTCTGCAGTGCAGGTGAACTTCACACAAACAATTTGTATATGTCACCCACTGATGTAACAGATGGATTAACTAGATTTTATTTGTTGTCATGTATGCAGTGCAGGTGTACCCCACACACACAATCGGTATATGTCAGCCACCGATGTAAGAGATGTATTAACTAGATTTATTTTCCTGTCATGTATGCAACGCAGGTGTACCCCACACAAACATTTGGTATATGTCAACCACCGATGTAACTGATGGATTAACTAGATTTATTTCCCTGTCATATATGCAGTGCATGTGTAAGGCACACAATCAATTGGTATATATCACCCACCGATGTAACAGATGGATTACATAGATTTAATTCCCTGTCAAGTATGCAGTGCAGGTGCACCCCACACAAACAATTGTTATATGTCAGCCACTGATGTAACAGATGGATTAACTAGATTTATTTTTCTGTCACGCTTGCAGTGCATTTGTACCCCACACAAACTATTGGAATATGTCACCCACTGATTTAACAGATGGATTAACTACATATATTTCCCTGTCATGTATGCAGTGCAGGTGTACCCCACACAAACAATTGGTATATGTCAGCCACCAATGTAACAGATGGATTAACTAGATATATTTTCCTGTCATGTATGCAGTGCAGGTGTACCCCACACAAACATTTGGTATATGTCAGTCAACGATGTAGCAGATGGATTAAATCAATGTATTTTCCTGTCATGTAAGCACTTCATGTGTACCCCATGCAAACAATTAGTATATGTCACCAACCGATATAACATACGGATTAACTAGATTTATTTCCCTTTTAAGTATGCAGTGCAAGTGTACCCCACACAAACAATTGATATATTTCACCCACCAATGTAAAGGATGGATTAACTAGATTTATTTTCCTGTCATGTATGCAGTGCAGCTGCAACTCAAACAAGAAATTGGTACATGTCACCCACCGATATAACAGATGGATTAACTAGATTTAGTTCCCTGTCATGTATGCAGTGCAGGAGTATCCCAGATAAACAATTTTATATGTCACCCACCGACGTAACAGATGGAGTAAGTAGATTTATTTCCCTGTCATGTATGCAGTTCAGGTGTACTCCACACAAACAATTGGCATATGTTACCCACCGATTTAACAGATGGATTAACTAGATTTATTTCCCTGTCATATATACAGTGCAGGTGCACCTCAAACAAACAAGTGCTATACATATGTTACCCACCGATGTAACAGATTGATCAACTAGATTTATTTCCCTATCAGGTATGTATTGCAGGTTTGCTCCACACAAACAATTGGTATATGTCACCCACTGATGTAACAGATTGATTAACTAGAATTATTCACCTGTCATGTATGTAGTGCAGGTGCACCCCACACAAACAATTATTATATGTGATCCACCGATGTAACAGATGTATTAAGTAAATTTATTTCCCCGTCATGTATGCAGTGCAGGTGTACCCCACACAAACAATTGGTTTATATCACCCACCGATGTAACAGATAGATTAACTAAATTTATTTCCCTGTCATGTTTTCAGTTTAGGTGTACCCCACACAAACAATTGGTATATGTCACTCACCGATGTAACAGATAGATTAACTAGATTTTTTTCCCTGTCATGTATGCAGTGCAGGTGTACCCCACACAAGCATTTAATATATGTAACCCACCGATGTAACAGGTGGTTTAACTAGATGTATTTCCCTTTCAGGTATTCAGTGCAGGTGTACCCCACACATACAATTGGTATATGTCACCCACTGATATAACAGATGGATTAACTAGATTTATTTTCCTGCCATGTATGCAGTGCAGGTGTACCCCACACAAACAATTGGTATATATCACCCACCAACTTAACCGATGGATTAACTAGATTTATTTCCTTGTTAAGCTTGCAGTGCAGGTGCACCTCACACAAACAATTAGTATATGACACCCTCCGATATAACAGATGGATTAACTAGATTTATTTGGCTGAAGGTTGGCTATATAGAGATAATATAGCTGAGATAAACAGGAGGGAAAACAAAATGCTGCAGTGCACTTTCCATAAAAGCTCAGTTAATTCTGTCGAAAACTTTTTAGGCATCAGTACCTAGAAGGATCAAGGGTATTTTCTGTTTTTTTGGCGCAATACATGGCATGTATGACTCTGCTAACGTTCTGTTTCCCCTATCTCCCTTTCACAAAACTGACCTGTTCCTCGCCAATTAGTCGGGGTAAAAATTTGGCAATATGATGACTAAGGATTTTGGCCCAGAGCTTAACATCTACGTTAAGTAGGGAAATGAGTCTGTAACTACCACATTTAGTGGGATCTTTCCCCCCCTTTGGGATAACACTTATATGGGCCATCAAAGATTGTGGGGGGAGAGAACTACCTCTTAATAGAGAGTTACATAAGTCGACAAAATGTGGGATTAAGGACTTCCTGAATTTTTTTATAATAAATGATAGGTAGACCATTATGTTCAGGGCATTCTCCAGAGGGAATACCTGAAAGGGTTTCTAATACTTCTTCTTCTGTAATTTGAGATAGTACGTGGTTCTTGTCTAAATCAGGGACCTGGACAGAGGCTAGAAATGAGTCTATCTTGCGTTTGAGGTGGGGGGGATCTTCCACTTGTAAATTATATAAAGAGGAGTAAAAGCTGGCAAATTCCTCTGCTATGGAGGGTGTGCTGGTGAGACTATGTCCCTTGCTAAATTAATATTAGAGATAAATGATTTTTCCCTTTGGCCCTTTAACATTTGTGAAATAAGTTTTTAACCTCATTCTCCATGTAAGTAATGTATTGTATGTAATGTATTTAACAGCTCTGAGAGCTTTAGCTGATTTAATTTTTAGTAGGGGAGATTTTATTGATGTTTTCTAGGGTAGAAAGCTGGGAAATGATAGAGGCAATGTTGGCTGTTCTTTGTTTAGGTACCCAAGATCCCAGGGCTATCAACTCCCCTCTAATAAAGGCCTTATGGGATTCCCACATAAGAGGTTGATCCACTTGTGGGGTGTTATTTAATTCAAAGAATGTATTCAGTTTTTCCTCCAGTCTGCCTCTATCTTGCTCATTCTCTAAGAGAGTTTAATTTAGTCTCCAAGTCCAAGCTTTCGGAGGGATGCCCTTTGACTGGAACACCAGAGATACAGGTGCATGATGGGAGATTGTGATTAGGCTAATACCAGAGGATTTCACTCTCTCTAAAACATGATTCGAAATAAACAGTTAATCCAACTGTTGGTAAGTACCATGAACAGCTGAATAAAAGGTAAAGTCCTTATCTCTGGGGTTCAGTAATCTCTAGGCATCTGCGATTTGATGAGCGGACAAAGCATTCCTAAGTTTGCGGAGTTGTTTGGAGTATTTGGGGATTACAGAAGTGGAATCCACAGGATGGTCTAGAACTAGGTTAAAATCTCCGCCCAAAATCAATATACCCTCTCTAAAGGTGTGAAAGGATTGTAATATGTTGACTAGCCAGGGGATCTGGTTAGAGTTAGATGAATAAACATTAGCGAGAGTCACTTTGCTGCCAAAGAGCATTCCTTTTAAAAATATTTAACAACCTTCTAGGTCTATGTATTGCGCCTGCATTTGAAAGGGAACGTCAGTACTAATTCCTATGGATACTCCTCTTGAGGCCGAGAAATGAGTACTATGAAACCATTTTGGGTAATGTTTAGAGAATAGAGCATGAATATGGTTGTGTCAAAAATGAGTTTCTAGAAGAACAGTAGGTCTGCCCTCTCCCTCCTATATGCATAAGCATATGAAAGACCTGACTCCTTTTTTTTAGGTATATTTATGCCATTGACATTAAAAGAGATCACCTTCAGGGGGTCCATAATGGACATTGAGGTATGCACAAGCTTATAAAATAATTTCAAAAGAGAGATGGGAGGACCTCCCGTACAGCCCACATTAAGGAACTATAAACACAATAGCCATACAATAGCAACTTAGGGTCATATTCACAGCTATAGTTGGAAAACTTAAGTCGTAATAAACAGTGGTGAGTGAGGAGAAAACTGTGAGGTACACAAAGGTTATATGAACTCACACAACATTCATGTGTGAGAAATAGTTTCACTACAGTTCTCTCATCGCAGCTGGAACTGTGTAATGGGTTCCGGGTAGAGATGATATAGGGGCAAAATCGGTAAAGTGAGAAAAGGTAAAAAGTAAAAAGTGATAGTAAGGGCTGAGGTTGAAAAAGTAAACAATAATGCACAACACAGATGACATATGAGTGGACGATAGGGAATTAACCTATTGAAACTCCAGTCAAGACAAGTGACTGTCCACTAAAGGCTCTGATGCGTGTTAGTACAGAGAAAGGAAATCATATAAAGAGATAAAAGTAGGTTTTAGAGTTGTTACAGGAGTCCAGGTAGAACATTAATGAATTAGGGGTTTTATTGTCATCGGGAGAAGAGGGTGGCAGCTTGCCCGTGAGTCAGTGGTGGAGCTAGCTTGGCCAGGAGTCAGCAGGGTGGCAGCAGTGGGAGTTGGGAGCCAAACATGCCTGGGGTAGACCACTGGCCTCACAGGAGCCTACCTGCCCAGAAAGTAGTGGTGCAGGTTTTCACGAAAGCAGCGGCTGTAGCAGTCAGTCAGTGCAGGGGTAGGTGAAGTGTGGCCAGGGTGCCAAATTTGGCACCACGGCCCTGTGTCAACATATGCAGCATCACCATAAAGTGGCCTGGGAGAACGGTGGCTCTAATGTGGTGGTCCAGCCTGCAGCAGCAACCACTTTATCACCCAGTGGCATGCACCCGATTTCAGGCAGTCAAGGCTCCACCACCTCAGCCGAAGGGAGCTGTCTGTCCTTCCCATCGTCTGCTGGTCCTGATGCTCCTGGTCCTCCTCCTACTCCATGTCAGTCATTCTGTCAGCAATCAATCATCGAGGAGATTGCCAAGAGACAACAGTATGCGTGCACTCATGCAACAGCGCAGAGCTAGTGCTGAAGCGCCTCCTTATCCAATTGGTGGACTCTGCACCTTTCAGAGAACTGATGGCTTGTGCTAAGCTGATGTGAACAGTCCCAATCCATAATTTATTTGCTAAAATGGCAATAACAGCTCTGCACACGTATGTAGAACAGAAAGTGGGTCAGTCCTTGAGCCTGTCGATGTCGATGTCTGGCAAAGTGCATGGCACATGTGGAGCTATAAGTATGGTCAGGGACAATACATGTCCTTTATGGCCCACTGGCTGAATGTGGTTTATGCACAGCCACACAAGCGACTTGGCCAGGTGATGCCACTACTGCCTTCACGTTCTCACCGCCGTTGGTCCAGCAACAGTGTCCGCCTCTGCCTCCTTATCCTCCACCATGTCCTTAACCTCCACTGCAGGTACAATTCACAGTGCCCCTCAAGCATACCACATGTGCTGGTACACCTTGTTTGCCTGTGCGAACGGAGTCACACAGGGGAGGAACTGCTCCGTATCCTTCATCAAGAAATCAAATCCTGGCTTTCTCTGTGACAACTCAAAATCATAACCATGGTGACCGACAATGGTAAGAACATGTGTCGGCACTGCATCAAGGAGGGCTGAGCCATGTGCCCTGTATGGCACACATGTTCAATCTGGTTGTCAAGCGGTTCCTGAAGTCTTCCATCCATCTGTAAGACATCTTAAAAATAGTCAGAAAACTGCATGCACTTCATGCACTCATACACAGAAAAGCACACCCTCCTTGAGCTGCAGCAGCAGAACAGCATCCCCTAACATAGGCTGATATGCGATGTTTCCACCCATTGGAATTCCACCCTCCATATGTTGGACCGACTATACGAACAGGGAAAGGCCATCAACAATTTCTTGATGATGCAAGTAGATCGGAGTACTCCCCTGTGTAACTTTGATGTCAGCCAGTGGCAGCTCATGCGTGACACCTGCCATTTGCTCAGGCCCTTTGACGAGGCCATGTTATTTGTCAGCCGCCAGGACTACGGGTTGAACAACGTCATTCCATTGCCTTATGTCCTGGAACAAATGCTGGTAAATGTGGCTGCTCAGGGTTCTGGAGACATAGCGCCTAGATCTAGTAGCAGTTTTTTATGCAATTCGCCACGAATAAATTTGTATCGAACCAAATTTTTTCGAAAAGTTCGGCGAACTGGCCGAATCGAATTTTGAGAAATTTGCTCATCTCTAATTATGGCATTAGGAATAACATATTAAAAGTTTATATAAAGGTTTAGTTACTCTTTAAGCATTTTACAACAATAGCAGCATTATTATACCTGTGTATACTTCAACATAACGGTTAGTTAAAGCAAAAATAGTACTGCAATAATGCCATTTTTAAACCTGTGTTAGATTAACCTCTTAAGGACACAGGATGTACCGGTACGTCCTGATGTCCGAATCCTTAAGGACACAGGACGTTCCGGTATATAGATCAGCAGGAACCATGTTCTAATGCTGAGGGGACACCCCCGTATCGGCAATCGCTGCAAACCACAGGTCAATTCAGACCTGCGGTTTGCAGCGCTCTGCAATGTATCTGATCACCGCGTGTATGACCGCGGGGATCAGAAACATTAAAATGCTGCCAAATGTGTTTTTTATATATTTCTAACCTCCCCCGTGCAGTCATTGTGATGGGCGGTGCGGGGAGAGGGGGAGGCTTGCGGGCGGTGCGGCAGGCGGTTCAGCGGGCAGTGTGGGTGCGATAGCAACATGGTTCCTGCTGATATAGATCAGCAGGAACCATGTTCTAATGCTGAGGAGACACCCCCATATCGGCAATCGCTGCAAACAACAGGTCAATTCAGACCTGCGGTTTGCAGCGCTTTGCAATGTATCTGATCACCGCGGTGAATGACCGTGGGGATCAGAAACGTTAAAATGCTGCCAAATGTGTTTTTTATATATTTCTAACCTCCCCCGTGCAGTCATTGTGATGGGCGGTGCGGGGAGAGGGGGAGGCTTGCGGGCGGTGCGGCAGGCGGTGCAGCGGGCAGTGTGGGTGCGATAGCAACATGGTTCCTGCTGATATAGATCAGCAGGAACCATGTTCTAATGCTGAGGGGACACCCCCGTATGGGCAATCGCTGCAAACCACAGGTCAATTCAGACCTGCGTTTTGCAGCGCTTTGCAATGTATCTGATCACCGCGGTGTATGACCGCGGGGATCAGAAACGTTAAAATGCTGCCAAATGTGTTTTTTATATATTTCTAACCTCCCCCGTGCAGTCATTGTGATGGGCGGTGCGGGGAGAGGAGGAGGCTTGCGGCGGTGCGGCAGGCGGTGCAGCAGGCAGTGTGGGTGCGAGAGCAGCATGGTTCCTGCTGATATAGATCAGCAGGAACCATGTTCTAATGCTGAGGGGACACCCCCGTATCGGCAATCGCTGCAAACCACAGGTCAATTCAGACCTGCGGTTTGCTGCGCTCTGCAATGTATCTGATCACCGCGGTGTATGACCGCGGGGATCAGAAACGTTAAAATGCTGCCAAATGTGTTTTTTATATATTTCTAACCTCCCCCGTGCAGTCATTGTGATGGGCGGTGCGGGGAGAGGGGAGGCTTGCGGGCGGTGCGGCAGGCGGTGCAGCGGGCAGTGTGGGGGACAGGCGGGCATGCAATTCTCTGCCCGCTCCTCTGCTCAATTTCAGGATGGCCGAGCTTGGCAAGAAAAGTGTCAGCGCATTGCTGACACTCTGCTTGTAACGGCTGACATCCGTGCAGGCACGGATGTCCGCCTTTTAACCCCTTCAATGCCGCGGTCCTTAGGGACTGCTATATGGAGCTGCAGTCCCACAGCTTCCCTCCCTCCCCATTCTCCGCTGCTCTGTTATAGCAGCCGTGGATGGTAACCATGGCAGCTGGACGCCTTCAAATGCATCCTGCTTGCCATGGTAACAGAACTCTGATCAGACTTTTGCTAAAGGCAAAAGTCTGATCAGACTATGTGTCAAGTAAAAAATATATAATGTACTGTACTGTATTATACAGGCACAAGATCCACTGGATCTTTAAGAACCAAGTGGGTCTGGGTAAAAAAAAAATGTATAAAAAGTGAAAAAAGGTAAAAATAAAAAAACACATTTATCACTAATAAAAATTAAAAAAATAAAATACACTACACATGTTATATATCACCGCGTCCGTAACGATCTGATCTATAAAATGGGTTTGTTACTTTTACCGCACGGTGAACGTCATAAAAAAAAAAAAAAAACTATGATAAAATTTAAATTTTGCCCAACTCACTTCCCCAAAAAGTTAATAAAAGTGATAGAAAAGTTGTATCTACACCCAAATGGTAGTAATCAAAGCGTCACCTCATGCCCACAAAAAATTATACCTTACCTAAGAAAATCGCCAAAAAATAAAAAATTATGGCTCTCAGGCTATGCAGACACTAAAACATGATTTTTTTTTGTTTAAAAAATATGATTGTGTAAAACCTAAATAAATAAATAAATAAATAATAAAAAGTAGACATATTATGTATCGCCGCATCCGTAAGAACCTGAACTATAAAAATAACACATGACCTTACCCCTCAGGTGAACACAGTCACAAAAATAAAATAAAAACGGGCCCAAAACAGAATTTTTTTCCAAATTTTCCATTTTTATAATTTTTTTTCCGGTAACAAAGCAAGGGTTAACAGTCAAACAAAACTCTATATTTATTGCCCTGATTCTGAAGTTTACAGAAACACCCCATATGTAGTCATAAACTTCTGTATGGCCAAACGGCAGGGCTCAGAATGAAGGGAACGCCATATGGTTTTTGGAAGGCAGATTTTGCTGGACTGTTTTTTTGATACCATGTCCTATTTAAAGCCCCCCTGATGCTCCCCTAGAGTAGAAACTCCATAAAAGTGACCCCATATAAGAAACTACACCCCTCCAGGTATTTAAAACTGATTTTACAAACTTTATTAACCCTTTAGGTGTTCCTCAAGAGTTTATGGCAAATGGAGATGAAATTTCAGAATTTCTATTTTTTATTACCTTATCTCACAAAAATGTATTATAGAGAAAAAAAAAACTGTGTCAAAAGCCATATTTAGTCACCTTACATCACAAAACGTCTAATGTCAAGCGATGAAAAAGTCATATGCACTCCAAAATAGGGCCATTAAAACCGTCATCTCATCCCGTAAAAAATGATACCCAACCTAAGAAAATCGCCCAAAAAATAAAAAAATTATGGCTCTTAGGCTATGCAGGAAATAAAACAGGATTTTTTTTTTGTTTCAAAAATGATATGATTGTGTAAAACTTAAAATAAAAAGTACAAATATTTTGTATCACCGCTTGCTTTAGAACCTGAACTTTAAAAATAACACATGAACTTACCCGTCAGAAGTACACCGTGCGCGCTCACAGGATCGCGTCGGGGAGAAGTTAAACTACAGCCTGCCAGCGCTGATCATGCGCTGGCAGGCTGTAGAAGTTAAAAAAAATCGCATATCAGACGCTGTTTTGTTAAAGATCTCATTACCCGTCTGCTCAATATAAGGAGAATAGCAGAAACTCCTAATGCTGGCCATACATGTAATGATTGCTGAGGCCTTCAAATGCCAGGGCAGTACAAACACCTCATATGTGACCCCATTTTAGAAAGAAGACACTCCAAGGTATTCTGTGAGGGGTAAGGTGAGTTCATGTAAAATTTTATTTTTTGTCACAAGTTAGGCCCCTTTCAAGTATGCTTTTTACTTTCCGTCCTAGAGTTCCGTCTTCGGGGCTCTAGGACGGAAAGATACTGATCATGATTTCCCTAATGCATTCTGAATGGAGAGCATTATGTTCAGGATGCATCAGGATGTCTTCCGTTCAGTACGTGAACGTTTTTTGGACGTTGACAAAACCGCAGCATGCTGCTGATTTATCTCCGTCCAAAAATCCGGAAGACATGCCGTAATGCCGGATCCGGAATTAATGCCCATTAAAGAGCATTAATCCGGATCCGGCCTTAAGCTAAACGTCGTTTCGGCGCATCGCCGGATGCGACGTTTAGCTTTTTCTGAATGGTTCCCATGGCAGCCAGGACGCTAAAGTCCCGGCTGCCATGGTAAAGTGTAGTAGGGAGTGGGGGAGCAGTACACTTACCATCCGTGCGGCTCCCGGGGCTTTCCAGAGTGACGTCAGGGCGCCCCATGCGCATGGATCACGTGATCGCATGGATCACGTGATCCATGCGCATGGGGCACTCTGACATCATTCAGGTGAAATAGGGCCGTGTCCTTAAAGGGTTAAAGATATTTTACCTCAACCATTGCATTGTCATATTCTGGTTACTGAACAAATTACTGCATCAGACTATGCAGCTCAAAGGTATTATACCACAAACATTGTATTGCTCTATTGTTGTTAGTGAACACATTACTGCGCTTGTAAAAGGAAGAGGGACATGTGACTACTGTTATACAGTGCACTAGGTACCATTCATTACGTTTTTATTACCATTCCCAAAATATTGAAAAGGCCGTACTGGATTTAAATGTCTTAATTGACATAATGCCATACAAGCAATGTCTGATGCAACAGAACATTGTGGGAATCTACCACTTCATTGCACAAATTGTATAGCACTTTAGAGTACCTTAACATTTTGACTTTGATGACATACTGTATTTATATGTATAATAAATCATGGATATGATTTTAAATCTCTAGAGAGTGTTTGAGATTTTCTCTACAGTTGTGTTCAAAATTATTCAACCCCCACTGAAATTGAGTGTTTTGGCCAGTTTGACATTGATTTTGATCATTTCAGTCATCTTGTTTACAATTAAATCAAAGAGGCACTTGTAAGTCAGACAAATATAACATAACATTTATAATGAAATAACCACAAATGTCTTTTCTGTGCTCACATCATTATCAGTTTTATTCAACCCCCAAGTGACATTCAGTCTTAGTACTTATTACAACATCTTTTTTCAGTGATAACAGCTTTTAAACGTGAAGCATAGCTTGAAACAAGTGTCTTGCAGCGATCTACGGGTATCTTCGCCCATTCTTCATGGGCAAAAGCCTCCAGTTCAGTCACATTCTTAGGCTTGCGCGCTGCAACTGCTTTCTTTAAGTCCCACCAGAGGTTCTCAATCGGATTTAAGTCTGTTGACTGCGATGGCAACTTCAAAATGTTCCAGCCTTTAATCTGCAATCATGCTCTAGTGGACTTGGAGGTATGCTTGGGATCATTGTCCTGTTGAAAGGTCCAACGTCTCCCAAGCCTCAGGTTTGTGATGGACTGCATCACATTTTCATCCAATATCTCCTGGTACTGAAGAGAATTCATGGTACCTTGCACACGCTGAAGCTTCCCTGTACCTGTAGAAGCAGGACAGCCCCAAAGCATGATTGACCCCCCGCCATACTTCACAGTAGGCAAGGTGTTCTTTTCTTCATAGGCCTTGTTCTTCCTCCTCCAAACATAGCGTTGATCCATGGGACCAAAGAGTTCTAATTTTGTTTCATCAGTGCACAGAATACTATCTCAAAACTTTTGTGGTTTGTCCACATGACTTTTGGCATACTGCAGTCGACTCTTCTTATTCTTTGGAGACAGCAAGGGGGTGCGCCTAGGAGTTCTGGCATGGAGGCTTTCATTACGCAGTGTGCGACTTATTGTCTGAGCTGAAACTTCAGTACCCGCATCTGACAAATCTTTTTTCAGTTCCTCAGCAGTCACACGGGGACTTTTCTCCACTTTGCGCTTCAGGTAGCGCACAGCAGTCGAAGTCAGCATCTTCTTTCTGCCACGACCAGGTAGCGTTTCAACAGTGCCCTTTGCCTTGAATTTGCGAATGATGCTTCCTATGGTGTCTCTTGGTATGTTTAACATCTTTGCAATCTTCTTATAGCCATTGCCCTTCCTGTGAAGAAAACTCACCTCTTCTCTTGTCTTCCTGGACCATTCTCTTGACTTCACCATGTCTGTAAACACATCAGTAAATGTCTAGAAGGAGCTGAGTATCACAGTCATCTTAAATCTGCCTAATTGGTGCTTATTATGCTTGATTCCTGCTCCTTGACATCCACAGGTGTTTTCAATACCTGATCGAAAACACTTGAATTAACCTCTGTTCTTAAGAGTGGTAGTCTTTAAGGAGTTGAATAATTGGGTCAATGAAGAAATCACAAAAAACATTTAATACTGCATTACAAAAACAATTGATGTCATTTTAGTTGGTTCTTTAAAAAGTTCTTGTAAGATTTAATTCTGAACACAATTACAAATGTACACTAAATTCCCTAAAACCCTTTACAGCATTGGGGGTTGAATAATTTTGAACACAACTGTATGTAGACATGCCCTTGCTGATGGTGCCCATCATGCTACTGCCGCTGTCTGTTTTCCTTCCATAATGTTCAATACCATACGGCTGTTCCTGCCATCATGACACTGCCATTGTCTGGCTGCCTACCATCATGTTCCATACCATCTGCTGCTGATGCTCCTGAGGCCAACGCAGCTGCTACTGCCTGCTTCTAATCCCCCTACTACCAATTTCATTGCTCCTACTGCCACTACCAATACTGATACACAGATGCCACTACTACTACCCCTAAACAGCCACACACATATCTAATGCCTCACACCACTATTATCCTACCCTTTCCAAATCTACACTGTATTGCTGCTGATCTCAATTAAAAGGGAGAATTATTCAAGACTTGTTAAGTACAAGGCACTGTTTCTTATCACTTATCACTTGTGTGTAAGCAAACATGAGCAGGCATTCTGTCACTGTTAGCATTTAATTTTTAATCCTACCCTTAATTCCTTTCATTTAATCCTACCCTTTCCAAATCCACACTGTATTGCTGCTGCTCTCAATTAAAAGGGAGAATTATTCAAGACTTGTTCAGTACAGTTTCTTATCACTTATCACTTGTGTGTAAGCAAACAAGAGCAAAAAAGGGGAAGGGGTAAGCAGCACTCCAGGTCCCAATTTGGGAACAGGTCAAGTAGAGGTATGGTATGATAGGTGGGTGCCCGCGGATGGGGATCCTGGCTCGGGGTCCCGTCAAGTAGCAAAAATAGAGAAATCCAAAGCACTCTTCAATTTAGGTGAAAAAAACGGTTACTTTATTAGAAACAGCAGCATACAGATAGCAACGTTTCAACCATTCAACGTGTACAGTGACTAATTATGACATCTTTACATACATATTGTTGCATGATACTTACTGATGAAGGAGGGTCAATGTGAAACGTGGGCGCTGTGTTCTGTGGTGAATTTGCGCCAAATCCCGCGTTCTCTATGTCCATATGCGCATGCGCCGATTCCCCACATCCACAGGGGGAGGGATTCTAAAGCGGCCAATAGGAAAATCCGGTATCTGTGACGTCCAGTGTTGCCGGGCGCAGGAGGAAGATCTCGGTTAAGGGAACACCTCTCACGCTGCACCAATTCAGAGCACAGGCGCTAATGATGTCTATTGTTGCTAGGTAGGATGGTGCAATCACCAAAGGAGTGAGGATCGCGTCCCCTCCATAGCAACTATTTTAACCATATATTCCAGCAACTAGAATCAAAACCGGGGTGGTGATATCGGGTCGGCCAGGGTATATGAGGGTTTTAATCAGCTGGAATCTTTGTTTAGACGATCTCAGATGAAGCTTGTGTCCTCTTGTTAGGCTGTGGCCCCCAAAGGGACATGGTCAACTGTAAATTGGCCATCAGTCTCTAAAAGGGGGGCATCTACAGCCGCCATTCATACATACCCCATCTATGAACAGTGTCAGCTACAAAATTCCTTCAGTGCGCTAACTCTGTGACAGGGGTCAGGTAGCATACGGTATCTCTCTGGTCGCTCATTGAAAAACGGCTGCCAGGGGCTGAGGCCGTCGTGCTATTTGCATACATTCTTACATCCTGATTATACTTATTGGCCATTACTATATCTAACTTACCCCTCTGGTTCATATGTGGTTGCTGGAAATGGGTAATAGAGGTCTTTAGCCGAAGCGGAGTCTGTGTAGGCGCATTTGGAGGAGTCGTCGGGAAGAATTGTAAATGATGCATGGAGTACCCCCTGTAGTGCAAAAAAAGTGACAATTGTGATATAAATAAAACACAACAATAGACTATTGTTGGGCACTTTACTTGTGTTAAAATCTTATGTAGCTAAGTCGCACATAGGATAGAATGAAGCATGGCTTGGGGAATAGGTTAGTGTAGGAAGATACTGAGGTTAAAGTCTCTATTAAGTCCTTTCAGTTCCAACGTGTCCAGTTTGTGGATCCATTTAAGTTCCAATTTTTTGAGGAGAGTCTCTCGGTCCCCTCCCCTTAGTAGTTGTGGGATCCCATCGATGACTTGGAATCTCAATTGTGAGATATTGTGCCCAAATTTGGCGAAGTGTTCCGGAACAGGTAGTTCTAGGGCAAGTTTGCGGATCTTTGACTTGTGTTGGGTGAGTCTCTTTTTAATCTCCTGTGTGGTCTCACCCACGTAGAGAAGTCCACACGGGCATTGTAAGATGTAAATTACATATGAGGAATTGCATGTGTAGAATTGCTTGATCCGGTATCTGGCTCCTGTCCAGGGTGCACAAATGTGTTGCCCTTCATCATGCTGTTACAATGGCAGCATCCTAGGCATGGGAAACTGCCCGTTCTGTTCCTTTGTTGCTGTGGGGTGTGCGAGTCTGCATGTACCAATCTCTGTCTTTATGTATCTTTGGTAAGGTATACAGAACTGGCGTGATGGGATTTGTTGCAATAAGTTAGTCACAGCAACAAAGGAACAGAACTTATCACATTTCAGATGATGTTCTTAAAAAATACTACATGAGGTTAATTAACATGGACTGCCACCTTAGGAGGAATCTGTCATACACTGCACTGGAGGAGAGATCGGAATGTCATTTATATGATCAACAGTATTAATAAATCTCCCCACTAGAGATGAGCAAAGTTCTAAAAAATTAGATTTGGCTGCATCGCCAAATTTTACAAAAAAATTGCCTTGTGATTAATTACTTTGTCATGAAGCGCATTTCTTTGTAAATAGCTGGTGCAATGACAAGGAATGACGATTGCGCGGCCCCCATCATTGAAGCCCTCAGATACTGCATTCATCACTGATTGCGGTATCTGAGATCCATAATAAAGGATTTTAGTGGTTTCTAATTTAAAAAAAAAAATTGTACTGTACTTACCTCATCCATTTGAGCTGAAAGAGGATGCCGCGAACAACTTGTTGGAAGATCCAGCACGAAATCTCTGCCGGCGTAGAGATGTTGACGTCATACGTTACCTCGCACGAGATTTCCAGATGGATCTTCAAGCAAGATGACTGTGGAAGCCTCTTCAAGCTCAAATGGATGAGGTACAGTATGTTTTTAAAAAAAAAATTACCGCCATTTCAGCAAAATTTGTTACTACAAAGCAAGAGGAAATTCAATTTTGGGGTGAATCAAATTTTTCACTTCATGAACTTTGATTCGCTCAACACTAAACTCCACCTATACTGTATATTGACCTGCAAAGCAATGTGCATGAGTTTACTATCTCGCAAGATAATTTTCTCTCAGTAAAATGTTATCCATGCTTTAAATCAAAATCAACCACTGACTCCTAACTGATGATAACTTCAGTAAAGCGCTGCGGAATACAGCAGCGCTATATAAGTTCATAAAATAAATAAATAAACTCCAAACATGCATTGATCCTTCACCAAGATTTAATTATGGATGTTGACATGATTAAAATGTGTGTTTAACCCCTTGCCTATTGCAGCATATTTATATAGGTAATGGTGGTAGGCTGTTAACGTTAACATGATGTATATAAATGTTAGGCTACGGTACGATATGCTGGTGCCAGGACCAATTCTAGCTCTTCTGCTGCCTGATGAAAAAATTTAATTGGTGGCCCCTCCTATTAAAAAATAGTATGAAAGGCAAGTAGCCACCGAACTCCGAGACTGGTCTGTCAGATTTGGGGCAGTACAAGTACAGATAATGTTGTTGATATCACCTTTAGTCTTATGTAACACCACAGGTAACACAGTGATAAATCTCTGAGTACAGATACTATAGTAGTGTTACCTGCAGTCCTATGTAAAACCACAGATAACACTAGTGTAGATCATGTGATATTGTTACGGCCTTAGTGTGCCTCCCTGTGCCTCTCCCATGGGATTCCATTCTGGCGGCGCTGCCTACTCTTTCTTCTTCTTCTTTTTGCCCCACACAGAACATCCTGATGCAGTTGCGTCAAGACATATGAACACAGTGGGCATGGTGATGCCCACAGTGTTCATAATAACATTTTTGGAAGTAAAGCAGGAGCTTCATGAAAATGTAAAGGCTGAACATATATCTACACCAGAAAAATTGTGTTCATCCATTAACAAATCTGCATCATAGTTCTTAAGTATTTGGCATATGTATTGTCCCAATAGATTTGTATAATATACATGTTGACCACAAGTATATGTACTATAAAATGTAATAAACAGGAAAAAATCTTGCTTGTTATATTCAAAATATATTTATTTGGAGCATCACCAGCATAGTTAATCTTGAAAAGTTATGTCTTCTCTATTGAACATGCATTATCAAAGAAGTTGACAAAATTACCTTAAAGTTTGATAGATGAAGTAAAATAATAAGGATTCAAAATTTTATTAAATGAGTGGAAGATTTTCTTTTGTACTTGTAAATTTTTCACGTGGGAGAAATCCTTACAAACCTTGGTGATGCACACCCACACAAAACACCTACACACTTGATCGCTTGACTTGTGAAGATAACAATATATTTTATGTATTAGTAGAGACTGTGCTGTTTAAATTATCTTACTCTTTATATTTTCTGCTATTTTGGAACAATGATTCAAAATTGATAAATTCTTTAAACATTTGATTGAAGTATATTTTAGACGACGTACGTGTGCATGACATCATATCATGTCCCATTCACAAATTAGAATATTGAAGACATTATAGACAAAAACATTTACTAGATTGAATGCCATTTGGTAGATGAAATTTCAGCCACTAAAAAAGACTTCTTTAACCCCTTAAGGACACGGCCCTATTTCACCTTAAGGACCAGGCCATTGTTTCAAAATCTGACCAGTGTCACTTTATGTGGTGATAAAACGCTTTTTCTGATATAGGCCATTCTGAGATTGTTTTTTCGTCACATATTGTACTTCATGACAGTGGTAAAATGAAGTTGAAGAATTTCATTTTTATTTATTAAAAAAAAATACCAAATTCACCAAAAATTTAGACAAATCTGCAATTTTCCAACTTTCAATTTCTCTACTTTTATGATACATAGTAATACAACCAAAAAAAAGTTATTGATTTACATTCCCCATATGTCTACTTCATGTATCGATCATTTTGGGAATGCCATTTCATTTTTAGGAGACATTACAAGGCTTAGAAATTTAGAAGCAAATCTTGAAATTTTTCTGAAATTTTTAAAAACCCATTTTTAGGGACCAGTTCAGGTCTGAAGTCACTATGTGAGGCTTACATAATAGAAAGCACCTAAAAATGACCCCACTCTAGAAACTACACCCCTCAAGGTATTTAAAACTGGTTTTCCCCAAGAGTTAATGGCAATCGGAGATAAAATTTCTGAAAAGTTTCCATTTTAATCCATTTTTTCCAGTAACAAAGCAACGGTTAACAGCCAAACAAAACTCAATATTTATTGCCCGATTCTGTAGTTTGCAGAAACACCCCATATGTGGTCGTAAACTGCTCTATGGTCAAACGACAGGGAGCAGAAGGAAAGGAACGCAATATGGTTTTTGGAAGGCGGATTTTGCTGGACTGGATTTTTGACACCATGTGCCATTTGAAGCCCCCCGATGCACCCCTAGAGTAGAAACTCCATAAAAGTGACTCCAGTCACCCCTCAAGTTATTCAAACCGGTTTTAGAAACTTTGTTAACCCTTTAGGTGTTCACAAGAGTTATTTGCAAAGGGAGAATACATTTCTGAATTTCTATTTTTCTCACCTTGCCTCAAAAAAAGTGTAATATAGAGCAATACAATACAAACAAAATTGCCACCTTATCCCGTAGTATCCAAAATGGGGTCACTTTTTTGGAGTTCCTACTGTAGGGGGGCATCAGGGGGACTTCAAATGGGACATAGTGTCAAAAAAACCAGTCCAGCAAAATCCGCCTTCCAAAAACCATATGTCATTCCCTTCATTCTACGCCCTACCGTTTGGCCATACAGCAGTTTACAACAACATATGGGGTGTTTCTGCGAACTAGAGAATCAGGGCAATAAATATTGAGTTTTGTTTGGCTGTTAACCCTTGCTTTGTTACTTGAAAAATGGATTAAAATGAAAATTTTGCAAAAAAATAGCTGTTTTGGGACCGTTTTGTATTTTTTGTTATATACATCATTGAACTGACAAGTTAGATTGTGTGCTATTTCTATAGAGCAGGTTGTTACGCACGCGACAATACCAAATATGACTACTTCGTTTGGGTTTTTGTTTCAGTTTTACATAATAAAGCATTTTTGAAAAAAATGATTTTTTTAGTGTCTCCACATTCTGAAAGCCATAGTTTTTTTTTTTTTGGGCGACAGTCTTATTTAGGGGCTCATTTTTGCGGGATGAGATGTCGGTTTGATTGGCACTATCTTGGGGTGCATATGACATTTTGGTCGCTTGCTATTATACTTTTTGTGATGTAAGGTGACAAAAATGGCTTTTGACACTGTATTTATTTTAATTAATTTTGCTGTGTTCACCTAAGGGGTTAGGTCATGTGTTATTTTTATAGAGAAGGTTGTGACTGACACGGCAATGCCTAATATGTATACTTTTTATTTATTTATTTAAGATTTACACAATAATATCATTTTTTAAAACAAAAAAAAATCATGTTTTAGTGTCTCCATAGTCTGAGAGCCATATTTTTTTTTTTTTTGGGCGATTGTCCTATGTAGGGGCTTATTTTTGGCGGGATGAGATGGCGGTTTGAATGGTACTATTTTGGGGTGCATATGACTTTTTCATCGCTTGCTATTACACTTTTTGTGATATAAGGGGACAAAAAATGCCTTTTTTGACAATGTTTTTATTTTTTATGTTTACGGCGTTCACCTGAGGGGTTAGGTCATGTTATATATTTATAGAGCAGGTCCTTACGGATGCGGCGATACTTAATATGTATACCTTTTTTATTTATTTAGGTTTTACACAATAATATCCTTTTTGAAACAGCCATATAAGAGCGATATTATTTTCAATTTCAGCGATTGTCTCAGGTTGAGTATAATTTTTGCAGGATGAGGTGACGGTTAGATTGGCACTATTTGGGGGGTAATATGACTTTTTGATCACTTGCTATTACACTTTTTGTGATGTAAGGTGACAAAAAAATGGCTTTTTGACAAAGTTTTTTTTTTTTTTTTTACAGTGTTCACTTGAGGGGTTAGGTCATGTGATATTTTTATAGAGCAGATTCTTACGGATGTGGAAATACCTAATATGTCAACTTTTTAGTTTATTTTTTATTTTTTGCATTTAACACTAAGAGCCATAGTTTTTTTTATTTTTTGGGCAATTGTTTTAGCTAGGGGCTCATTTTTTGAAGGATGAGATGGCGGTTTGATTGGTACTATTTTGGGAGGCATACGCCTTTTTGATCGCCAGTGTGTGTCAAGCCAACTTCCACAGACTGTAGTGTGCCCACTGCCAGTGCCCACCACTCATACCAGGTGGCACAGTAGCTTGCCAATAAATAAGGCATTTCATTTTTACACTTTAGTCTAATTTCAGTTGCTTGCCTGCTACCAGTGTGTGTCAGGCCGACTTCCACAGACTGTAGTGTGCCCACTGCCAGTGCCCACCACTCATACCAGGTAGCACAGGACTTTGCATCAAAAAAAGGCATTTCATTTTTACACTTTAGTCTAATTTCAGTTGCTTGCCTGCTGCCAGTGTGTGTCAGGCCGACTTCTACAGACCGTAGTGTGCCCACTGCCAGTGCCCACCACTCATACCGGGTGGCACAGTACCTAGCACGCGTAGTACCACTTATCTAAAAAAAAATGACAGGCAGAGGCAGGCCACCCCGCAGGGGCCGTCGTGGTCATGGTGCTGTGATTTCCACTGGCCCTGGAATAATGCCCAGTGTTCAGAGGCAACGTAACCTGAACCTGAAAAAATCTGAGGACATAGTTGACTGGCTTAGACAGGACACCCAATCTTCAACAGCTTCCGCTAAGAACCTTAACGCACCATCCTCCTCCAGCTCAGCTTCGGTCACCTGCTCTCAAGTTACCATGCTCCCGCCCGCCGCCACCACCACCACTACCACCACAGCCACCACAGCTGCTTCACTTGATCCATCAGAGGAGTTATTTACACATCAGTTGGATGCAATTAGTGATGCACAACCATTATTGCCAGATAATGTAGATTACAGGGATATGTCTCAGTCAGGCAGGATTACACACATGGACGTACAGTGTGATGATGATGATGATGTTGTACCCACTGCTGCTTTCTTTGCTGAGGTGTCAGATACAAGTGAAGCGGTTGATGATGACGATGTGTCCACGGATGCCACGTGGGTGCCTGCTCGAAGAGAAGAAGAGGGGGAAAGTTCAGAAGGGGAGACAGAGAGGAGGAGACGAGTTGGAAGCAGGGGGAGGTCGTCGCAAGAAGTTAGTGGCACAGCCAGACAGCATGTATCGGCATCCGGGGTCAGCCAGACAGCACGCCAGTCAACGCATGCTGTTGTCACCACCAGAATGCCGTCATTGCAAAGCTCAGCAGTGTGGCATTTTTTTTGTGTGTCTGCCTCTTATAACAGCAATGCCATTTGCAACCTGTGCCAAAAGAAACTGAGTCGTGGGAAGTCCAACACCCACCTAGGTACAACTGCTTTGCGAAGGCACATGATCTCACATCACAAACGCCAATGGGATCAACACATGCGTACAAGCAGCACACAAACTCAAAGCCACCATCCTCCTCCTGGTCCAGCATCTTCAGCCACGTCAACCACTGCTGTCCTCCTTGCCTCGTCTCAACCACCCGCCACTCCGCCTCTCACCTTCAGCAGTTCCATCTCATCTGGCCACAGTCAGCTATCTGTTAAGGAAATGTTTGAGCGTAAGAAGCCAATGTCACAGAGTCATATACAATTGCCATAAGGCACTAATCCCTTTATTTATCTTGGGTATTAAAACATAACTTTTAATATAATAAATGTGTTAATAAAGGAACCCAATAATTACATATTAAAAACGCTGCGGTGCTTGCTGTGGGAATAGAGAAGGAAATTAGGAAACACGGGGCTGTGCACTGCTACCCGTGAGTCCCAGCTAGAAGGAGCTTAGAGTGGGGTGACAGCGCTGGGTATAGTCCATGAAGGGCTATAATTGAATCACAGGGAACGTACGCTCCTGAAACAGTAATGCTGTGTGGATTCTCCCAGTTATTAACCGGAGCAACAGCTCATGATCTGACACCCTAAACTATAAGCTCCTATAGTGCTAGTGCTAGCTCCTATAGACACTATAAACCAGTCCAGCCGGATTTAGGATTATTATATTCCACACAATCACACAGCAGAGATTAAAATAATACTATCTGCCCCCCGACATGTTTCGCCAGTGACCTGGCTTCTTCAGGGGAAAGCGAGGTCCCCTGAAGAAGCCAGGTCACTGGCAGCATGTCGAGGCAGATAGTATTACTTAATCTGCTGTGTGATTGTGTGGAATATAATAATCCTAAGTCGGCTGGACTGGTTTATAGTGTCTATAGGAGCTAGCACTAGCACTATAGGAGCTTATAGTTTAGGGTGTCGGATCATGAGCTGTTGCTCGGTGATAACTGGGAGAATCCACACAGCATTACTGTTTCAGGAGCGTACGTTCCTGTGTTCAGTTATAGCCCTTCATGGACTTACCAGCGCTGTCACCCACTCTAAGCTCCCTTCTAGCTGGGACTCACGGTAGCAGTGCACGCCCCGTGTTTCCTAATTTCTCTATTCCCACAGCAAGCACCGCAGCGTTTTAATATGTATTGTTGAGTTCCTTTATTAACACATTTATTATATTAAAAGTTATGTTTTAATACCCAAGATAAATAAAGGGATTAGTGCCTTATGGCAATTGTATATGTTAAGTGAATCACCCTTCTTGGGTTAGGTCCTTGTTTTTTGGTATAATGTCACAGAGTCACCCCCTTGCCCGGCGACTGACAGCTGGCTTGACGGAACACTCAGCCCGCTAGCTTTTACCATACCTGCTAGTGGAGTCTGAGGCCTTTAAAAAATTTGTCGCTATTGGCACACCACAGTGGAAGGTACCCGGACAAAAATTTTTTTCAAAAAAGGCAATCCCAAACCTCTACTATGTTAGTGAAAAGGAAGTCATGGCATCTCTGGCATACAGTGTTGGGGCAAGGGTCCATCTAACCACTGATACCTGGTCTGCAAAGCAGAGTCAGAACAGGTATATCACGTACACTGCGCATTGGGTCAACCTGCTGACGGCTGACAAGCATGGAATGCGTGGTTCCGCATCGGAGTTGGTGACACCGCCACGACTTGCAGGCAGGACTACTGCCACCTCCTCTACTATTCCTACTCCATCCTCTTCGATATCCTCCTCGGCTGAGTCCTCTTCTGCTGCTGCGTCTGGCTGAACATCAACTGAATCCCCCCAGCTCCCCAGGGGCTATTCCACATCCCGGATACGACAGTGTCACGCTGTCTTGGGGTTGACTTGCCTGAAAGCAGAGAGCCACACAGGACCAGCACTCCTGTCCACCCTGAACGCACATGTGAATCAGTGGCTGACCCCGCACCAACTGGAGATCGGCAAAGTGGTGTGTGACAATGGAACAAATTTGTTGTCCCCATTGAATTTGGGCAAGTTGTCACATGTGCCGTGCATGGCACATGTGTTGAATCTCATTGTACAACGCTTTGTGTCTAAGTACTCAGGCTTACAGGATGTCCTCAAGCAGGCCAGGAAGGTGTGTGGCCATTTCAGGCGTTCCTACACGGCCATGGCGCACTTTTCCGAAATTCAGCGGCAAAACCACATGCCAGTGAGCCGCTTGATTTGCGACAGCCCGACACGTTGGAATTCAACACTCCTAATGTTCGACCGCCTGCTCCAACAAGAAAAAGCAGCCAACGAGTATTTGTATGACCGAGGTGCTAGGACAGCCTCTGCAGAGCTAGGAATTTTTTTGCCATGTTACTGGACACTCATGCGTAATGCCTGTAGGCTCATGCGTCCTTTTGAGTAGGTGACAAACCTAGTCAGTCGCACCGAAGGCACCATCAGCGACCTCATCCCACTTGTTTTCTTCCTGGAGCGTGCCCTGCGAAGAGTGCTGGATCAGGCTTTAGATGAGCGTGAAGAGGAAGAGGAAGAGTTGTGGTCACCATCAACACCAGAAACAGCCTTGTCATCATCGCTTGCCGGACCTGCGGCAACGCTGGAAGAGGAGTATGAGGAAGAGGAGTCAGAGGAGGAATGTGGCTTTGAGGAGGAGGAAGACCAACCACAGCAGGCACCCCAGGGTGCTCGTTGTTGTCACCTATCTGGGACCCATGGTGTTGTACGTGGCTGGGGGGAAGAACAGACCGTCAATGACATCAGTGAGGAAGAGGAACGGAAAATGAGTAGCTCTGCATCCAACCTTGTGCAAATGGGGTCTTTCATGCTGTCATGTCTGTTGAGGGACCCTTGTATAAAAAGGATGAAGGAGAACGACCTGTACTGGGTGGCCACGCTACTAGACCACCGGTATAAGCAGAAAATGGCAGAAATGTTACCAAATTACCGAAAGTCGCAAAGGATGCAGCAGTTCAAAACCAAACTAAAAAATATGCTTTACACAGCTTATAAGGGGGATGTCACAGCACAACAGGAATCTATCAGGGGAAGAGGTTAATGTAATCCTCCTCCTACGACTGCGTCAAAGACTGGACGATTTACAGATGTGTTGTTGATGGAGGACATGCTGAGCTTTTTCAGTCCTACACATCGCTACAGCCCTTCGGGAACCAGCCTTAGAGAACGACTCGACTGACAGGTAGCAGACTACCTCGCCTTAAAGGGGTTCTCCGGGCTTAACCTTTTTTTTGCTCTTTGAATCTAACCTGTGGAGGAAAGATTATTGCACATATACTTACCTTCCACAGTGCAGCCATTCTTGAGATCTGCCTCCCGGTCACGTGGTCCCTCCAGATGTCTTTTCCCTGCTTCCGTCTGAAGACCGTCTTCTTCTCTTCCTGTCTTCTCTTCCTTTCTCCAGCAGGAGACGGATCGTCACGAGTGACGTCACCGCCTCGTGCTGGAGAAAGCTCCGCCCGGCCGTCTTCACAGCTCACTAGGCTGAATGCTAGTGAGCATGCGCAGTACCACTGTCTATATTGTACAGGCTTATATGTGAAGCCTGTACTGACTCCTGTACAGCGCAATGTAAGCGCTGTGCAGGAGCAGGCTGGGACTGACCCACAGCGGAGGCCAGAGATTCCTCTGTGGTCCCCCAGTCTCCTGAACATGACTGCGGGGCCCAGCGTCCATGTCTGAGGGCAGACATCAGGGCCCATAGGGGAAAAGGGGTTATAAGACGTCCGAGGAACACAGATGCCGGTCTGGATTCCTGCTTAGTGCAGGAGCGCACGGCTTCATTGGTTGCTATGACGCCGTGCGCTTCCTGCAGCCGCTACTGTACACTAATACACTCCTATAGATCATACCAGTTTATTAGTGTACAGTAGCGGCTGAAGGACGCACGGCGTCATAGCAACCAATGGCGCTGTGCACTCCTGCACTAAGCAGGAATCCAGCCGGCATCTGTGTTCCTCGGACATCTGCATTTGATCTTAGTTTGAGGGCAAGCTGAGGCGGGAGCACAGGCAGCGGTGGAGGGAGGACAATCAGCCCATCATCCTCCTGCTAGCTACAACTGGTGGCCTTCCTGTACCGTGCTCCATCCGGGCATTTACCATTCCGCAAGTTCTAGGTTCTGTTCCTTTTTAGGAAAGCTGGGTGACAGCCTGTATACCACACACAGAAAGCCAGGTGGCAGCTCCTAGGAGAGCTGTGTGGTATACAGGCTGTCACCCAGCTTTCCTGAGGAGAATATATATCAGTATAGGAACATATAGAGAAGTCAAATGAATTGGCTATTCCGGAGTCTTAGAAAGCCGGGTTGCAGCTCCCATGAGAACTAAGACTCCTGAATGGCTAAATCATTTGATGACTTCTCTATATGTTCCCACACTGAGATATGTTCTCCTCAGGAGACCAGGAAAGCTGGGTGACAATCCATGAGAGAGCTGGAAGGCCCCCTCAGTATTCCTATACTGTATACTGTGGACGTCACTGTCATGGGGCACTGTGGACGTCACTGTCATGGGGCACTGTGGACGTCACTGTCATGGGGCACTGTGGACGTCACTGTCATGGGGCACTGTGGACGTCACTGTCATGGGGCACTGTGGACGTCACTGTTATGGGGCACTGTGGACGTCACTGTTATGGGGCACTGTGGACCTCACTGTTATGGGGCACTGTGGACGTCACTGTTATGGGGGATCTGTGGATGTCACTGTTATGGGGGCACAGTGGATGTCACTGTTATGGGGGCACTGTGGACGTCACTGTTATGGGGGCACTGTGGACATCACTGTTATGGGGCGCTGTGGACGTCACTGTTATGGGGCACTGTGGGCGTCACTGTTATGGGGGCACTGTGGACGTCACTGTTATGGGGCACTGTGGACGTCACTGTTATGGGGCACTGTGGACGTCACTGTTATGGGGGATCTGTGGATGTCACTGTTATGGGGGCACTGTGGATGTCACTGTTATGGGGGCACTGTGGACGTCACTGTTATGGGGGCACTGTTGACACCACTGTTATGGGGCACTGTGGACATCACTGTTATGGGGGATCTGTGGATGTCACTGTTATGGGGGCACTGTGGATGTCACTGTTATGGGGGCACTGTGGACATCACTGTTATGGGGCGCTGTGGACGTCACTGTTATGAGGCGCTGTGGACGTCACTGTTATGGGACGTCATCAGTGTGTTTTTTATATCCGTATGTCAGTGCCAGTAAAAACAGAACATATCCTATTCTGGTCCTCAAAATGAGCACCTCAAATCCATCAAACTCAATAGGACTGCAAAAAATGTGGATCGCAAAATGGATACGGTGGTGTGCATAAGGGATTAGATACACAGCTCAGCAGACAGGATCATACAAAATGGGATTAGATACACATTTTAGCAATGTCAGTGTTGGGATTTGATACACCGCTCTGCAGGCTGTATCACACAGGATAGGATTAGATACATATATGATTGGATATGCTTGCTGATTCCAGCTGTTTTTCACACTCTGGAGATGATGAGGGCAGTGCCTGTGGACAGTCAGTGATGGGATTTAGACACTGACTGAGAAGTAGATTCATGTCTGTGTGCAAAAAGATGGACACAGGAGTTGTAATGGGTGTAGCTGCTGCAGACAGAGCAGTGTGGGGGCGTGGCCAGCCTGTGACTCATCTCTGTGCAATGCAGCCAGGCTTGTGTATCAATAAAGTTATGTATTCAACAAAACTAGAAGGGGAGAAAGTAAACAGATCTGCCAGGATAATCTGATGTCTTCTAAGGGGGAAGGAAAGCTCAGACTTGAAAAACAGGTATTGGGGGCATATGTATGCATGATGAGGGGTGTTAGGAGCACATAAAAAGAATTTTGATTTTAGGACCGGACAACCTCTTAAGGACCGGGCTCATTTTTACCTTAGGACCAGGCCATTTTTTGCAAATCTGACCAGTGTCACTTTATGTGGTGATAACTTTAAAACGCTTTTTCTTATCCAGGCCATTCTGAGATTGTTTTTTTTCGTCACATTTTGTACTTCATGACACTGGTAAAATTAAGTTGAAAAATTTCATTTTTATTTATAAAAAAAATATCAAATTTACCAAAAATTGCAATTTTCCAAGTTTCAATTTCTCTACTTCTATAATACATAGTAATACCGCCCAAAAAAAGTTATTGATTTACATTCCCCATATGTCTACTTCATGTATCGATCATTTTGGGAATGCCATTTTATTTTTTGGGGACGTTACAAGGCTTAGAAGTTTAGAAGCAAATCTTGAAATTTTTCAGAAATTTTCAAAAACCCACTTTTTAGGGACCAGTTCAGGTCTGAAGTCACTTTGTGAGGCTTACATAATAGAAACCACCAAAAAATGACCCCATTCTAGAAACTAAACCCCTCAAGGTATTCAAAACTGATTTTACAAACGTCATTAACCCTTTAAGTTTTTCACAAGAGTTAATGGCAAATGGAGATAAAATTTCTGAATTTTGATTTTTTGGAAAATTTTCCATTTGAATCCATTTTTTCCAGTAACAAAGCAAGGGTTAACAGCCAAACAAAACTCAATATTTATTGCCCTGATTCTGTAGTTTGCAGAAACACCCCATATGTGGTCGTAAACTGCTGTATGGCCAAATGGCAGGGCGTAGAAGGAAAGGAACGCCATATGGTTTTTGGAAGGTGGATTTTGCTGGACTGGATTTTTGACACCATGTCCCATTCGAAGCCCCCCGATGCACCCCTAGAGTAGAATCTCCAAAAAGTGACTTCATCTAAGAAACTACACCCCTGAAGGTATTCAAAACTGATTTTACAAACTTTGCTAACCCTTTAGGTGTTCCACAAGAGTTTTTGGCAAATGGAGATGAAATTTAAGAATTTCTATTTTTTGTTACCTTGCCTCAAAAAAAAGTGTAATATAGAGCAACCAAAAATCATATTTACCTTAAAATAATACAAACAAAACTGCCAACATATCCCGTACTTTCCAAAATGGGGTCACTTTTTTGGAGTTTCTACTGTAGGGGTGCATTAGGGGGGCTTCATATGGGACATGGTGTCTAAAAACCAGTCCAGCAAAATCTGCCTTCCAAAAACCATATGGCGTTCCCTTCCTTCTACGCCCTGCCGTTTGGCTATACAGCAGTTTACGACCACATATGGGGTGTTTCTGCAAACTAGAGAATCAGGGCAATATATATAAAGTTTTGTTTGGCTGTGAACCCTTGCTTTGTTACTGGAAAAATTGATTAAATGGAAAATTTGCAAAAAAATAGCTATTTTCGGACCGTTTTTATTTTTTGTTATTTACATCGTTGAACTGACAGGTTAGATTGTGTGCTATTTCTATAGAGCAGGTTGCTACGGACGCGGCAATACCAAATATGGCTACTTTTTGGGGGGTTTTGTTTCAGTTTTACATAATACAGCATTTTTGAAAAAAAAGATTTTTTTAGTGTCTTCACATTCTGAAAGCCATATTTTTTTTTTTTGGGCAACTGTCTTATGTAGGGGCTCATTTTTTGCGGGATGAGATGATGGTTTGATTGTCACTATCTTGCGGTGCATATGACATTTTGGTCGCTTGCTATTACACTTTTTGTGATGTAAGGTGACAAAAATAGCTTTTGACACCGTATTTATATTTTTTTTTTGTTGTGTTCATCTGAGGGGTTTGGTCATGTGTTTTTTTTATAGAAAAGGTTGCGACGGACGCGCCGATACCAAATATGTATACTTTTTATTTATTTATTTATTTAAGTTTTACACAATATTATCATTTTTTAAAACAAAACAAATCATGTTTTAGTGTCTCCATAGTCTGAGAGCCATATTTTTTTTATTTTTTGAGGGTAATTGTCCTATGTGGGGTATCATTTTTTGCGGGATGAGATGACTGTTTGATTGGCACTATTTTTGGGTGCATATAACTTTTTGATCGCTTGCTATTACAGTTTTTGAGATGTGAGGTGACAAAAATGTTTTTTTTTTACATTGTTTTTATTTTATTTTTTTAACAGTATTTACCTCAGGGGTTAGATAATGTGATATTTTTATAGAGCAGGTTTTTACGGACGCGGCGATACATAATATGTATACTTTTCATTTAGTTATTTTACTTTAACACAATAATCGCATTTTAGAAAAAAAAAATTATGAGAGCCATATTTTTTTATTTTTTGGGGCGATTGTCCTATATAAGGACTAATTTTTTGCGGGATGAGATGGCGGTTTTATTGGTACTATTTTGGGAGGCATACGCCTTTTTGATCACTTGGTATTACACTTTTTGTGATGCAAGGTGACAAAAAAAGGCTTTTTTACACCATTTTTTGGGGTTTTTTTTTTACGGTATTTGCGTGAGGGGTTAGGCCATGTGATCTTTTTATAGAGGAGATTTTTACGGACGCTGCTATATCTAATATGTGTAGTGTATTTAATTTTTTTTATTTTTAATCAGTGATATGTATTTTTCTTATTTTTACTTTTTTTTTCACTTTTTTGACTTTTTTTTTTACCCAGACCCACTTGGTTCTTGTAGATCCAGTGGATCTGGTGTCTATATAATACAGTAAGTACACTATATAGTGTACTTACTGTATTTTTTACTTTACAAAGTCTGAATAGGCTTTTGGCTTTAGCAAAAGCCTATTCAGAGTTTCAGTGCCATGGAGAGCAGGACGCTTCTGAAAGCATCCTGCTGCCATGGTAACCATCACCCGCTGCCATAACAGAGCAGCGGGTGATGGGAAGAGAGGGGAGCTCCCTCCCTCTGCTATCCTATCCTGTCGGGGGCTGCAAAGGTACAGTAGCCCCCCAGATGGTATAGAAGGGGTAAACTGCTGACATCTGCAGCACAGATGTCAGCAGTTTATAGCAGGGGATCAGCAATGTGCTAACCCCTGCTATACCACTAGACACCAGGAAAGCATTTGAGCGGAGGCGGGCGAGGGATCGCAATTGCGATCCGCCTGCCGCACCGTCCGTCCGCCTCCACGCCGCCCACCGCAGCACCGCCGCAATTCCCCACCGCCCGGGGACACTAATGGCGGGGTGCAGGGGAGTTAAAATTATAAGTTTGGGGCATATTTTAGTCTCTGATCCCCGCGGTCTGTGACCGCGGGATCAGAGACTACAGATAGCGCAGCAAACCGCAGGTCTAAATTGACCTGCGGTTTGCTGCGATCGCCGACATGGGGGGTTCACAGGACCCCCATGGGCATTGTGCCAAGGTGTCTGCTGATTGATTTCAGCAGGCATCTTGTTCCGATCACCACCACGTCCGCAGCGGTGATCAGATATTCGCAGGGTGTACATGTGCGCCCTTGGTCCTCAAGTACCAGGACACAAGGGTGTACATGTACGCCCTTCGTCCTTAAGGAGTCAACAGCAGATATCGACACTCTGAGGAGCGATGAACCCCTTCACTACTGGGTGTGCAGGCTTGACCTGTGGCCTGAGCTATCCTAGTTCGTGATAGAACTTGTGGCCTGCCCTGCTTCAAGTGTCCTGTCAGAAAGGACCTTCAGTGCAGCAGGAGGCATTGTCACTGACAAGAGTAGTCACCTCGGTCAAAAAAGTGTTTATTACCTCACCTTCATAAAGATGAATGAGGCATGGATCCCGAAGGGACTGACAGTGGGGATACGTTTGACTAACAAAAGGCCTGATGACATGCCTTGGCCTCAAAATGGTCCCCACGCTGCTGTATTTAATGTCTGCATACCAGATGACTTTCGTGAATTCTCCGCCACCAACTAGGGTTCAAGACGCAATGTTTTAGTCACTTTTCTGCCTGGAAAACATCAATTTTTCCGGCCACTGCTACAAAATCGGCTGCAACAATGCCATTATTGTTCATGCATGTGTACATGCCTAATTTTTCTGTTTTATGGTGCAGCACTGTGGCTGCAAAAACAAAACAAAAAAAAAAGGCACATACAAGTGTCAATTCCCCTTCGTGATCGTTACCTTGTTGTGGTGAAGGGGCTTGCGTATCACAATGAAGCAATCATCACCTCTATGAGTGTGTAGGCAATGTTGCCACACCCCAGACGATAATGCCGTTGCTTCATTATGGTCAGACCAAAAGCGATCGGACGGCTCGATAATGTTTCATAGAAAAAACATTAATTTACCTTTTTTTTTTTTTAAGTTGTATGGGTTATTAATACATAAAATAAAAAATCATAATAAAGTCTTTTAATAGTTTTTTTTAGAAATAATGCAGACAATTAAAAAAATCCCCATCAATTCCAATACAAAGCAAGTACAGAGCTCAGAACTAAATTATTTTATGATGTTGTAATGGTTCGTTAATTCGACAATGGTTAATCAATTCGACACACGTCCCCGGATAGGATACGTAACAGGGATTAAACTGATAGGAATAGTACTAGTTAAGACACCACTCATATAGGGTGTCACAGCACATTGCTCTGTGCACACGCAGTGCCCCAATTTGGGAGTAAGAGGAACGACCAAGCTGCTCTTTCCATCTCCCGGTTCCTAAAATCAATTCAGTTTGGTGTATGAGAGTTTGGTCTGTCACTGTGAAGGCAGTCAAAGGTACCTGGCCTAAATTTTTTTTCACAAAAGCCAATCCCTGATATGGGATGTAACAGAAATTAAATTGATAGGAATAGTACTAGTTAAGACATCACTCATATCGGGTGTGACAGTAAATTGCACGGCACAGACGCAGTGACCGTGGATTAAAACAAAGGGGAGGGAGCCAGCGTTTTATTAACCATCTCCCCATTTGAAAAATCAATTCAATAAATGGACCCCAGATTGGGGACGTAACAGGGATCAAATTGATGAAAATAGTACTACAGAAAATACCACTCATATCCGGTGTGACAGTACATTGCACGGCGCAGACGCAGTGACCGTGGATTAAAACAAAGGGGAGGGAGCCAGCATTTTTTTAACCATCTCCCCATTCGAAAAATCAATTTAATTCACCTTTCGGGGATCCTTGGTGTTGTATGTGGCTGGGTGGAGGAAGAAACCTTCAATGACATCACCGGGACATGGCTAGCTGGGTATCCAACTTTGTGCAAATGGGGAGTTTGCGGTTGCGGTGCATTAAAAGGGGAGTTTGGTCTGTCAATGTCTATAAAGCGGGCGTAACCCTTACACTACCTGAATGATACAACATCATACCTGATCGTATACACACACTGGATATTTTAAAGCATGTTATTCCAAACAATTTAGGAATGTTAGTTGATTTATGCCCTTTATGGACTACGTAATTTTCCATGGGAGTTTTGCCATGGATTCCCCTACGGCATGCCACAGTCCAGGTGTTAGTCCCCTTGAAACAACTTTTACATCACTATTGTGGCCAGAAAGCGTCCCTGTGGGTTTTAAAATTCGCCTGCCTATTGAAGTCTATAGTGGTTCGCCTGGTTCGCCCGTTCGCGAACATTTGCGGAAGTTCGCGCTCGCCGTTAGCGAACGGAAAATGTTATGTCGCGACATCACTAGCCACCGCCACCAGGGACCGAGCACACCATTGGCAGCTTCAAGGAGTTCCCTGGCATGCCACTTCTTCACACAATGTGCTGACGACAAGACCCGAGTGGCTTGCACTCTGTGCTATCAGAGCCGGAAGCGAGGCATTAAGGTTCTGAACCTTAGCACAACCTGCATGACCAGGCATCTACATCCGAGACACGGGCTGCAGTGGAGTAGGCACCTTTAAAACCAAGAAAGGGCTCAGGCCTTCCTGCTCCATCTTCTGCTGCTGCCTCGGCCTCTTCCTCCTCCTCTGGAGGAACGTTGGCACCTGCCGCCCAGCAAAAAGAGGATGTGCCACCAACACCTCTATCTCCAAGCATCTCCACCATGTCACACGGCAGCGTTCAGCTCTCCATCTCACAAACCTTGGAGAGAAAGCGTAAATTCCCAACTAGCCACCCTCGATCCCTGGCCCTGAATGCCAGCATTTCTAAAATACTGGTCTTTGAAATGCTGTCATTCAGGCTGGTGGACACAGACAGCTTCAAACAGCTGATGGCGGTGGCTGTCCCACAGTATGTCATTCCCAGCCGCCACTACTTCTCCAAGAGATCCGTGCCTTCCCTGCACAACCAAGTATCCGATAAAATCAAGTGTGCACTGCGCAACACCATCTGTGGCAAGGTCCACCTAACCACAGATACGTGGACCAGTATGCACGGCCAGGGACGCTATATCTCCCCAACTGCACACTGGGTAAATTAAGTGGTGGCTGGGCCCCAGGCGGAGAGCTGTTTGGCGCACGTCCTATCGCGGCCAAGGATCGCAGGTCATCATTATTTGGCTCCTGTTGCCTCCTCCTCCTACTCAGCTTCCTCCTCCTCTTCTTCCACCAGTACAATAGCCACAGACCTTCACCACCAACTTCAGCACAGCCCGGGGTTAAATGTCAGCAGTCCGTTCTGAAACTCGTGTGTTTGGGGGACAAGCCCCACAACGCACAGGAGTTGTGGCGGGGTACAGAACAACAGACCGATGAGTGGTTGCTGCCGGTGAGCCTCAAGCCCGACTTGATGGTGTGCTGAATTTGGTGTTGCAGAAATTCATTTACAACTACCCCGACATGTCAAAGCTGCTGCATAAAGTGCAGGCCGTCTGTGCGCACTTACGGCGTTCTCATCCTGCCACTGCTCGCCTGTCTGCGCTACAACATAACTTCAGCCTTCTGGCTCACCACCTCATATACGACGTGCCCACCAGGTGGAACTCAGCCTTGCACATGCTGAAGAGACTGCCATAGTGGAGTTTCAGCTGCAGCAGGCACGGGTGAGTGCGGAACAGCACTGCAGAACAGCACCACTTCACCACCAATGACTGGGCCTCCATGCGAGACCTGTGTGCCCTGTTGCGCTGTTTCGAGTACTCCACCAACATACCACTTCTATGTCTCCATGAGAAAACACTTATGGCGATGATGGAAGAGGATGTAGCCCAGGAGGAGGAGGCGGAGGAAGAGGGGTCATTTCTAACTCTTTCATGCCAGTCTTTTAGAAGTGGCTCAGAAGCAGGTCTTTTGCAACAGCAGAGGCCAGGTACAAATTTGGCCAGCCAGGGCCCACTACTGGAGGACGAGGAGGATGAGGAGGAGGTGGAGGAGGATGAGAATGAAGCATGTTCACAGCGGGGTGGCACCCAACGCAGCTTGGGCCCATCACTGGTGCGTGGCTGGGGGGAAACAGAGGAAGATGATGTTACGCCACCCACAGAGGACAGCTTGTCCTTACCCCTAGCCAGCCTGGCACACATGAGCGACTACATGCTGCAGTGCCTGCGCAACGACAGCAGAGTTGCCCACATTTTAACTTGTGCAGATGACTGGGTGGCCACCCTGCTGGATCCCCGATAAAAAGACACCTTAATGCCCACCATAATTCCCGTACTGGAGCGTGATAGGAAAATGCGCGAGTACAAGCGCACGCTGGTAGACACGCTCCTGAGAGCATTCCCAACTGACACGGGGGGACAAGTGGAAGCACAGGCAAAGGCAGAGGAGTAGCAAGAGGTCGCCAACGCAGCTGTGTCAAGGCCAGTTCCTCTGAAGGCAGGGTTAGCATGGCCGAGATGTGGAAATGTTTTGTCACAGTGCCACAGCTAATTGCACCAATAGCTGATAGCGAACGTGTTAGCAGAAGACAGCATTTCAACAACATGGTGGAACAGTACGTATGGACACGCCTCCACGTACTGATTAATGGTTCAGCCCCATTCAACTTCTGGGTCTCCAAATTTTCCACATGGCCAGAGCTAGCCTTTTATGCCTTGGCGGTGCTGGCCTGCCCTGCGGCCAGTGTATTGTCTGAACGTGTATTTGGCACGGCAGGGGGCATCATTACAGACAAACGCAGCCGCCTGTCCACAGCCAACGTGGACAAGCTGACGTTTATAAAATGAACCAGGCATGGATCCCACAGGACGTGTCCATCCCTTGTGCAGAATAGACATTTATAACTGCCTCGCTCTCAACCATACATTCTTGTACTTCAGGGCACTTCTTTATTTTTAATTGTACCATTATTTTGGGGGGCAACACCAAGTTGAATTAACCTCTCCTCTGTCTGGGTGCCAGGGGCCTACATTTCAACTAATCGCCTGCTGCTTTGGTGCGTGACATTAACTTCTTTATGCTGTCAAATGACCTGTCTGGGTGTCAGGGGCATAAATAACTGAATGTGGTCTATTCCATTGGTGGGTAACATGATGCCTGTTTTGCTGCTATGGGACCTTTCTCCTCTGTCTGGGTGTTGGGTCCTAAATACCTGAAAGTGGCCTTTTCCATTGGTGGGTAACATGATGCCTGTTTTGCTGCTATGGGACCTCTCTCCACTGTCTGGGTGCTGGGGCTTAAATTACTGAAAGTGGCCTGTTCCAATGGAGGGTAACATGATGCCTCCTTTGCTGCTATGGGACCTTTCTCCTCTTTCTGGGTGCCAGGGGCCTACATTTCAGATAATCGCCTGTTGCTTTGGTGGGTGACATTATCCTCTATTAGACGTCGATTGACCTCTACTCTGTCTGGGTGTCAGGGGTCTAAATTTTGTTTAATTGCTTGCTGTCTTGGTGGGAGACATTTAACTCTTTTTACTGTCAAATGACTGCTCCATTTTGTGGTTGTCAGGGGTCTATATGTTGTTTAATCATTTGTTGTCTTGGTGGGAGATATTAAACTCTTTTTACTGTCAAATGACCGCCTTATTGTGTGCGTGTTAGGGGACTATATTTTGTTTACTTGCTTGACTGCCCCATTGTGTGGGTGTCAGGGGCCTACATGTTGTTGAATCATTTGTTGCTTTGTTGGATGACATTTTCCTCTATATACTGTCAAATGACCTCTACATTGTCTGGTTGTCAGGGGCCTATATTTCATTTCATCGCTTGCTGCATTGGTGGGAGATATTAAACTCTTTTTACCGTCAAATGCCCTCTACATTGTCTGCTTGTCATGGGCCTATATGTCGTTTAATTGCTTGCTGTCTTGGTGGGAGACATTTAACTCTTTTTACTGTCAAATGACTGCCCCATTGTGTGGGTGTCAGGGGCCTATATGTTGTTTAATCATTCGTTGTCTTGGTGGGAGATATTAAACTCTTTTTACTGTCAAATGACAGCCCCATTGTGTGGGTGTCAGGGCCCTATATTTTGTTTACTTGCTTGCTGTCTTGGTGGGAGACATTTAACTCGTTTTACTGTCAAATGACCGCCCCATTGTGTGGGTGTCAGGGGTCTACATGTCGTTTAATCATTTGTTGCTTTGTTGGGTGACATTTTCCTCTATATACTGTCAAATGACCTCTACATTGTCTGGTTATCAGGGGCCTATATTTTGTTTCATCGCTTGCTGTCTTGTTGGGCAATATTAAACTCTTTTTACTGTCAAATGACCTCTACATTGTCTGCTTGTCAGAGACCTATATTTCGTTTAAATGCTTGCTGTCTTGGTGAGTGATATTAAACTCTTTTTACTGTCAAATAACAGCACCATTGTGTTGGTGTCAGGGGCCTATATTTTGTTTAATTGCTTGCTGTTTTGGTGGGAGACATTTAACTCTTTTTACTGTCAAATGACTGCCTCATTGTGTGGGTGTCATAGGCCTGCATGTCGTTTAATCATTTGTTGCTTTGTTGGGTGACATTTTCCTCTTTATACTGTCAAATGACCTTTACATTGTCTGGTTGTCAGGGGCCTATATTTCGTTTCATCGCTTGCTGCATTGGTGGGAGATATTAAACTCTTTATACTGTCAAATGACCTCTACATTGTCTGGTTGTCAGGGGCCTATATTTTGTTTCATTGCCTTCTGTATTGGTGGGAGACATTAACCTCTTTTACTGTCAAATGACGGCCCCATTGTCTGGTTGTCAGAGGCCTATATTTCTTTTCATCGATTGCTGCATTGGTTGGAGATATTAAACTCTTTATACTGGCAAATGACCTCTACATTGTCTGGTTGTCAGGGGCCTATATTTCGTTTAAACGCTTGCTGTCTTGGTCAGTGATATTAAACTCTTTTTATTGTCAAATGACTGCCCCATTGTGTGGGTGTCAGGGACCTATATTTCGTTTAATGGCTTGCTGTCTTGGTGGGAGACACTTAACTATTTTTACTGTCAAATGACCGCCCCTTTGTCTGGTTGTCAGGGGCCTATATTTCTTTTCATCGCTTGCTGCATTGGTGGGAGATATTAAACTCTTTATGCTGTCAAATGACCTCTCCTCTGTCTGGGTGTCAGGGGCCTACATAAATGATAATGGCCTGTTCCATTGCAGGTTGACCTAAGGCCTTTGTTGCTGTTACAGGACCGCTCTTCTCTTTGCGGGTGCCATGGTCCTCCTGAATTAGTAAATGAGGCCTGTGGATCTACTGGGTGAAATCAATACTGATTTGGCATGATTGTAACTCTCCTCTTCGTGGGTGCCATGGGTCTGAATCTGTGAATGAGGCCTGTGGCATTGCTGGGTGAAATCAATACTGTCTTGGCATGATTTTAACTCTCCTCTTTGTGGGTCCCGTGGGCCTGTGAATAAGGCCTGTGACCCTGCAGGCAGACATGATTCCTTCTTGGCTGTGATGACAACTCCAACTCCCATGTATGGTTTATATGGCCTGGGTCTGTGAATGAGGCCTGTGGCACTGCAGGCAGACATGAATCCTTTTTGGCTGTGATGAGAACTTCAACTCCCATAGCGTTCCCACCTGACGCCACCCCAACCTCCTATTCCACCTCCTCCTCCAAGTTGCCAATTGATATTGGTTAATTTTTATTTATTTTATTTTAAGTCATTTCCCAACCCTCATTTGTTTGCAGTGGATTTACCTACATTGTGCTGCCTTTTGCAGCCCCCTAGCCCTTTCCTGGGCTATTTTACAGCCTTTTTAGTGCCCAAAAGTTCGGGTCCCCATTGACTTCAATGGGGTTTGGGTTCGGGGTCAAGTTCAGGTCGAGTTCGGATCCCGAACCTGAACATTTTCGTGAAGTTCGGCCGAACTTCTCGACCCTGAACATCCAGGTGTTCGCTCAACTCTACATATCAGTAATTTTTTACTGACCGTGAGTCAGTGAAAAAATCAAGGAGACATGCACTACTTTAGTCCATTTTTCATTGGCCTCTGATATACGGTATGCTCTGTAAATTCATTTTCAGTTAAACAGTGTCCATTGAAGACGGATGACACGTGGATGGTAAAAACACATAGACCAAAACCAAATTATCCATCTAAATGGATGTATATTTTCAGTTACCTCAAGCGCAATTGGACAATTTCTGTACCAAAACATACCCAGCTGGTGATACAGTAAAATATGCTTATTTCTACACTTCATTAACTGTAAAAAATTTGCAACAGGTTTTTAGGGAAAAACCACACAATTGCACATTTTCCAGTCTAACGATGATGCTTAACCACCTCAGCCCCCCTAGCTTAAACACCCTTAATGACTAGACCACTTTTTACAATTCTGCACTACTCTACTTTCACGGTTTATTGCTCGGTCATACAACTTACCACCCAAATAAATTTTACCTCCTTTTCTTTTCACTAATACAGCTTTCTTTTGGTGGTATTTCATTGTTGCTGACATTTGTACTTTTTTAATATTAATAAAAAATGGCCGAAATTTTTGCAAAGAAATGACATTTTTCGCTTTCTGTTGTAATTCTTTTTTTTTAAAACTACATTACTATATAATTTTTCTCTAAATTTATTGTTATACATGTCTTTGATAAAAAAAAATGCAATAAGTGTATATTTATTGGTTTGGGTAAAAGTTATAGCGTTTACAAACTATGGTGCAGAAAAGTGAATTTCCGCATTTTGAAGCAGCTCTGACTTTCTGAGCACCTGTCATGTTTCTTCAGGTGCTAGAATATCAGGATAGTATAAATACCCCCCAAATGACACCATTTTAGAAAGAAGACACGCCAAAGTATTCGCGGAGCGGCATGGTAAGTTCATGTATCATTTCATTTTTTTTCACAAGTTAGCGGAAAATGACACTTTCTGAGGAAAATAAAATAATAATAAAGTTTCCATTACTGCTAACTTCTGGCAAAAAAAAATGAAATCTCCCACGGACTCACTATGTGAATACCTTAGGGTGTCTTCTTTCCGAAATGGGGTCACATGTGGGGTATTTATACTGCCCTGGCATTTTAGGGGCCCTAAAGCGTGAGAAGAAGTCTGGAATTCAAATGCGTAAAATGCCCTCCTAAAAGGTACTCATTGGAATGGGGGCCCCTTTGCGCATCTTGGCTGCAAAAAAGTGGCACACATGTGGTATCGCCGTACTCAGGAGAAGTAGGGCAATGTGTTTTGGGGTGTATTTTTACATATACCCATGCTATGTGTGAGAAATATCTCTGTAAATATTTCTCTCACCCGGCATGGGTATATGTAAAAATACACCCCAAAACACATTGCCCTACTTCTCCTGAGTACAGCGATACCACGTGTGACACTTTTTTGCGGCCTAGGTACGCAAAGGGGCCCAAATTCCAATGAGTACCTTTTAGGAGTGAATTTTTACGCATTAAGATTACAGACATCTTCTCGTGCTTTAGTGCCCCTAAAATGCCAGGGCAGTATAAATACCCCACATGTGACCCCATTTTGAAAGAAGACACCCCAAGGTATTCCGTGATGGGCATGGCGAGTTCATAGAAGTTTTTTTTGTTTTGGCACAAGTTAGTGGAAATTGACTTTTTTTTTTTTTTTCTTACAAAGTCTTATATTCCATTAACTTGTGACAAAAAATAAAATTTTACATGAACTCACCATACCCCTCACGGTATACCTTGGGGTGTCTTCTTTCCAAAATGGGGTCACATGTGGAGTGTTTGTACTGCCCTGGCATTTGAGGGTCTCCGCAATCATTACATGCATGGCCAGCATTAGGAGTTTCTGCTATTCTCCTTAAATTGAGCATAAAAAAAAATGAACGGCACAGATTTCTTCATTCGCATCAATCAATGTGGATGAAAAAATCTCTGCCAAAAAATGTGCAAAAAAAAAAAAAGAGGGGAAAGGACATTGGAGTGCTTGCGAAGTAAGGCCCCATTCACACATCCGCAAAAATATCCACATCTATTCCACAATTCTGTGGAATAGATGCAGACCCATTCAGTGTGAATGGGGCCGGCGGTGATGCGGAGAGCACACTATGTGCTTGCCGCATCAGCATTTGCGGAGCTGCGGCCACAAACTTCCGGGTTTCACCCCGAAACATCAGGCCGCAGCTCCGCAAAAGATAGAGCGTGTCCTATTCTTGTCCACAATTTCGGACAAGAAAAGGCATTTTCTATATAGTTCCGTGGATCCGGAAAAAAAACATACGGACGTCTGAATGAGCCTTACAGGGGCGTGATTAGTGACGGGGGGGGGTGATCAGGGGTTAATCAGTGATGGGGGGGAGGGTGATTGGTGCACTTACTTTAGCTGCCTGTGTCCTCTGAAGGTCCCAAGCAAAAAGGATTACCAGAGGAGCAGACAGCAGGCATATAGATATGCGATTTAGATAGCTTTTTTCTGACATCTACAGCCTGCTAGCGCATGATCAGCGCTGGCAGGCTATAGTAAAACTTCCTACAGGCGCGATCCTGTGAACGTGGGCGTGTTCACAGGAAATCTCGCCTCTCGCGAAATAACGTGCCGACGCGTCAAGGAGGAACATCCCGGCCGCCCGCAGGACGCATCCCTGAGTTAGGCGGTCAGGATGTGGTTAAAATATCTGGAGCCATATATTAAGGATTTTTAAATTAATTAGGCATAAGACATAAGAAAAAAACCATACTGTCTCTTTAAAGTGATGTGCAGTGCAGCAGAGTTTGTATATTCATGAACAGCTCAGGTTTTGTAACAAACACAATAAACTTACTAACCCTAATTATCCCTAGTGCTAAAACTTGTCTTTCTATCAAATAATTTAATCTACCTAACATTGTCCCTGTAAGATGCTAAACTGGCTGTCTTGTGTGTCTAATTGCTGTGTCAGTGACATACACGTCCTATCACATGAGTGGCTGAGCTCAAAATGTGTTCTCTCCTTGTGATCTAACATTGTGCCTAATAGCCAAGGCCCCACCCAGGGTCAATGGATTCTTCATCTTCGTTTTTTCTCGCTAGTGAACTGAGTTTGAAAGTAGAGATGGGTCAACTCATTCATAACGAATCGGGTTAATTAATAACTTTTCAAAATTTTGTCTGGCAGACGAACCCAGCTTTTCTGGTTAGTTTCTAATGAATCCAGTAAAACAGTACACAGTGCCATTTTACCGCACATATCGATGGGAAAAAGCATGAAGGAAGAAGAAGAAGGGCGCTCACATGATCCGAAGGTGAAGTGGGGGGGATGGGTTGCCCTGATTGACTCACTGGCTGACAGTTAGGCAAAGAGGTGCCCTTGCTATTCTTCAGCGAATTGAAGTATCCAAAGTAGACGTTGATCTAAATTTCCGGGAAAATTTGATTTGCCGTGAAGCTGATATTCCACTTGCTTCATTGTAGCAAATCAATTTTCACTGAAAATGCAGCTTTCAGAAAATGGAGACACAAAAACCTGATTTTTTTTAAAATGCTTTTATTGTGTAAAACAAAAAGTAAAAAATAGACATATTAGATATTGCCAGATCTGTAACAATTTGCCCTATAAATATATCACATGATCTAACCTGTCAGGTGAACATTGTAAGTAAAAAAAAAAAAAACAGCCATTTTTGGTTACCTTACCTCACAAAAAGTGTAATATCGAGCGTTGAAAAATCATATGTACCCCAAAGTAGCACCAATAAAACTGTCATATTATCACATGGTTTGCAAAATGGAGTCACTTTTGGGGAATTTCTACTGCAGGGTGCATTAGTGGGGCTTCAAATGGAACATGGTGTCTAAAAACCAGTCCATCAAATTCTGCCCTCCAAAATCTATACGGTGTTCCTTTCCTTCTGAGCCCTCCTGTGTGCCCATACAGCAGTTTATGGCCGCATATGGGGTGTTTCTGTAAACTGAAAAATGATGGTAATAGATATTGAGTTTAGTTTGGCTGTTAACCCTTGCTCTGTTTCTGTTAGGAAATAATGCATTAAAATGGAAAATATGCCAAAAATATAATAATTTAAAATAATTTAAAAATATAATCTCCATTTTTCTTTAATTCTTGTGTAACACTTAAAGTGTTAACAAAGTTTGTAAAATTAGGTTTGAATACCTTGAGGGGTGTAGGTTCTAAAATGGGGTAATTTATGGGTGTTTTGTACTATATAAACCCCATAAAGTGACTTCTGAACTGAACTAAAGTCCTAAACAAAAATAATAATAATTACACTTACAAAATGATGCCAACATAAAGTAGACATGTAAAGGAAATGTAAAGTAATAACTATTTTGTGAGGTATTATCAAAGTTATTACTACATAAACTGACACTTCAGATTTCCAAAATTTGGCCTGGTCCTTAAGGTGAAAAATGTCTCTTTACTCAAGGGATTAATGTGTCTTACAATACAAAGGGTTGCCGTTTATAGCAGTCTGAGTAATATTGTAAAATATTAGTCAAAAATTCATGTTGGTGTCTCTACAGAAAGTTCAAATTATTTTTTTGTAAGTTTGGAAAATGTGCATGTTAATGTGTTTTGCAATACACAGGATAGAAGACAGTATAATCTCTGAGTGATAACATGAAATACTAGTCTTAATCCGTGTCTGTGCATCTCCGGGCAGTACAACATTTTTTTTTGTTTAAAGTTGGAAAAATAGTATATTTTGAAAGGTGTAGCATTATGAATAAAGAGAAAGGGGATGAGATTACAGATTGGATGGCTTACCTCTCCTCTCAGTTGCAGCAGGATTATAAGGAGGTGACTTCTGAGTCTGATGTCAAGGTATGGAGCCAGGGATTACAGCATTCCTCCTGCCCCTCTTCCTTACAGCCCCAGAGAAGGCTTTCAGTGGATTCCTCTCTGTCTTAATTGCCCTTTCCTAGTGGAGCGACTTTTTCCTAAGAGGTGGCAAGAAAACCCCACCACACTCTGTGGCAGATAGTCAAGAGAGTCTCCCTGTTGATTTCTTGTGTGAGATCCTTCACCATTTGAGATTCAAGAAGAGGCTAGGGACCACACATAACTGTGTTGGTAGTGGAAATAGTGGCACCCATAGCCATTGTTTTGATGGTGTGGACAGCAGCAATGGCAGTTGGGGCAAATGCAGAGCTGGAAAAGGGGGCCAAAGAGCCCACTATGGTATGACACGGCCTTATAAAAGTGTCAGGGAGGGTGAGGTCTCTGATGACGATTATGTGTTGGGCAGGGCCTGAGAGCCAGATCGGGGTGCTGAGGAGAAGAAGGCAACCTCATTGGAGGAGGGTGGTGGATCCAGCAGTGGCAGTAAAGAACAAAGGTGGTGTACCTCCCAACAAACAGCCAGAGCAATGTCTGATTTGAGATCTGGAGATGATGTTGTCACTGTGGGTGGGTTAGGCCCAAATCAAGTTAGACTAAGCCAAACTCGGCTGCTTGTAGCTCCAGTGTAGTATTTCCTTTATGATGTTTTTTTCACCACAAGGCTGGCACACAAAACCACAGCCATTTGCAAGATAAGCAGGATTAAAATAAGCCATGGGCCTTCATACACAATCATAGATACCAGAACTCTATTGCAGCATTTGGGGCAGCATCACTGCATCCTTTGCGAAAATACACTCCTCCGGCTGAGGCCGATAAATATATCTGGCCTTGCTGACAGTGCCCCATCTAACCACTGCCCACCATCCTGTCTACCATTATGTTGCCTGTTTACCATCATGTTCCGCAAGGCTGCTGCTGCCTCCATCATGCCACCGGTGCCATCATGCCACTCGGGTTACCTGTCTAGCATCATGTCCGAAAGGCTGCTGATGCCGTCCTGCTAATATCAACCATATGACTGCTGCTGCTGCCACCATCTCAGCTGTTGCCCCTTGCCACTAATTCCCTACTGCTACCACTATTAACTATATGCATATGCCACTTCTACCACTACTACTACTATTTTTACTACCACCCATAGACAGATGATCTACTGCTTTGTATGTTACATGCTATGCTGCTTCTTCTGCTGCTACTATTTGGGCCACATGCCTCTTATTGCCCTACACTTTCCACATCCACACTGTACTGTTGTTGCTCCAAATTAAAAGGGAACATTTCTATAGGCTTGTTCACAACAAGCTATTTTTTCTTCTTCTGACAATTAATACTTGTTCATCAGAAGAAAACCTCTCCTTCATCTTTACTATAAAATTCAGCATCAGATGTTTGCAAAAGAACATCTAAACAAGCTTAATGCTTTTTGGAAACAAGTTCTTTGGACTGATAAGGTCAAAATAAAACTCTTTGGCCACAATGAGCGAATGTATGTTTACAGAAAAAAAAGGCACATAATTCCATGAAAAGAACACCTCTCCAACCATTATGCCTGGGGGGGGGGGGGGTCTTAATCATGCTTTGGCATTGTGTTGCAGCCAGTGGCATGGGGAACAGTTCATGGGTAGAGAGAAGAATGGCTTTAATGAAATTCCAGCAAATTCTAGAAAAAAACATAATGCCTGAAAACAAAAAGTTAAGTTCAAAAGAGGAATTCTTCAAAAGAAGAATGATCCTAACTACACCTCAGAATCCAAAGACCTAAAAAGATGTATGCAAGCAGTGCATGCCGGAATGCATGCCGTCATGAATCACAGAACTAGAAGACTTTTGCAAGGACGAATTGATGAAAATCCCTCAAACAAGAATTTAAAGATAAGTGTCTGGCTACAAAAAGCATTTACAATCTGTGATAATTGCTGAAAGGGGTGCTGCTAGGTAATAAGCATGTTAAACCCACAAACCTGTGAAGTGAAAATTAAATAAAATGATGCATAGTGTTCAAAATTAGTAATAAATAAAATCTGAAAAGTGTAGCATGCATTTGTATTCAGCCCCCCTCAGTCAATACTTTGTAGGACCACCTTTCGCTGTAAATACAGCTGCAAGTCTTTTGGGTTATGTCTCTACCAGGTTTGCACATCTAGAGGCTGAAATTATTAGCCATTCCTCTTTACCATATAGCTTAAGCACAGTCATATTGGAAGGACAGACTATGTACACAGCAATAATCACAGATTTTCAATAATATTTAGGTCTGGTTTTTGACTAACACACGAATATGCTTTGTTCTAAACTAGTGATGAGCGGGAGGTGCCATATTCGATTTCGCGATATTTCGCGAATATTCGATTGAATATTCGTCATATGTTCGTCGAAATCGAATATTCATCATTATTCTTTATATTGCGAATTAAACTTAGAGCTGAGTTCCTAATGGTTGTAACTTGTATTGCTAGAATTGACGAAGATAACGAATATAGCACTATATTCTCAATCTTCATTATATTCTAGCAATACAACCATTAGGAACTCAGCTCTAAGTTTAATTCGCAATGCGAACATATACTCGCATTGCGAATTCAACTTAAAGCTGGGTTCCTAATGGTTGTATTGCTAGAATATAACGAATTCACGAATATAGCACTATACTCTCAATCTTCGTTATATTCTAGCAACGACCATTAGGAACTCAGCTCTAAGTTTCATTCGCGAAGCGAACATATAATCGCATTGTGAATTGATCTTAGAGCTAAGTTCCTAATGGTTGTATTGCTGGAATATAATGAATATCACAATGCGAATAATTCAGGTTATATTAATCGCATTGCGATTACAACTTTATCAAATTTGTGAGATCGTGATTCTCACATCCGACAGTACATTTTAGCATGGAGGCATTCCCATTGGGAAGTCGGCAGAAGCGGCAACGTGAATTAACTGGAGCGGGCAGGAAGTCAGGAATCCTCCGGACAGGTAAGAACAGCTTTTGGGAAGTGGGAAGACAACCAGAGAGCATCAAGGATTAAAAGCTAAAAAAAAAAAAATTGAATATTCGAAATAGCGAATATATACTGATATATTCGCAATATTTGCGAATTATCGAAGTTGCGATATTCGCAATAAAAATTCGCTATTCGAATATTCGCTCTCAACACTAATCTAAATCATTCATTGTAGCTCTGGCTGTATGTTTAGGGTACTTGTCTTGCTGGAAGGTGAACCTCTGCCCCAGTCTCAAGTGTTTTGCAGCCTCTACCAGGTTTTCATCCAGGATTGCCCCGTATTTACCTCCATCCATCTTCCCATCAACTCTGACCAGCTTTCCTGTCCCTGCTTAAGAAAAGCATCCCCACCACATGATGCTGCCACCACCATATTTCATAGTTGGGATGGTGTGTTCAGGTGTAATATTAGGTTTCCATCACACATAGCGTTTTGCAGTTAGGCCAAAACTATCAACTTTGGTCTCATCTGATCAGAGCACCTTTTTCCACTTGTTTGCTGTGTCCCCTACATTGCTTGTGTGCAAACAAGAGTTCTTATGGTTGCTTTCAAAAATGGCTTTTTCTTGCCACTTTTCCATAAAAGCCAGATTTGTGGAGTACACAACTAATAGTTGTCCTGCGGACAGATTCCCCCACCTGAGCTGTGGATCTTTGCATTTCCTCCAGAATGAGCATGGGCCTCTTGGCTCTTTCTCTAATTAGTGTTCTCCTTGCTTGGGCTGTCAGTTTTGGTGGACAACCATGTTTTGCTATGTTTGCAGTTGTGCCATACTCCTTCCATTTTTGGATTATGAATTGAACAGTGCTACGTGAGATGTTCAGAGCTGGGGATATTTCTTTATAACCCAACTCTGCTTTACACTTCTCCGCAACTTTATCCTTTACCTGTCAGGGGTGTTCCTTCGTTTTAATGATGCTGTTTAATCACCTTTGAGGCCTTCACAGAACAGCTATAGTTATATTGAGAATAAATTACACACAGGTGGACTCTATTTACTAATTTGGTGACTTCTGAAGGCTATTGGTCACACTGCATTTTAGGGGTATCAGAGTACAGGGCATGCATATTTTTAAGATTTTTGTTTATTAAAAATTTGGAAACCCATGTATCATTTTCTTTTCACCTCACATGCTTGCTACTTTATGTTGGTCTATCACATGTGGGGAGTCGCTCTGGTAGATAGCGGTGCGGGTGCAGTACCGAGGCAAAACAAGGAGTCCAGAATTGTGCAACAAACAGTGTTTTATTCACACTGACACAAAAATAAACAGAAACAGTCTCTTGGTGGTAATTCACACAGGCCAGACACAAGGAGGCAAAGCAAAACAGGCCAACACAGGTTCAGTCACCTGGGAGGTGTAGGTGCAGGTTCGCATCACGCTGTCGGCCCCGCCGCAGGAGAATCCAGCTTCAGGTAGCCAGGAACAAAACACCTCCTTGCTGAGCTCTTTCCTCCAGGACAGAGAACTCCTCAGCCCTGTTAGCAGCTCCAGGATAATCACCTCCCCAGCTGCTAAGGAGGCTGCCTTTTAAAGGGGCCAGATAAAGTCCGGCCTGGACCGTGGGGAGTAGGCACCCACCCTACACTTTACCTACTCCCAGTAAGAGCCGGCCCGGATTAGCTTTGCAGCCAAACTAAGTCACAGAGTCTAGCAGCACTAGCTGCTGCAGACAAAAACCCGGCTCTCACCTCACCGAGGCCAGCAACCTCGGTGACACGTACCTGCCATCGCATATGATACCTTGCACCCTCTTACACACCCCCCTTTGTTCAACCCTGAGGGGTGAACACACGTGAGGCAGTGGACGCGGGACAGGGCATCTGCGTTGCCCTGCAAGCGGCCTGCCCTGTGTTCCACGGAGAATTTGAAATTTTGAAGGGATAGGAACCACCTGGTGACCCGAGCATTCCTCTCCTTGGCCTGACTCATCCACTTGAGGGGGAATGGTCGGTCACCAGACGGAACCTCCTCCCTAACAGGTAGTAGCGGAGAGATTCGAGTGCCCACTTGATAGCCAGGCACTCCCTCTCCACTATACTATATCTGGACTCAGCGGGACTGAGCTTACGGCTCAGGAAGACAACGGGATGTTCTTCCCCGTTGACCTCCTGCGACAGTACCGCACCGAGGCCTACCTCCGAGGCGTCGGTCTGTACGACAAACTCCTTGTTGAAGTCGGGTGTCACCAAAACCGGGGACCCACACAGGGCCGACTTCAACGCGGAGAAAGCCTCCTCCGCCTTCTCACTCCAGCTAACCCTCCCAGACTTTCGCCCCTTCAACAGGTCTGTCAATGGCGCTGCTATTGTGGCAAAGTGGGGCACAAACCTCATGTAGTATCCTACAATCCCCAGGAACGACTTTACCTGCCTGGTGGTGACCGGTCGGGGCCAGTTGCGAATGGCCTCTACCTTAGTTACCTGAGGTTTGATGACTCCCGCCCAATTACATATCCCAGATATTTGGTCTCTTCCAACCCAATCGCACACTTTTTTGGATTGGCGGTTAGTCCAGCTTTCCTCAGGGCATCCACTACCGCCTGCACCTTGGGTAAATGGCTTTCCCAGTCGGTGCTGTGGATGACTACATCATCTAAGTAGGCCGAGGCGTACCGACGATGTGGTCGCAGCACTATGTCCATTAACCTTTGGAAAGTGGCGGGGGCGCCATGCAGGCCAAAGGGTAACACCTTGTAGTGATATAGGCCCTGCGGGGTAACAAACGCGGTTTTTTCCTTAGCCGTCTCCGTTAAGGGTACCTGCCAGTACCCTTTAGTGAGGTCCAGCACAGAAAAATAACGGGCTTGTCCTAAATTTTCAACAAGCTCGTCTACCCGGGGCATGGGATACGCGTCAAACTTGGATACTTCATTTAACTTGCGAAAGTCGTTGCAGAACCGCAATGTCCCATCCGGCTTGGGTATTAGGACTATGGGACTGGCCCACTCACTTTTCGACTCCTCAATGACATCGAGCTTCAACATTAACTGCACTTCCTCCGCGATGGCCCGCCGCCGAGCCTCGGGTACCCGGTATGGTTTTAACCGGACCTTGGCCTGAGGCTCAGTGACGATGTCATGTCGGATGAGAGACGTGCGGCCAGGGAGGTCTGAGAACACATCCGTGTTCCGACTGAGGAACTCCCTGACTTCCTGAACTTGTTTGGAAGACAGGCTGTCTGCAATTTTACCGTGGTTACGGCTTCACAGGCCTCGAACTGTGGGGCTGGACCCTTTTCACCTAGAAGCCCTGGCCGGGGCTGTTGTCGTCGGCCGTGTCCCTGTCTTTCCACGGCTTCAGTAAATTCACGTGGTACACCTGCTCCGGCTTGCGCCGCCTGGCTGGTGTACCTTGTAATTTACTTCCCCTACCTTCTCGATCACCTCATAGGGGCCCTGCCACCTAGCTAGGAATTTGCTGTCAAGGGTGGGTACCAGAACCAAAACCCGATCTCCCGGATTGAAGTCCCGTACCCGAGCCTGACGATTGTACACCCTACTCTGGGCTTGTTGTGCTGCCTCCATATGCTCCCGGACCAAGGGCAACACCCTTTCCATCCGTTCCTGCATCTGGGCGACATACTCAATGACACTTTTGTGGGGGACAGGCTGTTGTTCCCATGCTTCCTTGGCGATATCCAACAGGCCCCGAGGGTGTCTGCCATAAAGCAGTTCGAAGGGCGAGAACCCAGTAGAGGCCTGGGGCACCTCTCGCACTGCGAACATGAGATAGGGCAGAAGCAGGTCCCAATCCTTCCCATCTCTAGACACCACCCTTTTTAACATATTTTTTAGAGTTTGATTAAACCTCTCAACAAGACCGTCTGTTTGCGGATGGTAAACGGACGTCCGTAACTGCTTTATACGCAACAATTTACACAGTTCCTTCATTACTTTGGACATAAAAGGGGTCCCTTGGTCTGTCAGAACCTCTTTTGGCAGGCCCACACGGGAAAACATCTCCATTAACTCTTTGGCAATGAGCCTAGCTGAGGTATGTCGCAGAGGCACCGCCTCCGGATACCGAGTGGCATAGTCGAGAACTACCAGAATGTGTTGGTGGCCCCTAGCAGACTTTGGTACAGGCCCAATTAAATCCATAGCGATTCGCTCAAGCGGTACTTCAATAATTGGCAGAGGTACCAGAGGACTACGGAAATGTGGCTGGGGGCTAGTTACCTGACAGGTTGGACAGGACTTACAATAATTTTCTACCTCCTTGAACACACTGGGCCAATAAAACCGCTGCAGTATGCGGTCCTGGGTTTTCTGCCACCCCAGGTGTCCCCCAAGAACATGTTGGTGGGCAAGCTCCATGACAAGCTTGCGATACGCTGTGGGCACCACCAACTGTTCAACAGGTTCACCTCGGATTTGGTTCACCCGATACAACATATCCTGCAGAACAATAAATCGTGGGAACATTAATTCAGCCCCTGGTTTCTGGGGTTTACCATCAATTTCCAGCACATTCTCCCAGGCCCTGGTTAGGGTTTGGTCCCGGTGTTGTGCGGTCCCAAAATTTTCCCGGAGACATTGAGGTCTGCCAACTCAGGTCCCGGTGGCAAGTCCTCCGTGTCTCCCACCATTACAATCAGTGGGGTTGTCTCCCCCACTACCGCTGCAGCAGTGGTCACCCCTACCGCTGGCCCTTCAGACTCGGGCTCCCAGGGTTCTGGCCTTCCAGTGGTATCAGGCCACTCTGCTAGGGTTATCCCTGTCTCAGGGCTATTAGACACCTTCACCTCAGGCCACAGTGATGGAAAACCAGGGAAGTCTCTCCCAATTATCAGTTCATAGGGCAGCTTTGTGGAGATCGCCCCATTTACAAGTCCAGGTGCCGGCCGCCGTGGACAGAGACATTACAGCAGTGGGATAGTCCTTTAAGTCTCCGTGAATGCACACCACACCCACTTTCCGGCCCGTATACTGGGTGGGCTGTACCAGGGCAGCACTTACCAGGGTTACCAGGCTCCCTGAGTCCAACAGCGCCTCTGCCAGGTTATCCCCGACTTGCACCTGGCACAGATGACGACTGTCTATTGTCTCGGGGGTGCCGGTCGCACACAGTCTCCGGGCATACATGGAAGGCCGGTACCCATAATTAGTCTCCATGGGTTCCCCCCACTGTGGACAGTTGGCCCTTATGTGTCCAGGCTCCCGACACTGCCAGCAGACCACTGGGGACGGATCTGCAAGAGGTACATCCCGGGCGGGTTTGGCCGGCCGCGGGACTGGGGTGGAGACTTCCGGGGTTTGACTGGCCCCCTCCCAAAAGAACCCCTTGCAGGTTTCTGGTGGCCTCATATCGCTCCACCAGGTCGACCATCTCAAGGGCATTGGTGGGGGATACCTGGCCGATCCAGTGTTGAAGGGGGTAAGGCAAGGCCCTCCAAAACATGTCAGCCAGCAGCCGGTCCAGCATAGCAGTCGGACTTAGAACCTCAGGCTGCAGCCATTTTTGCAACCTGTGCAGCAACTCATAGTACTGCGGCCTGGCGGGTTCAGCCACTTTAAAGTCCCACTGGTGGACCCGCTGAGCCCGGACCAACACGTTTACCCCCAGTCTGGCCAGGATCTCCCCTTCACCGTGGGATAGTCAGCAGCCTGGTCGTCTGCCAAATCAAAAAAAACTTGCTGGGGTCTGGATGCCAGGAACGGAGCAACCACCTCGGCCCACTGGTCACGGGGTAACTTTTCCCTCACGGCGACCTTCTCAAAGACCGCTAGGTATGTCTCCACGTCATCTGCGGGGGTCATCTTTGGGATCGCCGCACGGACCGCTTTCCGAGCATCATGGACGTGGTGGGACGCTCCTGCCGCCTGTAATGCCATCACATGTTGTAGCAGTAACTGGTTGGTCTCCCGCTGCTGCACGTTAGCTTCTACGAGAGCCTTCACAGCAGCCTCCATGTTGCCAGAGATCACAGGCTGCAACTTTGCCGGCCTAATATAGGACATTCACTTTTGCTCCGCACAAAAAACAAAGTTCGGCGTTCACGCCAGCCTCACTGCGCATGCCCGCATCCTCCACCAAATGTGGGGAGTCGCTCTGGTAGATAGCGGTGCGGGTGCAGTACCGAGGCAAAACAAGGAGTCCTGAATTGTGCAACAAACAGTGTTTTATTCACACTGACACAAAAATAAACAGAAACAGTCTCTTGGTGGTAATTCACACAGGCCAGACACAAGGAGGCAAAGCAAAACAGGCCAACACAGGTTCAGTCACCTGGGAGGTGTAGGTGCAGGTTCGCACCACGCTGTCGGCCCCGCCGCAGGAGAATCCAGCTTCAGGTAGCCAGGAACAAAACACCTCCTTGCTGAGCTCTTTCCTCCAGGACAGAGAACTCCTCAGCCCTGTTAGCAGCTCCAGGATAATCACCTCCCCAGCTGCTAAGGAGGCTGCCTTTTAAAGGGGCCAGATAAAGTCCGGCCTGGACCGTGGGGAGTAGGCACCCACCCTACACTTTACCTACTCCCAGTAAGAGCCGGCCCGGATTAGCTTTGCAGCCAAACTAAGTCACAGAGTCTAGCAGCACTAGCTGCTGCAGACAAAAAACCCGGCTCTCACCTCACCGAGGCCAGCAACCTCGGTGACACGTACCTGCCATCGCATATGATACCTTGCACCCTCTTACACACATAAAATGCCAATAAAATAGATTTAGGTTTGTGAACGTAACGTGAAAAATCTGGAAACATTAAATTTTTCAAAGCACTGTATTTCAGTAATGCAATTCAAGTGAAACTCAAATGTTATATATATTTATTATACACAGAGTGATCTATTTCAAGCATGTATGTATTTTTTAATGTTTATGATTATAGCTTACAGCTAATGAAAACCCAAAAGTCAGTATCTCAGAAAATTTTAATATTGCAAAAAAGTGAAAAATGTTGTTGACACGGTCATGGTGTCACACTGTAATTAGCTGATCAACACAAAACACCTAAAAAGGTTTCCTAAGCCATTAAATGGCCACTCTATCTGGTTCAATAGGCTACACAATCATGGGGAAGACTGCTGAAGTGTAATTTGTTCAGAAGACACCCTCCATAAGGATGGTAAGCCACAAACAATCATTGCTAAAGAAGCTGGCTAGTCACTGAATGCTATATTCAGGCATGTTAATGTAAAGTTAAGTGGCTTGAAAGGATTATCAAGAAAAGGCCATTCAAAAATTGGGGGGGAGATTCTCAAGGAGTGGACTGTGGATGTAGTCAATGCTTCAAGAGCCACCAGTCACAGACATATCCTAGACATGGGCAACAACTGTTATATTCCTTTTATCAAGCTACTCGTGACTTAGAGACAGTGTCAGAAGCATCTTACCTGGGCTAAGGAGACAAAGGACTAGACTGCTGCTCAGTGGTCCAAAGTCCTGTTTTTAGATGAGAGTAAATTTAGTATTTTTTGGGAAATCAAGATCCTGGAGTCTAGAGGAGGAGAGAGAGGCACACATTCCAAGTTGCTTGAGGTCAAGTGTGAAGTCAGCGATGGTTTATGGAGCCATGTCATCTGGGCTCATAGAAGGCCATTTCAATATAGACCAATGCTTTGCTCTTAGCCATTCTTGGATATTTTAACTCCATTATCCTATTGGAGGACCCATGACCTATGATTGAGACCAAGCTTTCTGACACTGGGTAGCACATTCGCTCCAGAATGCCTTGATAGTCTTGTGGTTTCAGTGAACCCTGCACAGATTCACCCTCTGCCACATACAGCAATACAACCCCAAAAAATATCCAAGCCTCCTTCATGTTTCAAAGTAGGTACAATGTTCTTTTCTTCGTATGCTTCATTGTTACATCTGTAAACATAGAGTTCACCTCTAATCTCTTTTGGGTTGTTCTGGGTTCTTTGGTTACCATTTGTATTATCCATCTCTTCAAGTTGTCAGCAAATTTTCTCTTGCAGCCACATCCAGGGAGGTTGGCTACAGTCTGGTATACCTTAACTCCTTAGTGACCAAGCCTGTTTGGGCCTTTATGACCAAGCATTTTCTCCCTTTTTTCATTGACTCGTTCCAAGAGCTATAACTTTTTTATTTTTCCGTCTATATAGCTTTATGAGGGCTTGTTTTTAGCTGGAAAAGTTGTAGTTTTTATTGGCACCATTTTGGGGGATACATAGCTTTCTTATTAACTTTTATTAACTCTTTCTGGGAGGGAAATGGGAAAAAATAGCAATACTGCCACTGCGCTTTTACATTATAAATTTTACGGGGCTCATTTCTTCGGTACAAATAATATAATATCTTTATTCTCTGGGTCAATATGATTACAGTGATACTAAGTGATACTGTTTTTTTTGCAATAAAACCTCTTTTTTAACAAAAAAAAAAAAAGATTTTGCATTGCCGCTTCCCAAGACCCATAACTTTTTTTTTTTCCATGGAGTTGTGTGAGGGCTTGATTTTTGCGGGATGACTTGTATTTTTCATTGGTATCATTTTGGAGTAAATGGCGCTTTTTGATCGCTTGTTATTATGTTTTTTTTTCGGTGGAAACTAAGAATAAATTAGAAATATTGTCTTTTTTTTTTTTACAGCGTTTACCCTAGGGGATAATTTATGTGATATTTATGTAGTCTGGGTCGCTATGGATGTGACAATACCAAACATTTGGGGGATATTATTTTTTTGCAATTTGTTTCATTGAAAGCGTACTTTCAATAGAAAAATAAGCAGCATCGTTTTTTATTTTATGGAATATTTTGTGTATTTTTTTTCAATTTTTTTTACTACTTGATAGTCCCACAAGGGGACTATAACATACAATATTTTGATTGCTTTTAAAATGTAATACATTATCTCTCTAATGCATTACATTTCAATAGCAGTGCTATTCTAACATTGACCAGCAGGCTGTGCCAGAAAGGCACATCCTGCTGGAAATAACTAAAGACAGGCTGGGGTTCCTGACTGGAAGCCAGGTAAGGCTTTCCAACACATCAGCACCCTTCGATCACATTTGCGGGGTGCTGATGGGAGACAGAGGGAGACCGCTCCCTCTGTCACCACTTTACATGCAGCAGGCGCCTTTGTGCCCGGCATGTAAAGGGTGCGGGCTGCCAGTGCAGGCTGTTAGAGCAGGGCCCCGGCTCTCATGTGAGAGCTGGGTCCGCGCTCCCTGCTGCACGGGAGACCCGTGCAGCACTTAGACTGGGTCACCATAAAAACGCGGCAGCCCAGCCTAAGGCCCTTAGTGACTGCCGTAAAAAGGTGTATGGGTGGTCACTAAGAGGTTAAACTTCTGAATAATGTGTGCAACTGGAGCAACAGGAACATCAATTTGTTTGGAGATGGTGATATAGCCTTTACCTTTAATGTTTATTATTTTCTTTCTAATCTCCTGAGACAACACTCTCCTTAGTTTTCTTTGGGCCATGATCAGAGTGCTACATACACTCATAGTAAACAGCACATTGACTATTTTTCACCTTTTGAATAGGCAGATTGACTGATTAGAAGTTTGAAGACACCTGTGATGCTAATTATAGGACACACTTTAGTTTAGCATGTCCCTATCGTCAAGAAGATATTTCCAATTGTACTGTACAATCAATTTTGTCCAGGTCAGTTTCATTTCTTTGTTTTTTAAATTATTCTGTTGAACAATAATTGAAAAGCAATGTTTGATTTTCATCAGCTGATTTTCAGTAAATATTTACATATAATTATTACCTTTGTCAATTTTGAGTTCTTTTAGTGGCCATTGTGGGTTTTTCTTTCTTTAACGGAAGGCTACCAACAATTTTGTTCACGTGTGTATATACCTGCTATGTATATTAGTACAGGCTAATTTGTATAAATATATATTTAATTTCCAGCTTGGTAAATTAACATATACATAACATATGAAACAATATTGCTGTGACAGTCCTTGAGCTTACAATGCAGCAATATTTTTGTTTAATTATGTTATGTTCTCATTAAAAGTGAAAGTTTTTTTTTGCATTGAAAACATAGAAATCTGTTGTAACTGTACAGGACATATGGCATGTAAAAAACATAATTTACATCCATATTATGTTCAGAGACGAGCAACATATTGTCAATAATTTTATATGAATGGATGTAAATAAAAAATGTTATCCAGAGAAATTATTATATATTGTCAAACATTATGGGGCACATTTAACAAGGCCGGTGTGTTAGATGCCAGTCTTTTTTCTTTTCAAAATTCTTTTTATCAATTTTATCAAGTAGTACAGTAATATGACAACCATAACAGACAGACATTGTAGGTACATATAAAGGTAGTACATTGTTCATATAAGATAAGAAGTATCATGGGATAATAGTACAATGACTTATTAGACAGAATTGCAATTCAAATATTAAGTACATCTATACTTGAGTGAAGCAAGTGTAATTGAGTCATAAAAAATTAACCGACAGCAAACTATAGGATAGTATGCTCTTCTGCCCAACACATCTAATAATGCCCATATAGCTCGTCACGGTGGAGAAGAAGGGAGGGGAGGGAAAGGGAGGGAATGGGTAAACCAATGTAGAATCAGGTTTGTGCCTGAGCAGATAGGGTAGGGAGGGAGGGAGGAGGATAGAGGGGAAAAGGGGAGAGGGAGAGGGTTTAAGATGGGTTGTGAAATATGAAGGGGGAAAGGAAGGCGGGAGGGAGAGGTAAGGGGGGGTAGAGGCAGTCTAAAACATAGACATCTTGGATGAGAATAAAATTAGAAAAACATTCTAACAATAGTAGTAACAGTAATATAACAGAGTTGGTCAGGTAGCTGCACTTAAGACCAGTTATATTTAGGTACCCATAAGCAATTAGGTAAAAGAGCAATCTCGATGAGTCTCCAAGTGGGCGCGGCTATTAATATCTATTTCCATATGTCAGAGGGGCAGGTGCACAGCAGGTTTGTCCGGGATCAGGATGTAGCTATCCTGGCTATGTATTTAAAGATTGGTACCAATCCATTAGGTACTACTACGTGTACTTTTGAGTTCCTATTTTTCCAGAGTTCCCAAATTGTTACAAATTTATTGTGTGTCCTAAGTTCCCAATGGGAGAGCTCCTCCAACCTTGCTATATGGTTAGATGCCAGTCTTTATAAGCCCTATAGCTGGCGGTGGATCATCAAAATTATGTAGAGGTGCTAGATAAATTCTGCTTATCAAGTGCCGATTTTAAATGTAAGAAAGCTTCCTTGCTGTCTTACATTTAGACCATTTTCTACAGCTAAACCATGTGTAGAAAATGATAAATGAGACTGGCCTGCCGGCCTGTCCTCTTCCCCACTCACACCACACCCCCTTTTTTAGACCTTGTGTGAGCTGAGAAGAAGACCAGGTTCTGCCACACTATGGCGTGTGACAGAGTATGCACCAGATATACGCCACAAAAGTGGCAAATATCTGGTCATGAGTGACCCCCTATGTCTACTTTATTCTTCTAGTTTAACTACCCACATTTGTGAAAAAGTCAAAATATTATACTTAATAGTGGGAATGTACAAAATCCTGTACTCCAGAATTTTTGGTTAAAAAAAATCAGATTTTGTGAACTTTTGCATTTTTCCCCCACATTGCGTTAGAATGAAAAAGTGGGTGGGAAGTGGAACTGGTTAGGCTGTTAAGCTTATTTAAGTCAAATTTCTCACCTTTAAATGTTTAAAAAGTCGCAACAATTATTGCAGTCTTACTAAGAGGTGGAGTATAAAATGAAGCAAAATTTGAAGTCAGAAGTGCTAAAGATGCACAATATTTTTCAAATGTCATACAACAGTTGATAGATTTGGCTCAAACAATGCCACTCAAGATAACTTTCTTCCAATATTTTACACATATGAGTCATGTAATGTAGTAACTAGAGATGAGGGAAGTTTTAAAAATTCGATTTGGTTGCTTTGCCAAATTTTTTCCAACAAAGCGCATTCAATCAAGGTTATCCCGGTGTAGCAGGCTAGAGTAGCAGGTGTTCCCCAATATCACTTCATATTTCCAAACATTGCACACTCCACATGTTTGACCGACTGTATGACCAAAAGTTAACCCGTGAGCAAATTTTTGAGGATCCAGATGGACAGGACTACTGCCCAGTGTAAATTTGATGTTAGTAGCAGCTCACACATTGCACCTGCAGTTTGCTGAGGCCCTTTGAGGAGGCCACTTAAGTTATCAGTTGCCAGGACTATGGGATGAATGATGTCATTCCACTCCTTCACGTTCTAAAGCGCATTCAATCACGTCCATCCCTGTGTAGCAGGCTAGAGTATACCCATAGTCCAGACTATATCTGGGATAAAAATGGCCTAGGCTACTTTATACTCCGTGGTATAAATTGGCCTAGGCCAAAATATACCCGGAGTATAAATTATCCTGGGCCTATTCATACCCCTCAGGCCATATTATAGCCCCATTGGTAGCATTGAGTGATATACACAAGAATTACAGTACTTAATTTTTCAACGTTGTATAGGGAATTCAGCTTTGTCTGGTAAGTTAAGTTAGAAAGCCAACTGACTTAAATCTTAAAACTTTAAACACATAGACTTTTATTAATTCAACCCAAAAAAATTGACTATTCATAATATAATAAAAGTCATAACGTCTTGAAACTTCAACTAATATAGGTGGCCTTACATGGGGCGATTATCGGCTATATGTTTATGGGTCACCTGATCAGCACATAACGTGCCATACACTGATCAGGTGACCGGGAAGCCCCGTGTGCATAGGAAACAACAGGAAATTCAAAAGATGGAGCTAGAGAAGCGAGAAATAGCAGCTGCAGGACATATGGAGGAGAAACAAGTGATTTCTCGTTAGCAAATAGTCACTTATCGCTAAATGCAAAGGACAACTATCCAGGACAACAAATCACTCAATAGCCGTCCCGTTTATTGGGACCAAATTTTTGTTTCAATATAAATGGTTTAAGGTAAACACTGATTAACAACATTAAAATGATCATGCTTATTTTCAAGATAAAGTGAATGTTCTGTTGTTGACTGCAGATTGAAGCTTTCAGAATATGACAACCAATCCATAGAGTCACCGACGTTTGTGTAGATGATGATGTCGCAACTCAACAGATTTACAGTGGCCATGATCTCTGCATGAGTTGCCCAGACTCCATCACAAGACATTCTAGAAATGTTCACATATTTATTCACATTTTGGTTCAAGTAGTCCTGTAGTTTTTTTGTCAAGTCAGTTTTCATGTGGTGGATGACTTTATCTCTGAGTAGTGATTAGTTACCCTCTGTTCCTGTCAGGATGTAGATGATGGCCCGGAAGTAACAGTTACCATTAACTTTGGTTTCATATGTACGCCGTGGTTGCCCTACCAAAACGTAAGACCAAGAGTGGTGCTAAGATACTTTCTTCCTGAACTTGGTAGAGGGTTGAAAGTCTTAGTTTGCTTGTGTTTCTGTGTGACAGAGTCACTGGGACAATCATTATGGGACTGGAGTGCTGGAGAAGTCTCTTCATCCTGGTAAATGTTAAGGTAGGTGGCATAGTAGGTGTTGCTTAGTATCTTGCCAGCCTTATTGTTCTTAAGTTTTACTCGTTCCTTGGTCAAGGATTCCACAACTAAGTAGGGTCCAATCCATCGTGGTTCCATCTTTGAATCCATGCAATGAATATGTTGATTCTTTATATAAACGATGGTACCAGCAGTGATTTCTTTGTTGCTGTTGTGTTGACGATCAAAAGCATGCTTCTGGTGTTCCTGGGCAGAGTGGAGGTTGGTACTGACGGTTGACCGGAGCATTTTAAGAATGGTTGTCAGTGTATTTAGCACATCAGGGTTGGCATCATCTGAAATGGAAATGTTGTCCACAGTGTAATTTTCTGAGGAATTGAGATCCATAGGAAGCTTGGAATTCTGTTCACACATGACCTCAAATGCATTTGGTTGAGGCATGGAGATGTGTGATAGAAAAATGAACTGATCCCTGTTGTTTCCTTTGTCATTGACAAACTTACTAAGAGATTCTTTGAGTGTTCAGTTGTCATGTTCCCGCTGACCATTTGTTTGTGGGTGGTAGGCATATGGTAATCTGTTTGAAAAAGCTCCATCAGGTTGTCGATGTTCGAGTTCACAAACTCTCGTCCCTGGTCACTAATCAGAGTGTCCATACAGCCAAGGCATCAAATAACGGAGTACAAAGAAATTTCTACTAACTGGGCCCTCTTATCTGGAACAGCTGTTGCTTCAGTCCATTTAGAGAAATGATCAGAGGCAGCAACTATATATTTGTTGCCATCTGACGTTTCCTAAAGAGGACTGATCATTCATATAAATCCCGACTAAGCTCCATACTTTTCCAGGCACTGGTATACTATTGAGTGGTGGAGCTTCCTTGCTGGGATTTTTGTCAAAACATTTTTGACAGGCTTTCACATGTTGGTGAATGTCATTCTTCAATCCCTTCCAGTAATGATGATCAGAGATTTTGGCTAATGTTTTATCTCTGCCACAGTAGCCACCAGAAATTGGGTTGTCATGACAGGCCATTAGGATATTTGGCAGTCGGCTTTTAATGAGAACCTCTGTCTGCTCGATATGGCTTAGCTGTTTGTCTGAACTGGGACTTAGCATTTACACCTTTCTCTGGAGGTAGTAAATCCACTGGGGGTACTTTTGCTATGTTACAGTGTAGAATCTCATAAACTGGTCATACAGTTGGTCTTCCATGGTTGTCAAAAAAAAGTTTGGTGTCATAGAGGGCAGCAAGAAACATACATAACAAGTTACAGTACATAACATTAACAATGCTTTGATGGGGCAGCGCCCTCTATTGTCAGTTAAATTAGAGACAGGGTGAGAAACCCACTGAAGTGATAACATTATGGCCTGGAGGGATATAATCTGGCCAAGATCTGTACACTTTTCAACAAATTAGAGACAGGGTGAAGAAACCAAGTGAAGTGATAACATTTTGGCCTGGAGGGATATGGTCTGACCTAAACTATTTTATACCTTCGGGTATAGAGTTTATCCCCCTGAGTATAGTCTGGCCTGGAGGGGTGTAGTTTGGCCTAGGCTATTTTACAGTTCAGAGTAATCTTCCAGCATACCACCTATACAAAGCACAGCATTATCAAGTGGTTCTGCACCTGGTCAGCCTGGCCTAACGGAGTCAAAACAGGGAGGAACTACTCCATGTCATCAACCAAGAAATCAAATCCTGGCTGTCTCCTCGCCAACTGGAGATAGGAACCATGGTAACCGATAAGGGAAGAACATTTTGTCTGCTTTGTGTCAAGGAGGGCAGATTCATTAACCCTGCATGGTGCATATGTTCAATCTGGTTGTCACCCGTTTCCTGAAGTCTTCCACCCAACTGCAAGACATCTTGAAAATGTCAAGGAAATTGTGCATGCACTTCAGCCACTCATGCTATGCAAAACACGCCCTACTTGAGCTGCAAAGGCAGAATGGTGTTTCCCAATATCACCTCATATTTCCAAACATTGGAATTGCACAATCCACATGTTGGGCCGACTGTATGACCAAAGGTAACCTGTGACCAATTTCTTGAGGATTCAGATGGACAGGATTACTGCCCAGTGTAATTTTGACATTAATGGCAGTTCACGCATGACACCTGCAGTTTGTTGAGGCCCTTTGAGGAGGCCACTTTAGTTATCAGTTGCCAGGACTATGAAACAAATTATGTCATTCCACTCCTTCACATCCTAAAGGGGATGCTGATAAATCTTACTGGCGAGTGGACATAAGATGTGTACACCTACCTGAGCCCTGTAGCTGAACTGAACTTGAGTGAAGCTGAACTGTAAAGTTCGGGTCCGTACCGAACTTTGCGAGTTTGGATACCCGGACCCGAACCCGAACTTTGCTGGAAAAGTTTAGGTTCGAGTTCGTTGTTTGGGCATTTAATACAGCTTGTTGAAAGGCTTCAGGGCAGCCAATCAATAAGCTTTTAATCTGTGGGCACTTAGAAGCCATCACAGCCATGCCTACTAATGGCATGGCTGTGATTGGCCCGTTCATCATGTGACTCAGCCTCAAAAAAGCTACATCAGGTGTAGCACCACCCATCAGCTCTGAGTATTACAGGGACAGGAAGCAGGCAGCTGAAGTGAGGGAGAGTGTTAGGAATCTTATCTGTCTATTTATACTGTGGTGACCTATAGTGATTTTTTTGTGGGTGCAATACACCATCTTGGCACCCCTGACACGGAAATGTAATCATTAATCTGGCTGTTAATTCTGTGTGTGACCTATAGCAATTTTTTTGTGGGTGCAATGCACCATCTTTGTACCCCTGACACAAAAATATAATAGTTAATCCATCTGTTACATCGGTAGGTGACATATACCAATTGTTTGTGTGCCGTACACCTGCACTGCATACGTGATGGGGAAATAAATCTAGTTAATCCACATTGGTGACATATACCAAATGTTATCCGCATGTCATCTGCAATTGCGGATGACATTCGGTATGCAAGACTACAGCCAAAGACAAAAAGGATATAGTGAGTACGAACAGTAAGCAGCTATTGGTGGGCGATTCTATCATAAAAGGAGTGAAGTTTGATTAAAATGGTTTTATGAGATGTCTTCCTGGTGCTACTGCTAGCAGGGACAGACGATATATCCTTATCATTTTTAAGCAAGCAAAGAAGGAAAAGGAGGTGGATGTTATTGTCCATATTGGGACAAATGATCTGGCTTACAATGAAGTTTCAAAGGTGAAGGAAGCTTTTCACACACTTGGTAATGATATACAGGAGATTGCATCGACTGTATCATTCTCTACAGTTCTGCCTGTGCATAACTGTCAGCATGACAAGCAGTTGCGTATTAAGGAATTCAATGTATGGCTTGGTGAATGGTGTTTGAATCATCTGCCCCCTGAAAAAACAATGCCAGGAGCTGATAGGATAAGAAATGACAAGCTGAGAGTCTTTTCTACAAATGCTCGCAGTTTAGGGAATGAGATCAACGAACTTGAGTCTATAATGGCATCTGAGAATATAGATTTAGTGGCTGTTACTGAGACATGGTTCAATGAGAGTAATGACTGGGATATAACAATACCTGGGTTTTCTCTATATAGAAAAGACAGGGCCCGACATACTTTTGATCAAAAACGTGCACTAAGAGCTTCCGTCATTCCATTTTGGAATGAGTCCCTTTTTTATTTTTTTCTATTAGTTTATGATGTATTGTGCAGCCATCTTTTAACCAACTTTATTTGCCTTATGGATATGCACTTGTGAGTGTAGATGTATATTTGCTTAGTCTGAACTCTGTATTATAGTATATAGGAAAGACAGAGAGGGCAAGGAAGGGGGTATGGTGGTCCTATATGTGAAAGATAGCATAAAATCTAATCTAATACAAGTCAGCGTGACCAATTTAGAGTCAGTTTGGGTTACGTTGCAGCTTGGTAATCATAAGGTAACTCGTGTAGGTGTCATATATAGACCACCTAGCCAAGTCAAAGAATTAGATTATTTAATAGTTGAGGAAATGGCTAAAATGACATTGAAAGAGGAAGTTGTCATTATGGGAGACTTTGATCTTCCTGATGTAAACTGGAAAACCAAAATAGCTAGTTCTGCCAGGGGTACAGACATTCTAAATTCCCTACTGGGATTATCTCTACAGCAAGTAGTTGAGGAGCCAACCCGGAAGGAGGCCATTTTAGATTTAGTATTCACAAATGGCAATTTGGTATCTGATATTACTGTAGGAGAAAGCTTAGGATCTAGTGATCATCAGTCATTGTGGTTTACTATAAGTACAGTGACTAAGTCACTCCACACATAAACAAAAGTTTTAGATTTTTGAAAAAATGACTTTTCTAAAATTAGATCAGTGGTATACAAGTCCCTATCAGACTGTAACAATTTCAATGGAGTCCAAGAGAAATGGGACTACTTAAAAGTGGCACTATTGAAGGCAACAGAAAAGTGCATTACTTGTCAGTAAAAGCAAAAAAAGGAAGAGACCACTGTGGTACTCAGCAGAAGTGGCCAAAATCATTAAAAACATAAATATGGCATTTAGTAAGTATAAAAACACCCAAAACGAGGATGACAGGGAAATCTATAAGATTAGGCAGAGAGAGTCCAAGCAAGTTATAAGAGCTTCTAAAGCTCAGGCAGTGAAAAAAGGTGATAAGACATTCTTCAGATACATAAATGAAAAAAGGAAATTAAAACAAGGAATTATCAAATTAAAAACAAAAGAAGGAAGATATATGGAAGAGGATAAATAACTGGCCGACTGGACCCCAGTTAGGGAGGAAGACAAATGAATCCTTTGTTGCATATGTCTTTACAGAGGAAGAAGTTCTAGGTCAGCTGTCTAAAATTAATACCAATAAATCACAGGGGCCTCATGGGATACACCCAAAGCTATTAAAAGAGCTTAGAGGGAGAGTAGCAAAACCATTAACAGATTTAACCAATCACTGGTAACAGGAGTCGTCCCAGGAGATTGGAAATTTGCAATTAGCAAACGTTGTGCCAATTCACAAGAAAGGTAGTAGAGAGGAATCGGGCAACTATAGTCCAGTAAGCCTGACATTAATAGTGGGGAAATTAATGGAAACCATACTTAAGGAGAAGATTGTGGAACATCTAAAAACCCATGGTTTGAATAATGAAAAACAGCATGGGTTTACTTCAGGGATATCATGTCAAACTAATCTTATTGACTTTTTTGATTGGGTGACTAAAATAATAGATGGCAGAGGTGCAGTAGACATCGCTTATCTTGACTTTAGTAAGGCTTTTGATACTGTCCAACGTAGAAGGCTTATCAATAAACTCGCAGTCTTTAAGCTTGGGCTCACATTTTGTTGAATGGATTAGGCTGTGGCTGAAGGACAGAAAACAGAGGGTTGCAGTCAATGCAGTATATTCAGACCATGGTATTGTTACCAGTGGGGTACCTCAGGGATCTGTTCTGGGACCAATATTGTTTAATATCTTTATCAGCAAAATTGCAGAAGGCCTCAATCGTAAGGCATGTCTTTTTGCTCATGACACAAAGATTTGTAACAGGGTTGATGTTCCTGGAGGGATACACCAAATGCAAAAGTATTTAGGAAAACTAGAGGAATGGTCAAAAATCTGGCAACTAAAATTTAATGTCGATAAGTGCAAGATAATGCACCTGGGGCGTAAAAACCCAAGAGCAGAATATTAAATCAGTGATACAGTACTAACCTCAGTATCTGAGGAAAGGGATTTATATCAGAAGACCTAAAGGTGGGCAGACAATGTCATAGAGCAGCAGGTAATGCCAGCAGAATGCTTGGGTGTATAGGGAGAGGCATTAACAGTAGAAAGAGGGAGGTGCTCGTGACACTCTACAGAGCACTAGTGAGACTTCATTTGGAGTATTGTGTGCAGTACTGGAGACCATATCTGCAGAAGGATATTGAAACTTTGGAGAGAGTTTAGAGAAGAGCTACTAAACTAGTACATGGATTGCAGGACAAAACTTACCAGGAAAGGTTAAAGGACCTTAACATGTATAGCTTGGAAGTAAGAAGAGACAGAGGGGATATGATAGAAACTTTTAAATACATAAAGGGAATCAACACGGTAAAAGAGGAGAGAATATTTAAAAGAAGAAAAACTGCTACAAGAGCACATAGTTTTAAATTAGAGGGGCAAAGGTTTAAAAGTAATATCAGGAAGTATTACTTTACTGAGAGAGTAGTGGACGCATGGAATAGCCTTCCTGCAGAAGTGGTAGCTCCAAATACAGTGAAGGAGTTTAAGCATGCATGGGATAGGCATAAGGCCATCCTTCATATAAGATAGGGCCAGGGGCTATTCATAGTATTCAGTATATTGGGCAGACTAGATGGGCCAAATGGTTCTTATCTGCCCACACATTCTATGTTTCTAAGTAGAAAAAAAAAGAATCTGCCCCATATGACCTTCAGCATCAGGAAGAGCTATAGAGAAGTGGCTAGAATGGACAGATATTGAAAGTAATATAAAAAATGAGTTCCTTCGAAGTAGAAAAGCTAATCATTCTCATCCAGGAGCGACCAGCCTTGTCAGACACAAGAGCTGAGGTTTACCATGACCGGATAACTAAGGACAGATCATGGGAGGAAATAGGGAAAGAGTTGCTTCACACCACATGGACCTCGGCATCAGTGTCAAAGAGAAAAAAAATCAGTGAGTGTATAATTTTATTAAAAAGTATGTGTATTTTTAATTGCTTCATTCACACATCTATGGAGCATGTTCTGTGTAAACCCTGCCTGCCGTGCTCTGGAGTGCAGGAGTGCATGCCGTCATTAGTTACTATGACGATGTGCACTCCTGCACTCGGCAGCATGGCAGGCTGGTTTTACTAATTTATTAATAATAATAAATTAAAATAAAATGTTTAATTTTTTTTTCCTTTCAGTACAACAAATCAAGAAGTGTTGGAATACTTGCCGGGACCAATTCCAGAGGTAATTAAACAGGAAACATAGGAGCGGTGATGGAGGAAAGAAAAAGAAACCATACATGTACAAACAATTATGGAATTAAGAAGGTAAGTCATTTTTATTTTATATTTTTAGCATTAGGGAATTTTCACCAGTTTATAATTAATAAAAGCTGTTCCTCACACTGTAGCCCATGTCACCTAGATGTCATATTGCAAATTTTTTTATATGCTCCGCTGCTGTGCCCCTCGTTCTGTTTATACACTTTTCTCCGTGAGCGTTTCTTCTATCTGGCAGTGGCGCTGTCCAATCACAGCGGAGCGTGTCACAGACATTGAGAAAAACAGCTCACCCTCTCCCTGGCTATGACGTGCTCTGTTGTGATTGGACAGCACCACAGACAGATAAAGAATAATGGTGGAAGTTGCTCTTTTAATAAATTATTATATAAAATAATTTAATAATAAAATTTATTTCGCAGAACAGTGGACAACCAGATGTCAACCATCTTCCGGATGTGTCATCAAACACACTGCTTGCCAGAAGCATATGCCCGACAGTGTGATTTTTTAACAAAAACAGCCATTTCCATGCGTGATCAAATGGCACGGACCGTGAGATACCGGCCTGAATTCCTGCTGAGTACAGGAGCACACAGCGTCATTGGTTGCTATGATCTATATGAGTGTATTAGGAATCATACACAGGAACGTGTGCACTCCTGCACTCAGCAGGAATTCAAGCAGACATATACAATTTTTATTAATAAAAATGGGACATGTTCATGTTTAGCTGTGAGGACATACACAAATTTAAATAGTAAAAATTAATAAATAAAGTTTAATAGACGTAATTAGAAATGAGGTATTAGAATGTATTTACACCAAATTTATAAAAAAAAATGGATTTTACAAAATACCTCAGCCCGCAAGCCCACGTTAAGGGTCCCCATTCTCTAACAAGTCCCAAATCTAAACTAACAACAGGGGATCTAACTAAGCTAAGAAATAACATTTTTTTGTAAAATTTAAACCAGATTCCAGCTGAAATCAACGACTTCCACGGATGGCGTCCAACTGCCACGACAATGCCCCCTCAGGGCTGCAGAAGTAGTCGGCATAGAGTTCCCGAACAGCTAGTCCAGCTGTTCCAGGGCCCCCAGGCCGGCTCAGGTCTAAGCTGACAGAAGAAGTCATATTTAGGCCCAAATCTGCATCTGTGGAGGCATTTCTCAGGCATGAATCCTGGTGAAGTTGTGTAGCAGTACACAAGCCTGTATCACCAGGGTGGCATTGTCCGAATTCATCTGTATGGATGACCTGAACATTCTCCACTTAGTGGACAGTATTCCGAAAGCGCACTCCACATTCTGACGGGCGCGAGTCAATCGATAGTTGAAGATGCGCTTCTGGTCATCCAGATCAGATTGGTGAAATCCCTCGGCGATACGAAGCCAATCTTCCACCTTGGGGGTGGGCATCACCGCTTCTCTGAGACGCTGCAAGATAACTTTGCAGGTATGACAGACAATCCCAGAGATTGTTGAGATCCCAAGGAGAAAGATCAAAATGCAATGAAGCAAATGAGATTCCGGTTGCATGGAACCTAAATAAAATAAAAATTATGAAAAATAAGTTTTCATATTCATTTTCATATATTAATATTCAATATATAGTATTTAAAAATTGAAAATTCACTTACCTCAAGGTGACAATCAGCCATTGTTCAGTAGATATTCAGCCCCTCATACTAGTGTCCAGGAAACTCAGGTCAGGATTAGAGTTGAGCGAACTTGTATTTTAAGTTTGGTGTCCAAAGTTCGGGTTGGGGTTATCGAAGAATCCCGTTATGGATTCTGCTATCACGGACCATAACGGCATTTGGAATCCATAAGAGAATTCTTCAATGAACCCGAACCTTGGACAACACTAAGGACCTGGGGTGACGTCACCGTCATGTGATCAGTGCAGGGGGCGTGGCTCAGTACTGGATCACCTCTTATCCAATCCAGTGCTGAGCCACGCCTCCTGCACTGATCACATGACCGTGACGTCACCCCAGGTCCTTAGTGTTGTCCAAGGTTCGGGTTCATTGAAGAATCCCCTTATGGATTCCAAATGCCGTTTTGGTCCGTGGTGGTGGAATCCATAACGGGATGCTTTGATAACCCGAACCCGAACTTTGGACGCCGAACTTAAAATGCAAGTTCGCTCAACTCTAGTCAGGATGAAGACAGACCAGCAGGTTATCAAAGGCTTCCATGGACATCCAACAATAGCTTTCGAATTTAATGGGGTCACGTTGCAGATCGTTATATAAATTATGAAATTGTCCTTTCTGAAGGCACTGAGCAACAATGGGATGGACTCACTGCCTTCTCCTCTTCCTCCCAGGTTCTTCATCCAGCATCACTGGCTGCCGTCTGAATCGCCAATAAAAAATCCAGTGAAATATTACGTTATCCAGGTCTTCTGCCATAATGATCGCTGAGAAATCGTTAGAAAGCAATGCCAGCCAAGCAAAGGTTTCTCAGTTCTCACACAGCTCTGAACAACAGCAAAAAAGTGCCTGTACTATCACATGTCCTCTGTTTTAAACATCTTATTTATTTTTTTTGGTACCCTAGCAACATCTATTCATCCTTTTTTTTTCTTTTTTTTTGGGCGGAAACACGGAACAGATCCGGATGCACATTTATAAAAACGGAAGGTTTTTGTGGAAACACGGCTCCACAAAGAAAGGAATGTAAATCTGGAAAGGAAAAATACGGATGTGTGAATGGAGCCTTAGTGCAGCAAGGTGTAATAAAATAGAATGTAGATGAATTCCATAATTCCAGATATTATAGGGGTTGTCTCACTTCAACAAATGAAAATTTGTATGTAGATAAAGTTAATGCAAGGCACTTACTAATGTATAGTTATTATTATATTATATTATGTAGTTATTTTGCCTCCTTTGCTGGCTTGATTCATGTTTCCATCACATTATACACTGATTGTTTCCATGTTTATGACCACCCTGCAATCCAGCAGTAGTCATCATGATCGCACACTATAGGAAAAAGCCCTAGCCTATGTATTCCCACGGTCCCGGCCACCAGAGAAGCAGACGTTTTTTCCCTTAGTGTGCAAAGCATCCTAAATGATCCCTCAGTGCCTTACAACTATTGGGTGTCCAAGCTGGACACGTGGCATGAACTTGCACTCTACGCCTTGGAGGTGCTGGCCTGCCCTGCTGCCAGCATTTTGTCTGAGTGTGTATTTAGTGCCGCTGGTGGCATTATAACTGATAAGCTTATCTGCTTGTCCACTGACAATGCTGACAGGTTGCCTCAGATAAAAATGAACAAGGCCTGGATTGCCCCTGACTTCTCAACACCACCAGAGGAGAGTAGCGCTGAACTGATGATGAACATAAAGCCAATTTCAATTTATTGTTTATAATGTACTCAGTCTACTGTAGTGTATTCCCATGCACCACAAAAAAAAAAGTTATATGGTTGAATCTTGTTTTCTCCTCCTCATCCAGATTGTATATATTCCCTCCACTACAATTTTTAAAGAGGGTCCGCTCACCAGCAGACTCTCAAACATAATATTTGAGAGGGTCAGCTCACCAGTAGGTCCTAACCTATAATGTTTTAGAGGGTCAGCTCACCAACAGACCCTCAACCATAATGTTTTAGAGGGTCAACTCATCAGCCGGCCCTCACCCTTAATGTTTTCTAGGTTTTTAGTACGCCCTGATGTCGTGGTCCTTAAGGACACAGGGTGTAACTGTGTATTTCCGATCACCGCTGTGCAGTGTGCGGTGATTGGAACAAGGTACCTGCTGAAATCATTCAGCAGGTACCTTGTTACAATGCCGAGGGGGGTCCTGTGACCCCCCCCCCGTATCGTCAATTGGTACAAAGTGCAGGTTAATTCAGACCTGCGGTTTGCAGCGCTTTCTGAAGTTTCTGTACGGGATCAGAAACTTAAAAATTTTTTTTTTTTTTGTTTTTATTCCCCCCCTGCAGCCCTCTTTGAGATGGCTGGTGGGCAGTGCAGGGGGAGTCTGCGGGCGGCACTATAAGTGCGGCGGGCGGTGGGAGCAGAGCAGCACATTGCTGACACCCTACTATAAACGGCCGACATCTGTGCTGGTGCAGATGCCAGACGTTTAACCCATTCTATGTCACAGTCTGTAGGGACCACTGTATTGAAGGGGTTAACAGGGAGGAAGCTCCCTCCCTCTCCAATCGGGGGCTGCTGTGCCTTTGCAGCCCCCGATTCTTGATGGGATCACAGAGGGAGGGGGCCCCCTTGCAGCATACGGGTAGGTTACCCGACACTGCTATATTTTAATGTGTATCTCCCTTTAAGAAAGTTAGGCCTGTAGCAGGCAATTCATATTCCAGCCAGCAGAGGGAGCCCCCAGTTTAGTATAAATAGGCCAGGGCCTAGCCTAGGGAAGTTGTAGCATCCCCAAGTCAGAGCAATGTGTGGGACCAACCTGGGGAATGCCAGTGATGGAGAGGCCGGCACGCTGTTCCTCTGGGGCACTCTCTGGGTTCTGAAGGGACACAGCCAGGTGCAGTGTGAGGTGCCCTTGGTGTTGTAGTTTAACGTGCCTATGGCTAAGTCCCTGATGTTTCGTGACGCCAGTGCCAGTAAACGGTGGCACACCGTATTTATAGTAGGAATAATAGAGGTGCAGACTTGTAGCTTGAAACAGAATTCCAACTTTACTGAAACAGTGGTAATACAGAAGGCACTCTCTTAAACAGTTCTTTTTGCAGAACAATAGGCTTTGGTACAGTCTCAGTTACAGCAGGCTTATATCCAGCAAGGTAAACAGAGGGTTAAATAACAGGACTTTTGAATTGCAGGTGAACCTTACTTTCTTCCTGGCTTGTCCTGATTGACAATTATACTTCAAGGCCCCAATGCCCTACTTCTGGCTTATATCCTTGAATCTCCAGTTTGCAGTGTACCTCCTCTGACATTACAGTACCTCTTGCTCTAGGGATTGCCTCAGCTTGGCTCCTGCTGACTTGCCTAGGCCCGTGACATGTGGCCTTCACAGACTCCAGGGTCTGCACTAACTCTAGCCTGCCCTGCCTAGCCATATATATCCCTGCTCAACAGTTCCCCTAGTGGTCTAACACCTACATCACAATCCTCACATTACTGCGGGCAATTACATGTAAACCACTTAAAGGGACATAACATATTGGTAGTAAACGGGTATTAAAGTGCCCGTATACTGCATACCCCACGACTTTAAACTGAGTACGACCTCGTACTCCCTCAGGGGCCCACCCAGCTGGATTCTTCTCCTGAAAGACACAAAACACATGCAGGCATATACAAACACAAATGAATGACATCTGCATAAATAATCATATCAGGTCCAGCTGGAAAAGGTGGAGCGCGGTGACAAGGGGCGACGTCCTCTGCTTGCAGGCTGTTAATGCAGAACTGTGATGCTGACCTGGTACAGCAAATCAATGGTTAACACCAGGATAGTCCATAAGAGAATGCCTGAGTCCATACTAAGAACATAATAAAACATCACATAGTCCATATGAAAATGCATAAGTCCATAATAAGAACATATCACAGAGGCTCGCACACAGGGAGTCCATCTCTGGGCACAAACTTAAAAAGGATGATGCTCACACAGAGGTTTCCTGTCGGGAAACACTTCCAGTACAGTCATAGTTTTCAAAACGTACTGGTAGCGCCCTTGTAGACCGGGTAGACCTCCTTAGAGCCAAGGTCCCCTCTTGTCCGGGTACAGGGGGACAAGAAGGATCCACGTCAGTGGGACCCCTTTCAGTAGCACCCTGAATGGGGCCTGCTACGATTGCAGGTTCAGCAGGTGCCGGGGCAGGCACCCCAAAGTTTAACCAGGGTGTAAGGAACCAGTGAAGCGGCTCAGGATCATTCAGCAAATCTGCTATGGCCTGCATAGGTTCAGCAGGCCGAGCAATGGAATCTGACTCAGAAGACTCGGATCCGGAATCTCCAACAACAGTCTCCTTGTCAATACAGAGTTTTAGGCGGTTTCTGTGAACAATTTGGGGACCCTTACCCTCTCTGGTGACCTCATAGGTATGAGTTTCAGCATTAGGGATGGCAGACACAAGATATGGAGTCCTCTCCCATTTACTGTCCAGTTTACTGGTGCGGTGATTGTTCTTTAACCACACGGTATCCCCCACAGCCAAGGGCTCTGCATGGGCCGCCAAATCATAGTCTTTTTGTTGTCGCTCCCGGGCACCTTCCATGCGCTCCTGGACAATTTCTTTGGCATTAAGCAAGCGCCTTTGATGTTCCGTTACCCAGTCAGTTCTAGGCAGGGGATTAATGTCATCCAGCACTTGTACATCCAGGGAATGATCTGCAGGCAATTTACCCTGACGCCCAAACAACAGGTAGAAAGGAGTGTATTCAGTGGAACAATGGATAGTATTATTGTACGTATACATGAGCTGTGGTAGCAGGTTAGGCCAATCTCCTCTAGTCTCAGGAGGCACGGCTCTCAACATTTCAATCAATCTTTTCACAGAGTCCATTACCTTGTGGATGATAGGCCGTGGTCTGGACCTTTTGGCAATTGTGTAGTCGGCACAGCTCCTGGAACAGATGAGACTCAAACGCAGACCCCTGGTCGGTGAGGATCTTTTCTGGGCAGCCGTAAGGCAGGAGGAAGTGTTTCCAGAACAATTCAGCTGTCGTCTTGGCTGTCAGGTCCTTCACAGGCACTGCTACGGCAAACTTAGTGAAATGGTCAATAATAGTCATAGCATAGGTATACCCTGAGTGACTGGGTTCTAACTTTACGTGATCAATAGCAACCAGTTCAAGAGGGGCGGTACTTATAATAGGGTGCAGCGGTGCTCTCTGATCATGATGTTCACCTCTCTTTAGGGCACAGGCTGTACATTCCCGACACCACTTCTCAATGTCCTCTCTGATTCCAACCCAGTAGAACCGCCTACGGACAGTGGCCTCAGTCTTTTGAACCCCAAAATGTCCAGACCTGTCATGATACATTTCTAAAACCATACCTGCATCACGACGTAGGATGAGGATCTGGTGCACTCTATCATTTGACACTGAATCCAGGCTTCGTCGCAGCAACAGGCCTTTTTGAAGGAACAGTTGTTGACGTTGCTTCCACAATTTGATGAGTTCTGGGTCTGCGGTCTTTCGCCGAATTCTTTCAGGGGTTCTGCCACTGAGGAAGAAGTCCAGCAGTTCACCGAGAACTCTACTCTCTGATTGCAACTTAATCCACTTTTCCTCTCTGGATGCAGGCTTATCAAAGGATGGAGGGTCAGAGGTTCCACTGTTGGCAGCTTGAGCTTGGTCCTGTTGAGCAAACCGGTTATAAAATGCTGGCATCTCCACATCTTCCCAGGCATCCCGTATGTCATCTGGTGCTATTTCAGTGGGGAGCCTTGACAGGGCATCAGCATTATCGCTTGAACGGCCAGCCCGGTATTTTACAGTGAAGTCGTAATTAGCAAGGCGGGAGGCCCATCTCTGTTCTAAGGCCCCCAGTTTAGCGGTATTCAGGTGAGCCAGAGGATTGTTATCAGTGAATGCAATAAATGGAGTGGCAGCCAAATAGTCTTTGAATTTTTCTGTTACCGCCCACACTAAGGCCAGAAACTCTAATTTGAAAGAACTATAATTCTGATCATTCTTTTCGGCTCCCTTTAAGGACCGGCTGGCGTAAGCTATCACTCTCTCTTTCCCTCTTGCACTTGAGCCAGCACTGCTCCCAGGCCTTTCTTACTGGCATCTGTGTAAAGGTGGAATGGCTTACTGTAATCTGGGTACCCCAGCACAGGAGGTTCAGTCAACTTTTTCTTTAACAACTGAAATGCAACCTCCCTCTCTTCATTCCATTCAATGGGGACAGGAGTCTTTGGGCTCTTTTTTGGTTGCCCCTCAGGAGTTCCTGGATTGGATCCGCTATTTGAGCGAAGTGGGGATAAAGCGCCGGTAGTAGCCAGCGAAGCTAAGGAAGCTCCTCACTTCCTTCACTGTAGTGGGGACCGGCCACTTCGGACAGCAGCCAGCTTATCAGGATCAGGCTGAACTCCCTCTGCGCTTACCACATGTCCCAGGTATTTTACAGCCGGTTTAAGCAGGTGACATTTGGACGGTTTAATCTTGAGGCCGTATTTAATAAGGATTTCAAACACCTCAGCTAAATGCTTTAAATGGTCCTCATACGTTTTAGAATAGATGATAACGCCATCCAGGTACAGCAGCACTGTCTCAAAGTTCTTATGGCCTAAGCACCGCTCCATTAATCTCTGAAAGGTCCCGGGGCATTACACAGTCCAAATGGCATGCAATTAAATTCAAACAGGCCCATAGGGGTGGTGAAAGCAGTCTTTTCCCTATCCTCAGGGGCCATGGGCACTTGCCAATATCCGCTGGTTAAATCTAAGGTGGAGAAATAGGCGGAGGAGCCTAGAGCGGTTAGAGACTCCTCAATACGTGGCAATGGATATGCATCTTTGTGAGTGATCTGATTTATCTTTCTATAGTCTACACAAAACCGGATACCACCATCTTTCTTTTTAACTAAAACCAGTGGTGCAGCCCAGGGACTACGACTGTCCCGGATTACGTTTGAGTCTTTCATTTCTTGGATCATCTCTTTAACAGTTTGGTATGAAGTTGGTGGTATGGGTCTATACCTCTCTTTGATGGGAGGATGAGAGCCAGTGGGTATGGTGTGTTGGATGACACTGACCTCTCCATAGTCCGTTGCATGCTTACTGAAGGCTTGATGGTGTTGCTTTACTAGGTTCAGGAGTCCTCTAGTTGATGTTGCGGGGTAGTTTCGTCCCCGACATGGAGTTCCTTCCACCAGGGCACTGGAGAGTCGTCCGCAGGAAGAGGTCCTCGAGTGGCAGCTGGTGGCTTCTCGGTGACAGGCAGGCGGATGACATCCTGGAAGGATACCTGGGAAAGCTGGGCAACAGGACAGTGCTTAGTAAGCACAGCAGGATGATCGCTGAGGTTAATCAGACGGACAGGTACTTTACCTTGGGAGACGGTCGCCAGGCACTTGGCAGCTCTCACATATGGGTAGTTTTCCATCTGGACAGGTTCCACCAGGGCCGGATAGTCTTGGCCCTGGACTCCCAGGACAGCACGGCACCACAGGAGGGTTTGGGAGTTTGGAGGTAGAGTCACTGGCCTATTATCACGGATCCTGGCGGTGCAGATCTCTCCTTTTTCATTTGCAAACCTCTGCTGAGCACACAATACGCTGATAGTCTTTGGAGGACCTTCTGGAGGCAGAGGAAGCTGCAGGCAGGGACTGATGGAGAGCTTCAAGGACCTCGGGTAGCAATTTTTGAAAACATTAGTCCCAACAATCACAGGGTGACCCCTTTATCCCCGGTTTGTACCACGATCACTCCTTGCTGTGGTAAAGTGGCTTCTCCCACCTGGAGAGTGGGTTCCCAGTATCCATGGACTTTTATGGGCTTACCATTGCTTGCAATTATCTCCAGCCAGGACTCAGGTGGCTGGGTAAGCAGGCTGGAACTCCAGAACTGATTAAAGGTGGACTGCTGAATAGTGGTGACTTGAGATCCAGTGTCCAGCAACGCTTCAAAAGGCACTCCATTGATCCGGACGTTTATTTTGGGACGGGACCCCACATAACGGGGCATCCAGTTTGGATCCCTTGGACCTGTTGTTCTACCTCCCGAGGGGCGGTCCTCAGCCTCGAGGGTGGCCCGTTTAACTGCCAGCAAGTAGATTCAGTATGACCCAACTTCTTGCAGTAGTTACAGGCAGGCCGCTTGCGGTTCCTAAACCGGTCACTTGAACGTCGTCCAGGATCTCTGGGATAAACTTCTTGATACGCAGGGGGGCCAGGCTTTTAAGGCAGAAGAAGTTCATCTTCCAGCATCTTCCAGCAGAGGGTTTCTCCCACTCTTCCAGTTTCCTGCAGACTTTTTCCAGGCTCTTAGTGAGGTAATTGACCTGTTCCATCAAAGCAGCTACTGTATCAGGCACTGGAGTCTGGGCGGCTTGGCTGGCCCCTGGCAGGCTGGCATCCGTCAGCTTAGGATTACGGACAGAAGGCTCGGGATGGGCCACTGGTTCCGTTGGCAGATGTTGTCCCAGAATACTAATGGCCAGTTCTTTAAAGTCCAGGAAAATACTGCTAGGGTGCTGAGCCAACAACATTTTCAATTGAGTTTTTAAAGATTCGCTATTCACACCCGCAATAAATTGTTCTCTCAGAGTTTGATCCTGGGTGTCAACCTCTCTAGGGTCTATATGAATGACGGCCCTCCAGGCCTCTTGGAGGTATAAAGCAAAATCACGGAGTGACTCACCAGGCTTTTGTTTCTTACTGATGAAGCGCATCTTTATTTCAGACACAGTCCTGACTTCAAAGGTAGTGCTGAGGCGGTCAAAGATCTGCTCTATGGTACTCCTCTCTGAATCGGGCCAGGACATGACTTCTCGGCGGGCCGCTCCTTCCAACTGGGCTAACAGAATCTCCATTTGCTGCTCCGGGTTGATAGGATAGAGCCGGAACAGAGCCAGGAGTTTGTCTTGGAAGTCTTTTAAATTATGAGCCTCCCGGCGTAGCGGGAAACCATGGGGCCCCAAAGTAGTATGGCATCGTCAGCGGCATCATGTTGGCAGGCGCAATACTGTTGGTGGCCACTGGCTCCCTGGGGGCAGGCTGCTCTGCTACTTCTGAGTCCGACATGGTGCAGATTAATTGGGTGTGCGGTCCCTTTAAGAGGTAGCGACAGGTCCGATGTCGCGCTGGCGGGGTTACTGGCCAGTGAGTGCAATCGGTGGAAAGAGTCCGGTGTCCCCTTTTCGGGCCTTACTAACCAGGTGACCCCCCTCCGGTGTAGAGTTATTTCACCCAGGAGTTTGTACTTACTCCGGTGCAGGCAGTCCAAATCTCGCGAGATCCGGAAGGACGTCTTCGGGAATCCCTTGCGCAGCATCCCTTCCCGCGAGGACGCCGGGCCGGAGGGGCGGAGCTCGGACTTACTCCGACGGGGAACAGCGTCTGCGTTCTTCCAGGCCCAAGGTAGGTGGAGTCCAGCTTGGAAAATTTGAATAAGGCGGTGACGCTGCAGAGTTTGGCGCTAAGTTTTCCCGCCAGCAATGAGTAGTGATGGCGCAGTAGATAAGTCCACAGTTCAGGCGGCCATCTTGGGCGCCATGATGCAGCTATTCAATGACAGCAAGCAGGATGATAAAAAGTCCACAAAAACACACTTAGAAGTGGCGATTTTCTTCCTCTTGATAGCGCAACACTGCACAGCGCTTTCTGGAGGTTTTAGGAACACTTTTTGTATGTTTTTCAGTCCACAAAGTTCACTTCAAATAAACAGGCGTTTTGTCACTTGGCAAACTGGTTAAGGCACAAAGTTCACGTTTTGCTCACAGTCCGTAAAACGTGCGTATCCTGTTCGTGACGCCAAAATGTAGCATCCCCAAGTCAGAGCAATGTGTGGGACCAACCTGGGGAATGCCAGTGATGGAGAGGCCGGCACGCTGTTCCTCTGGGGCACTCTCTGTGTTCTGAAGGGACACAGCCAGGTGCAATGTGAGGTGCCCTTGGTGTTGTAGTTTAACGTGCCTATGGCTAAGTCCCTGATGTTTCGTGACGCCAGTGCCAGTAAACGGTGGCACACCGTATTTATAGTAGAAATAATAGAGGTGCAGACTTGTAGCTTGAAACAGAATTCCAACTTTAATGAAACAGTGGTAATACAGAAGGCACTCTCTTAAACAGTTCTTTTTGCAGAACAATAGGCTTTGGTACAGTCTCAGTTACAGCAGGCTTATATCCAGCAAGGTAAACAGAGGGTTAAATAACAGGACTTTTGAATTGCAGGTGAACCTTACTTTCTTCCAGGCTTGTCCTGACTGGCAATTTTACTTCAAGGCCCCAATGCCCTACTTCTGGCTTATATCCTTGAATCTCCAGTTTGCAGTGTACCTCCTCTGACATTACAGTACCTCTTGCTCTAGGGATTGCCTCAGCTTGGCTCCTGCTGACTTGCCTAGGCCCGTGACATGTGGCCTTCACAGACTCCAGGGTCTGCACTAACTCTAGCCTGCCCTGCCTAGCTATATATATCCCTGCTCAACAGTTCCCCTAGTGGTCTAACACCTACATCACAATCCTCACATTACTGCAGGCAATTACATGTAAACCACTTAAAGGGACATAACATATTGGTAGTAAACGGGTATTAAAGTGCCCGTATACTGCAAAGTCAGTTGGAAGTTTCTAGTTCAGAGTTAGTTCTGAGAGATGCAAGACTCAGTAACTAGTGCAGAAATTGCACCACTAGTGTGGAGGATAATTCCCACTCAGTTTTCCAGGTCAAGTACACCTGAGGTACTCTAAGTAACAGCCTGTCACTAGCAAGTGGGACAGAGAGTATAACCAGCAAGCCAGTCCACATATCAAGTAAGAGCCTGTCACCAGGAGAGAAGGGAACCTCTACAAAACCTTTTCTCAAGGATTATCACTGTTTTTCGGGTGTCTGGACCTTGAGAGTATTGCCTACAGCCAGGAACTAAGGCAGGAGAGAAAGTAAGTGTACCCCTGCAGAGAGAATAGTTGCCTGAAGTGTATTGCTGCATTCAGAGTAAGAGGAAATCCCTGATCCTAGGAGGCCTGTCTTAAAGATAGCTTTTGGGACTGTGATTAATTGCCTGAACCACTGCTGTGACTGTATTGTAACGTGTGGAATATTCTGGAACTGTACCTACTGACTGTTCATCTATTTTCAACTACGTTCAGTAAAGTTATCCTGTTATTCAAGTACAAGGATTCCTCAATTATTCCACCTGTCACTACACGGTGTGCCACCGTTCAATTGGCACTGGCGTCACGACATTCATCACCTGCCTGTTCCAGTGCTGACCCGATTGAAGACGACAGTCGGTCCCAGGTTAGTGGGTTGCCCTGCACTACAAAGCCCAGCATATCTAAAGCTACACTACTGACCCCCTGGGACACTGCATCGCTCTTTTTGGCGTCCACGAACAGGATCGCATGCTTTTGGAGTGCAGAGAAGTGTGAACTATGTGCTTTAACTATTCCACCACCGTATTGCAAGGACTGTACCCTTTATTTCCAAGTCTGTGGATTACAAGTGAATCCTGGGAGGAATTGGAGGCGCTGTGCTGTGTTGCGCTACTCCCAGAGAGAAAATCGTGTTTGTGGATTAAAATTTATTAACTTTTCAACGCCCCTGCTTGCTTTCAGGGAATGGCGACCAAGATGGCCGCCGGCCGCATGGAGTAAAGTTTGCCGCGCTGCTGAGGACCTTCATGAGTGGATCCCTTCAAAGACGCAGAGAATCCCGCCCCTCTTCATCATCGCACCGCCGCGGCCCTGCTTCTTCTACGTCAGCAACGTCACCGCGTGGGAAGGGAATCGTACCGGCCCCTTTAGTCGCCAGCGGCCACATCTTAATAAACTAACATGTCAGAGCCGGGAGTTCCCGAGCAGCCGGCCCCAGGGGAACTTGTGGCTTCCAACCATCCTATAGCCCCCAGCATGATGCCCTTTACTATGCCGTACTATTTTGGGGCCCCATGGTTTCCCCGCTATAAAGGAGAGGACCATACCTTAAGAGACTTTAAAGAGAAGTTGCTGGCATTATTCAAACTGTACCCCATAAATGCCGAACAGCAGATGGAAATCCTGCTAGCACAACTGGAGTGAGCTGCCCGCAGAGAGGTATTATCCTGGCCTGCCGCTGAGCGGGGTACTCTAGAGCAAATATTCACCCGCCTCACGGCCACTTTTGAAACAAGGACTGCCTCAGAGATAAAGATGCACTTCTTTGGCAAAAAACAGAAGACCGGTGAGTCCCTCCGTGACTATGCCCTATCACTTCAGGAGGCTTTGGGGGCTGTAATCCAGATAGATCCCAGGGAGGCTGATAATCAGGACCAGACCCTGAGGGAGCAATTTATCACAGGGGTGTCTAGTAAGCAAATAAGGACTCAATTAAAAATGCTGTCAGCCCAGCACCCTAGCAGTACCTTTCTGGATTTTAAAGAGCTGGCTATAAGAATTCTGGGGTCAACAGTGTCTACGGAGTTGAGCACCCCACCTGAGTCACCAGCCTGCAGGCCAAAACCACTTATCCCTAACCAGGCTGGGGCCGGCCAAGCTGTTCAAGCTTCAGCTACTGATACTATTGCCATGCTGACGGAACAGGTAAACCAGCTCACTAAAAGTTTAGAGAGAGTGTGCAGAAAGATAGAGGAATGGGAAAAACCCCTAATGTCAGAGGAAGAGTTCCTGTCACCTCCTAAGCCATTCCCACCTCCATACCAAGAGACTCACCCCAGGGATCCTGGGAGGCGTAATAGAGATCGTTCCAAAGACCGCAAACGGCCCGTGTGTAAATACTGTAAAAGGTGGGACAGACAGAATCCACGTGCTGGCAGTTAAGCGGGCTACCCTCGAGGCTGAGGACCGCCCTCGGGAGGTAGAACATTAGGTCCAAAGGATCCAAGTTGGATGCCCCGGTATGTAGGATCCCATCCTAAAATCAATATAGAGATCAACGGGGTCCCCTTTGAAGCCCTACTAGATACTGGGTCCCAGGTCACTACCATTCAGCTGCCCACATTTGAAAAATTCTGGGACACCAACCAGTTAACCCAACCGCCTGAATCCTGGGTGGAGATTATCGCCAGCAATGGCAAACCAGTAAAGATTCATGGGTACTGGGAACCCACTCTGCAGGTGGGAGAAGCAACCTTGCCTCAACAGGGGGTGATAGTAGTACAAGCCGGCGACAGAGGGCGACATCCTGTCATTCTAGGCACCAATGTCTTCAAGAACTGTTATTCTGAAATACTTGACGCACTGCATCAGACTTTGCCCACTGCTTCCTCTGCATCCAAGAGGGTGATTCAAAAGACTATTACTGTGTTAAGTGCTCAGCAGAGGTTTGCTAATGGGAAAGGAGAAATTTGTACTGCCAGGATCCGTGATAATAAGCCTGTGACTTTGCCTTCTAATTCTCAAACTCTTTTATGGTGTCGTGCTGTCCTGGGAGTCCAAGGCCAAGATTATCCAGCCCTGGTGGAACCAATCCAGATGGAGAACTACCCTTATGTTCGAGCTGCCAAGTGCCTGGTGAACGTCTCCCAAGGTAAAGTACCTGTCCGTCTGATTAACCTGAGTGATCATCCTGTTGCGCTTACTAAGCACTCCCCTGTTGCTCAGCTTTCCCAGGTGTCCTTTCAGGACATCATTCGTCTTCCAGTGACAGAAAAGCCGCCAGCTGCAGTCAGCGGACATCAGCCGGTGAACCAGCCACAAGTGCCCTGGTGGGAAGAGCTCCATGTCGGGGACGAGGCTACCCCCCAACATCAACGAGAAGGGATCCTACAGCTTGTCAAAGAGCAGCACCAGGCCTTCAGTAAACATGCTACTGATTATGAGGTCAGTGCCATACAACACACTATACCTACTGGCTCTCATCCTCCTATCAAGGAGAGATACAGACCCTTACCGCCGACTTCATATCAGACTGTAAAAGAAATGATCCAAGAGATCAAAGACTCTAATGTAATCCGGGACAGCCGTAGTCCGTGGGCTGCACCCCTGGTCCTTGTAAAGAAAAGGATGGTGGTATCCGTTTCTGTGTGGATTATAGAAAAATTAACCAAATAACCCACAAAGATGCATACCCACTGCCCCGCATTGAGGAGTCACTAACTGCTCTGGGCTCCTCCGCTTATTTCTCCACATTGGACTTGACCAGTGGCTACTGGCAAGTACCTATGGCCCCCGAGGATAGGGAAAAGACTGCTTTCACCACTCCCATGGGCCTGTTTGAATTCAATTGTATGCCGTTCGGGCTATGTAATGCCCCAGGGACTTTCCAGAGACTAATGGAGCGGTGTTTGGGCCACAAAAACTTTGAAACAGTGCTGCTGTATCTAGATGATGTCATTGTATACTCAAAAACATATGAGGACCATCTGAAACATTTAGCAGAAATATTTGAAATCCTTGTCAAATATGGCTTAAAAGTAAAGCCATCCAAGTGTCACTTGCTCAAACCTGCAGTAAAATACCTGGGGCATGTGGTAAGCGCAGAGGGCGTGCAGCCTGACCCTGATAAGCTAGCGGCTGTCCGTAATTGGCCGGTCCCCACTACCGTCAAAGAGGTGAGGAGTTTCCTTAGCTTTGCAGGCTACTATAGACGTTTTATCCCCCATTTTGCTCAAATAGCTGATCCTATCCAGGAACTCCTGAGGGGGCAACCCAAGAAAAGTCCTAGAACTCCTGTGCCCATTGAGTGGAATGAAGAAAGAGAAATAGCGTTCCAATTGTTAAAAAAGAAACTGACCGAGCCTCCTGTGTTAGGGTACCTAGACTACAGCAAACCATTCCATCTTTATACCGATGCTAGCAAGCGAGGCCTGGGAGCTGTGTTGGCCCAGATCCAAGAGGGAAAAGAGAGGGTGATAGCTTATGCAAGCCGCTCCCTGAAAGGGGCGGAGAAAAATGATCAGAATTATAGTTCCTTCAAACTAGAGTTCCTGGTATTGGTGTGGGCAGTGACAGAGAAATTTAAAGACTATCTAGCCGCCACCCTGTTCATTGCATTCACCGACAATAACCCTCTGGCGCATCTAAATACAGCTAAATTGGGGGCCTTGGAGCAGAGATGGGCCTCCCGCCTCGCCAACTATGATTTCTCTGTAAAATACCGTGCTGGACGTACTAATGACAATGCTAATGCTCTATCCAGACTTCCCACAGAGACAGCTCCTGATGATGGACGGGATGCTTGGGAAGATGTAGAAATGCCGGCTTTCTATAACAAATTTGCTTAACAGGATCATGCTCGAGCTACCAAGAGCCGCAGCCCCTTCACCCTCCAGTAACTCCAGTAAGCCTGAGCCCAAAGAGGAAAGGTGGGTGAAATTACAGTCTGAAAGTAGAGTGCTGGGCGAGTTGTTGGATTTTATTACCAGTGGCAGAGCCCCTGAGAGAATTAGACGTAAGAGTGCAGATCCAGAGCTCACCAAACTGTGGAGACAGCGCCATCAGCTCTTCATACAAAAGGGCCTATTACTACGGAGAAGCCTAGACCCAGTATCCAATGAAAGAGTGCATCAGATTCTCATACCCCGACGAAATGCAGGTATGGTGTTGGAGATGTACCACAATCAATCCGGTCATTTTGGGGTCCAAAAGACAGAGGCTAATATCCGCCAGCGGTTTTATTGGGTGGGCATGAGAGAGGACATTGAGAGATGGTGTCGGGAGTGTATAGCCTGTGCCTTAAAACGAAGTGAGCACCACGACCAGAGGGCACCACTGCGACCCATTGTAAGTACCCGTCCTCTTGAACTTGTCGCCATTGATCATGTGAAGTTGGAGCCTAGTCGTTCAGGGTATGCTTATGCCATGACTATTATTGACCACTTCACCAAGTTTGTCGTAGCAGTGCCTGTGAGAGACCAGACGGCCAAGACTACAGCCGAACTGTTCTGGAAACACAGCCTCCTGCCCTACGGATGTCCAGAAAAGATCCTCACCGATCAAGGACCTGCTTTTGAGTCCCATCTGTTCCATGAACTGTGCCGCTTACACAACTGCAAGAAAATCCGGACAACGGCCTACCATCCTCAAGGTAACAGACTGTGTGAAAAAATGAATCAGACCTTGATAGAGATGCTGAGGGCCGTGCCTCCTGAAACCAGAGGGGATTGGCCCAGTCTGTTGCCACAGCTCATGTACACGTACAACAATACCATCCATTGTTCCACTGGGTATACCCCTTTTATTTGATGTTTGGGCGCCAAGGGACATTGCCTGCTGATCACTCCTTGGACATACACGTACCTGATTGCATCAACCCGTTACCTAATACCGACTGGGTTGCTGAGCACCAAAGGCGATTGAATACAGCCAAAGCCATTGTTCAGGAACGTATGGATTATGCTAGAGACCGACAGCAGAGAGACTATGATCAAGCAGCCCATGCAGAACCCTTGACAATAGGAGATGTGGTGTGGTTGAAAAACAACCACCGTACAAGTAAACTGGACAGTAAATGGGAGCAGATTCTCTATGTTGTCACTGCAATCCCAAATGCTGGGACCCACACTTATGAGATTACCCGAGAAGGCAGGGGATCCCAAATTGTTCACAGGAACCGGTTAAAGCTCTGTCTGACGAAAGAACCTAGTGCTGAGAGTTCTAGATCTTAATCACCTGTGTCAGAGCCATCAATACAGCCTGAGGATCCTATGCAGGCTGTAAATAATCTAATGTATGACGCTGAACCCATGCATTGGCTCCTGACACCATGGTTGAATTTGTTGGTGCCCGCTCCGGCACCTACTGTGCCTTCACCTCCAGAATTGCTGGTTCAAAATGCCCCGGATCCAGTCCCCCTTATAGGGGATCCTGTTGCTCCTGTTGTTCCTGACCAGGGTCCCACTGGTGGAGACCCTCCTGTTGCTCCTCTCCCTTCTACCTCGATGCTAAGGGAGGAGGAGACCCCTGTGTTGAGAAGGTCCACCCGGATGAACAGGGGACATCCGCCAGTCCGTTTAGGGGACTTTGATTATGCTGGTGGTGTCTCCTCCCGGGCAGTTACTACCGGAAATTGCTTGCTTGACGTTTGTGCGCAAGAATGGACTCCTCCACGTGAGCCCTTGCCTGTTATACAAACCCCGGGAAACCCCTGTAGACTTTGAAAGACAATAACACCTTCTTCTTGACATGTATTACTATGGACTAACCTGGCTCACCTTAAGTCCGCTGTGCCAGGTCAGCGGCCGTGTCTAGGAAGCAAGAAGATGCCCCTTTCCCTTGCGTCGTCTGTTTATTAAGTTACGAATGTTATATCTTCTGTGTTAAATAATTATTTACCATATGTATATTGTAATACTCAATTTATGTAACATTTTATGCCGGTTCAGAAAGGCATGTGTGTGAGTACGAGGCCTTACTCACGTTAAAGTCTGGGGGTGTGCAGCATACGGGTAGGTTACCCGACACTGCTATATTTTAATGTGTATCTCCCTTTAAGAAAGTTAGGCCTGTAGCAGGCAATTCATATTCCAGCCAGCAGAGGGAGCCCCCAGTTTAGTATAAATAGGCCAGGGCCTAGCCTAGGGAAGTCAGTTGGAAGTTTCTAGTTCAGAGTTAGTTCTGAGAGATGCAAGACTCAGTAACTAGTGCAGAAATTGCACCACTGGTGTGGAGGATCATTCCCACTCAGTTTTCCAGGTCAAGTACACCTGAGGTACTCTGAGTAACAGCCTGTCACTAGCAAGTGGGACAGAGAGTATAACCAGCAAGCCAGTCCACATATCAAGTAAGAGCCTGTCACCAGGAGAGAAGGGAACCTCTACAAAACCTTTGCTCAAGGATTATCACTGTTTTTCGGGTGTCTGGACCTTGAGAGTATTGCCTACAGCCAGGAACTAAGGCAGGAGAGAAAGTAAGTGTACCCCTGCAGAGAGAATAGTTGCCTGAAGTGTATTGCTGCATTCAGAGTAAGAGGAAATCCCTGATCCTAGGAGGCCTGTCTTGAAGATAGCTTTTGGGACTGTGATTAATTGCCTGAACCACTGCTGTGACTGTATTGTAACTTGTGGAATATTCTGGAACTGTACCTACTGACTGTTCGTCTATTTTCAACTACGTTCAGTAAAGTTATCCTGTTATTCAACTACAAGGATTCCTCAATTATTCCACCTGTCACTACACGGTGTGCCACCATTCAATTGGCACTGGCGTCACGACATTCATCACCTGCCTGTTCCAGTGCTGACCCGATTGAAGACGACAGTCGGTCCCAGGTTAGTGGGTTGCCCTGCACTACAAAGCCCAGCATATCTAAAGCTACACTACTGACCCCCTGGGACACTGCACCCTCCCTCCCCATCACCCGCTGCTATGTTCTGGCAGCGGGTGATGGTTACCATGGCAACATAATGCCTTCACAGGCGTCCTGCTTGCCATGGTAATGGTAACTCTTATCAGATTTCTGCTACAGGCAGAAGTCTAATCAGACTTTGCAAAGTAAAAAGTACAGTACACTATATAGTGTACTGTACTGTATTATGCAGACATCCGACCCACTGGATCTTCAAGAACCAAGTGGGTCTGGGTCAAATAAAAGTAAAAAAAAGTGAAAAAAAGTAAAAATAAAAACCCACATTTATCATTGAAAAAATAAAAAAAATAAAATACACTACACATATTATGAATTGCCTCGTTCATAAAAACCTGCTCTATAAAAAATATCACCCCTCAGGTTAACACCATAAAAAAATTGGTGTAAAAAAACCATTTTTTGTCACCTTACATCACAAAAAGTGTAATATCGAGCGATCAAAAAGGTGTATTCCACCCAAAATAGTACCAATCAAACCGCCATCTCATCCTGCAAAAAATTATACCCTACATATCTGTAAACATACATAGCACAATAAACAAAACAAATAAAAAATATATGGCTCTCAGACATTTTTTTTTTCTAAAATGCTGTTATTGTGTTAAAGTTAAATAAATAAGAAAAGTATACATATTAGGAATCACTGCATCCATAAAAACCTGCTATATAAAAATATCACATGATCTAACCTCTCAGGTAAATACCGTAAAAAAAAATAATAAAAACAGCCTCAAAAAATGTAATCGCAAGCAATCAAAACGTTATATGTCTCCCAAAATAGTGGCAATCAAACCACCATCTCATCCAGCAAAAAATTATACCCTACATATCTGTAAAGAATAAATCAAGGCAACTGGAAAAATGAGAACCTTCACAGACGATACCCTACATAGGACAATCGCCCAAAAAAATAAAAAAAATATGTCTCTCAGACTATGGAGGCATTAAAACATGATATTTTTTTGGTTTAAAAATGATATTATTGTGTAAAACTTAAATTAAGTATTGTCGCGTCTGTAACAACCTGCTCTAGAAAACTAAGGGTACTTTCACACTAGCGGCATGGCTATCCGGCAGGCTGTTCCGGCGGGTCTGCCATGCATCAAGTACCCGAGTGCTGCCGTGCTGCTGCTCTTTCCAAATTGACGGCCGTGCACTGCACAGCACGACAGCACACGGGTACTTGTGGCATGGTGGATCCGGCAGGCTGTTCACCCACCGGAACAGCGTGCCGGATAGCCATGCCGCGAGTGTGAAAGGACCTTAACACATGACCTAACTAGAGTTCGAGAAGTTCAGCCGAACTTCACGAAAATGTTCGGGTTCGGGATCCGAACTCGACCCGAACTTGAACCCGAACCCGAACCCCAACCCCATTGAAGTCAAAGGGGACCCAAACTTTTGGGCACTAAAAAGGCTGTAAAATAGCACAGAAAAGGGCTAGAGGGCTGCAAAAGACATCAAAATGTAGGTAAACCCCCTGCAAACAAATGTGGATAGGGAAATTACTTAAAATAAAATAAAATAAATAAAAATTAACCAATATCCATTGGCAACTTGGAGGAGGAGGTGGAATAGGAGGTTGGGGTGGGGTCAGGTGGGAATGCTATGGGAGTTGAAGTTCTCATCACAGCCAAAATGGATTTATGTCTGCCTGCAGTGCCACAGGCCTCATTCACAGACTCAGGGCCATGGCAAGCATACATGGGAGTTGAAGTTCACATCACAGCCAAGAAGGATTCATGTCTGCCAGCAGTGTCACAGACCTCATATACAGACTTAGGCCAATGGCAACCATACATGGGAGTTGAAGTTGTCATCACAGCCAAGAAGAAATCATGTCTGCCTGCAGGGCCACAGGCCTTATTCAAACATTCAGGCCCACGGGATCCAAAAAAAGGGGAGTTAAAATCATGCCAAGACAGTATTGATTTAACCCAGCAGTGCCACAGGCCTCATTTACTAATTCAGGAGGACCATAGCACCCGCAAAGAGGAGAGCGGTCTCGTAACAGCAACACAGGCCTTAGGTCAACCTGCAATGGAACAGGCCATTATCATTTATGTAGGCCCCTGACACCCAGACAAAGGAGAGGTCATTTGACAGTAAAAAAAGAGTTTAATGTCTCCCACCAATGCAGCAAGCGATGAAACGAAATATAGGCCCCTGACAACCAGACAATGTAAAGGTCATTTGACAGTATAAAGAGTTTAATATCTCCCACCAATGCAGCAAGCGATGAAACAAAATATAGGCCCCTGACAACCAGACAATGTAGAGGTCATTTGACAGTAAAAAGAGTAAAATGTCACCCAACAAAGCAACAAATGATTAAAAGACATATAGGTCCCTGACACCCACACAATGGGGCAGTCATTTGACAGTAAAAAGAGTTAATTGTCTCCCACCAAGACAGCAAGCAAGTAAACAAAATATAGTCCCCTGACACCCAGACAGAGTAGAGGTCATTCGACATCTAAAAGAGGATAATGTCACCCACCAAAGCAACAGGCAATTATCTGAAATGTAGGCCCCTGGCACCCAGACAGAGGAGAAAGGTCCCATAGCAGCAAAAGAGGCATCATGTTACCCTCCATTGGGACAGGCCACTTTCAGTAATTTAAGCCCCAGCACCCAGACAGAGGAGAGAGGCCCCATAGGAGCAAAACAGGCATCATGTTACCCACCAATGGAACAGGGCACTTTAATTTATTTAGGCCCCAGCACCAAGACAGAGGAGACAGGTCCCATAGCAGCAAAACAGGCATCATGTTACCAACCAATGGAACAGGCCACTTTCAGTTATTTAGGGCCCTGACCCCCAGACAGGTCATTTGACAGCAAAAAGAGGTTAATGTCACGCACCAAAGCAGCAGGCGATTAGCTGAAATGTAGTCCCTTGGCACACAGACAGAGGAGATGTTCATTCAACTTGGTGTTGCCCCCCAAAATAATGTTACAATTAAAAAAAAGAGGATTCAATAAAGAAGTGCCCTGGAGTACAAGAATGTATGGTTGAGGGCGAGGCGGTTATAAATGTCTATTCTTCACAAGGACAGGTCCTATGGGATCCATGCCTGGTTCATTTTTATAAACATCAGCTTGTCCACGTTGGCTGTGGACAGGCAGCTGCGTTTGTCTGTAATGACGCCCCTGCCTTACTAAATACACGTTCAGACAATTCTCTGGCCGCAGGGCAGGCCAGCACCTCCAAGGCATAAAAGGCCAGCTCTGGCCATGTGGACAATTTGGAGACCCAGAAGTTGAATGGGACTGAACCATCAATCAGTAAGTGGAGGCGTGTGCACATGTACTGTTTAACCATGTTGTTGAAATGCTGCCTCCTGCTAACACAGTCCCTATCAGCTAGTGGTGCAGTTAGCTGTGGCGCTGTGACAAAACTTTTCCACATCTCGACCATGCTAACCCTGCCTTCAGAGTAGCTGGCCGTGACACAGCTGCATTAGCGACCTCTTGCTTCTCCTCTTCCTTCGCCTTGTGCTTCCACTTCTCCCCCCGTGTTAGTTGGGAATGCTCTCAAGAGCGCCTCTACCAGCGTGCGCTTGTACTCGCGCATTTTCCTATCACGCTCCAGTGCGGGAACTAAGGTGGGCACGTTGTCTTTGTATCGGGGATCCAGCAGAGGGGCCACTCAGTAGTCCACACATGTTAAAATGTGGGCAACTCTGCTGTGATTGCGCAGGCACTGCAGCATGTAGTCGCTCATGTGTGCCAGGCTTCCCAGAGGTAAGGACAAGCTGTCCTCTGTAGGAGGCATATCGTCATCATCCTCCGTTTCTCCCCAGCCACGCACCAGTGATGGGCCCAAGCTGCGTTGGGTGCCACCCCGCTGTGAACAAGCTTCATCCTCATCCTCCTCCACCTCCTCCTCATCCTAGTCCTCCTCATCCTCCAGTAGTGGGCCCTGGCTGGCCAAATTTGTACCTGGCCTCTGCTGTTGCAAAAGACCTCCCTCTGAGCCACTTCTAAAAGACTGGCCTGAAAGTGTTAGAAATGACCCACCTTCCTCCTCCTCCTTCTCCTGGGCCACATCCTCTTCCATCATCGCCCTAAGTTTTTTCTCAGGGAGACATAGAAGTGGTATTGTAACGTTGATAACAGCGTCATCGCCACTGGCCATGTTGGTGGAGTATTCGAAACAGCGCAACAGGGCACACAGGTCTCGCATGGAGGCCCAGTCATTGGTGGTGAAGTGGTGCTGTTCCGCAGTGCGACTCACCCGTGCGTGCTGCAGCTGAAACTCCACTATGGCCTGCTGCTGCTTGCACAGTCTCTCCAGCATGTGCAAAGTGGAGTTCCACCTGGTGGGCACGTCGCATATGAGGCGGTGAGCGGGAAGGCCGAAGTTACGCTGTAGAGCAGAAAGGCGAGCAGCGGCAGGATGAGAACGCCGGAAGCGCACACAGACGGCCCACACTTTATGCAGCAGCTCTGACATGTCGGGGTAGATGTGAATGAATTTCTGCACCACCAAATTCAGCACATGCGCCTGGCAAGGGATGTGCGTCAAACAGGCTAGTCCCAGAGCTGCAACGAGATTTTGCCCATTATGGCACACCAGCAGGCCGGGCTTGAGGCACACCTGCAGCAACCAATCGTTGTTCTGTTTTTCTATACCCCGCCACAACTCCTGCGTGGTGTGGGGCCTGTCCCCCAAACACATGAGTTTCAGAACAGCCTGCTGACGTTTACCCCGGGCTGTGCTAAAGTTGTTGGTGAAAGTCTGTGGCTGACTGCATGAGCAGGTGGAAGAAGAGGAGGAGGAAGCCGAGTTGGAGGAGGAGGCAAAGAATGATGCCCTGCGATCCTTGGTGGCAGAAGGACATGCGCCAAACAGCTCTGCGCCTGGGGCCCAGCCGCCACTACATTAACCCAGTGTGCAGTTAGGGAGATAAAGGGTCCCTGGCCGTGCTTACTGGTCCACGTATCTGTGGTTAGGTGAAACTTGCCACAGATGGTGATGTGCAGTGCACACTTGATTTTATCCGATACTTGGTTGTGCAGGGAAGGCACGGCTCTCTTGGAGAAGTAGTGGCGGCTGGGAAAGACGCACTGTGGGACAGCCACCACCATCAGCTCTTTGAAGCTGTCCGTGTCCACCAGCCTGAATGACAGCATTTCAAAGGCTAGTAGTTTAGAAATGCTGGCATTCAGGGCCAGGGATCGAGGGTGACTAGGTGGGAATTTACGCTTTCTCACCATGGTTTGTGAGATGGAGAGCTGAACGCTGCCGTGTGACATGGTGGAGATGCTTGGTGACAGAGGTGGTGGTGTTGGTGGCACATCCTCTATTTGCTGGGCAGCAGGTGCCACTGGCAACGCTCTTCCAGAGGCTGAGCAAGCGGCCGAGGCAGCAGTAGAAGAGGGAGCAGGAGAGGCCTGTGCCCTTTCTTGGTTTTGAAGGTGCTTACTCCACTGCAGCCCGTGTCTCGCATGTAGATGCCTGATCATGCAGGTTGTGCTAAGGTTCAGAACGTTAATGCCTTTCTTCAGTCTCTGATGACACAGCGTGCAAACCTCTCGGGTCTTGTCATCAGCAGCACATTGTGTGAAGAAGTGCCATGCCAGGGAACTCCTTAAAGCTGCCTTTGGTGTGCTCGGTCTCTGGTGGCCGTGGCCAGTAGCAGGCGAACTCTCTTGGCGACAACTGTACTACTTTTGCACCCTGCTCCCTCTTTTGCTACGCTGTTGGCTCGGTCTCACCACTGCCTCTTCCTCTGAACTCTGAAAGTCAGTGGCATGACCTTCATTCCATGTGGGGTCTAGGACCTCATCGTCCTCTGCATCGTCTTCCACACAGTCTTCCTCCCTGACCTCCTGTTCGGTCTGCACACTGCAGAAAGACGCAGCAGTTGGCACCTCTGTTTCTTTATCATCAGAGACGTTCTGACTCCGCTGAGGTGGTACTCCCATGTCCTCATCAGGAAACATAAGTGGTTGTGCGTCAGTGCATTCTATGTCTTCCACCGCTGGGGAAGGGCTAGGTGGATGCCCTTGGGAAACCCTGCCAGCAGATTCTTCAAACAGCATAAGAGACTGCTGCATAACTTGAGGCTCAAACAGGTCCCCTGATATGCATGGGGGTGATGTGACAGACTGATGGGCTTGGTTTTCAGGCGCCACCTGTGTGCTTTCTGCAGAAGACTGGGTGGGAGATAATGTGAACCTGCTGGATCCACTGTCGGCCACCCAATTGACTAGCGCCTGTACTTGATCAGGCCTTACCATTCTTAGAACGGCATTAGGCCTGACCAAATATCGCTGTAAGTTCTGGCGGCTAATGTGACCTGAGGTAGTTGCTTCACTACGACGTGTAGCTGTGGCAGAATAGCCACGTCCTCTCCCAGCACCAGAAGGTCACTAACACCACCACGACCATGTCCACATCCCTTATTAGATGTTTTCCTCATTGTTACCATTCACCACATTAAGGAAAAACGTATTTGGCCCAATCTATAGAGTTCAAATTAAGGCCTTTATTTACAGGCACCTAACACTATCTATCTATTTATGTACCGTATCACTCTAATACAGGCACAGCAGAAACCACAGGTTAAAGGGAATATCAAATTTAGTCCTAGTATTTAGGCCCTGGCTGAAAGTTATCCTTTTACGGACAAAATTACACTTGGGGATGACCAATAGCGTGTGCAAATATAAAGTATTATGCTTTCAGGCCTTGTATTTAGACACCTAGTGTAATATACCCTTTTAAAGACAAAAATACACTTGGAGATGCACAATAGCATGTGCATATATAGTGGATTACGCTTTCAGCACTTGTATTTAGACCTTGAGTGTAATATACCCTTTTACGGACAGAAATACACTTGGAGATGCACAGTAGCGTGTGCAAATATATAGGATTTATTTTTCAGGCCTTGTATTTAGACGCCAACACGCTGAATATAATATACCCTATTGCGGACAGAATTGCACTTGGAGAGGAACAGTGGAAAGCACAGATGTTTTGGATTTATATTTCAGGGATTTTATTTAACCAAAGAAAAAAATCTATCCTTTGACAGACAGTATTAAACTTGGCCAGCCACAGCTGGAACACCAGATTTAGGGGATTGGTAGTTTGGCAATTGAATTTCACCCCAGCAAAAAATCTATCCATTGACGGACAGTATTACACTTGGCCAGCCACAGCTAGAACACCAGATTTAGGGGATTGTTATTTTGGCAATTGAATGTCACCGCAGAAAAAAATCTATCCTGTGACTGACAGTATTACACTTGGCCAGCCACAGCTAGAACACCAGATTTAGGGGATTGGTATTTCGGCAATTGAATTTCACCCCAGAAAAAAAAATCTATCCTTTGACGGACAGTATTACACTTGGCCAGCCACAGCTGGAACCCCAGATTTAGGGGATTGGTATTTTGGCAATTGAATTTCACCCCATAAAAAAATATATCTTTTGACGGACAGTATTACACTTGGCCAGCCACAGCTGAAACACCAGATGTAGGGAATTGGTATTTTGGCAATTGAATTTCACCCCTCAATAAAATATAGCAATTTCTATCCTGTTTTTCAAGGTGTGACAGTAAGCACAGCTGCACAACCCCTGATGTAGTGATGTCGCGAACATAAAATTTTCATGCCGTAGGGGGATCCATGGCAAAACTCCCATGGAAAATTGCGTAGTGGACGCAGAGTCGGGTTTTAATCCATAAAGGGCATAAATCAACTAACATTCCTAAATTGTTTGGATTAACATGCTTTAAAACATCCAGTGTGTGTATACGATCAGGTATGATGTTGTATCAATCAGGTAGTTTAAGGGTTACGCCCGCTTCACAGACATTGACAGACCAAACTCCCCTTTTAATGCACCGCTAATAACCGCAAACAGTCCATTTGCACAACGGCAAACTCCCCATTTGCACAAGGTTGGATACCAAGCTAGCCATGTCCCGGTGATGTCATTGAAGGTTTCTTCCTCCACCCAGCCACGTACAACACCAAGGGTCCCCAAAAGGTGAATTGAATTGATTTTTTGAATGGGGAGATGGTTAAAAAAACGCTGGCTCCCTCCACTCTGTTTTAATCCACGGTCACTGCGTCTGCGCCATGCAATTTACTGTCACACCTGATATGAGTGGTATTTTCTGTAGTACTATTCTCATCAGTTTAATCCCTCTAACGTCCCCAATCTGGGGTCCATTTATTGAATTGATTTTTCGAATGGGGAGATGGTTAAAAAAGCGCTGGCTCCCTCCCCATTGTTTTAATCCACCGTCACTGCGTCTGCGCCGTGCAATTTACTGTCACACCCCATATGAGTGGAATTTTCTGTAGTACTATTTTCATCAGTTTAATTCCTTTAACGTCCCCATTCTGGGGTCCATTTATTGAATTGATTTTTCGAACGGGGAGATGGTTAAAAAAAACGATGGCTCCCTCCACTCTGTTTTAATCCACGGTCACTGCGTCTGCGCCGTGCAATTTACTGTCACACCCGATATGAGTGGTATTTTCTGTAGTACTATTCTCATCAGTTTAATCCCTCTAACGTCCCCAATCTGGGGTCCATTTATTGAATAGATTTTTTGAACGGGGAGATGGTTAAAAAAACGCTGGCTCCCTCCCCTTTGTTTTCATCCACGGTCACTGCGTCTGCGCCGTGCAATTTACTGTCACACCCGATATGAGTGGTATTTTCTGTAGTACTATTCTCATCAGTTTAATCCAGTTAAATACAGTGGCGTAGCGTGGGTTGCCAGCACCCGGGGTGAGCCATGTTTTGCGCCCCCCCCCCCAAACCTGTGGACACGCCCCTTTTTACAGATAACATAGTGGATGTCACTTGCAGTCCTATGTAACACTACAGATAACACAGTGATAGCTCTCTGAGTACAGATAATGTAGTAAATGGGTGTGAATCCCCAAAATTCAGAACACACACAGTGTGACCTGAAGTCTGGGGCCAGGATTTGGCAGGGTGGGCCACCGTCTTCATTCGGAGATTAGAACGTCATGACACCTTTTATCGGCCACGTCTCGTCTCTGCAGAGTTTCACAGAAAACATTTTTAAATTCCTCACTTTACTATCATCCTCTTCTAGCATTATACACAGGGGCAATTATATATGCTAATAATACAGAGGGGGCCATTATATATTATAATAATACAGAGGGGCCATTATATATTATAATAATACAGAGGGGCCATTATATATTATAATAATACAGAGGGCCATTATATATTATAATAATACAGAGGGGCTATTATATACTAATAATACAGATCTCTGCTGTCCATATACCAGGCCTACCAGTATTACCCCTTCATATACCGCCTGGTCAGGGTGACTAGGCGGTATATGATGGGGTAATACTGGTGGTAGGCCTGGTATATGGATAGCAGAGATGGCATCCTCTGAGCAGTACTGTCTCTGGTCATCCTTTACCAGCACCCTGACTGCCACCTGTGTAGCCTTTGACACTGACTGTCACTCACTGATAGCTAAGGGTACTTTCACACTAGCGTTAGTGTGATCCGGCAGGTAGTTCCGTTGTCGGAGCTGCCTGCCGGATCTGCTGTTCAGAGTGACAACTGACAGCATTTGTAGTCGGATCTGGGTGCGGATCCGTCTATAATTGCATTGCAAGAACGGATCCATCCCTCCGCTTGTCATGCGGATGGACGGATCTGTCTTGCAGTCTTTTTCACAGTCCTTCAGTTGTTTCAGAATGCCGGATCCGGCAATAATGCAAGTCAATGGGAATTAGTGCCGGATCCGGCATTCCGGCGACTGATCAGGCATTTTGGACGGACATAATACCGCAGCATGCTGTGGTATTATGTCTGGCCAAAACGCCTGACAGTGAGTGAACACCTAACACTCTGGGAGCTGTCACACTGACTTTCTGACTGACTCACATTCAGGCTGCCTGCTGTGGAGTCCTGAAGCGACACACTGCAGCAGCCTTATTCTTTTTCTTCTTCTTGCCCCAGCTCCACTGTGTCTTTCCCGGCTGGAAGGTGGGCGGAGCTTCGCGCTGCTGTGGGTGGAGCTTTGCGCTGCTGTAGGCGGAGCTTCATACTGCCGTGGTGATTGATCAGGGGCGCTTGTTCTGTTGATCCTGCTCCTCACTCTGTGGCGCTGCTCTCAGTTAGCAACTTCATAGATTTTTTTTGTGCAAATGGCTGCCAGCGCCCCCTGCAGTCTGGCGCCCGGGGCAACGGCCCCCCTGGCCCCCCCCACGCTACGCCCCTGCTGTTACATCCCATATCAGGGATTGCCTTTTGTGAAAAAAAATTTAGGCCGAGTACCTTTGACTGCCTTCACAGTGACAGACCAAACTGAATTGATTTCAGGAACCGGGAGATGGAAAAAGCAGCTTGGTCGGTCCTCTTACTCCCAAATTGGGGCACTGCGCGTGCACAGAGCAATGTGCTGTGACACCATATGTGAGTGGTGTCTTAACTAGTACTATTCCTATCAGTTTAATCCCTATTACGTACCCTATCCGGGGAAAGTGTGTCGAATTGATTAAACATTGTTGAATTAACGAACCAATACACCATAATGAAATAATTTAGTTCTGAGCTCTATACTTGCTTTGTATTGGAATTGATGGGGATTTTTTTAATTGTCTGCATTACTTTATTAAGATTTTTTATTTTATATATTAAAAACCCATACAACAACAAAAAAAAAGGTAAATTAATGTTTTTTCTATGAAATATTATCCAGTCGATCGCTTTTGGTCTGACC